>VZSF01008266.1:0-69155 GCA_013398295.1 Chionis minor
TGATTCTGTGATTCTGTGAAATTCCCACACAGACACAGCTTTTTTGTAATGCCTCTTCCCATAAAAGACTTGCAGCACTGTGGGGAAACCACCTTAACTCCTCGTTGGCACTTCACTTTGACTTTCCTCTCTTTTCATGGACTCTGTGTGAAAGAAAGAAACGTTTCCAGGATGAGTTAGAGCAGGAGCCTCAGCTGAGTGATTTGAATGGTTCTCTGAAAGAACCTGTGTTAAGCACCTAATCTGCCTTGGTTTCTGAGAGTAGGGTTGCTTCTCTCTACTGAGTATAGAGGGAATCTAAGGGAATCCCAAGCTAGGTGCCTAAATTTAGGTGATGTCCCCATTGTGCTGTCTATATATTTACAGTATGCATGTTACCATTAAACAGCATCCCAGTATGATATACATGGACAGTAGAAATGCTTTTAAAAAGTGAGATGTCTTCCTGTATTTGTGCAGCTTTTCAGATTGATGAGTAAGCTACTGTGATCAGTAGGTACTTCCTGAAGGCGGTAGGTTGTCTGTCTACTGTGTGTGTCATGATCAAGGAGCATTTAATGGGGCCTGCTGGGGACTTCCCTTTCTGTCTTGGCGCTTGCTACTACTGTTAGGCTCTGAACTGACTCTTGCAACCTGGTCAGGAACGCATCCCAGATTTCAAATTTCCAGTGTGCTTTGGGTTGTGGACATCCCTGAGATCAGTCTGTGTTTGTGTGTATTTTTCAAGAAAGCAGTGTGTGCTCTGCTTTGGAAACAAAGTTATAAGAGAAGAGCATAAAACGCACTTTGTAAGTACAGAACGTTACTCTGTGTGTGAAGCTACAAGTTAGAATACGTCTGAGAAGGTGTTTGATCAGCTGAGGGTCCGGCTGAGTAGTGGCCTGCCTTCAGGATGATGTTTTCCATCGTGAGTGAAGTGTTGGAACTCCCTGGCTCCGTTGACACCTGGAAACTATCAGGATGCAAATTAACATTCAGAGCCATTCCTGGGATCTGTGAGGTGCAAATGAAATAAATGTTCACACTGCCTGAGGTTGGCATCTACAAAGTCTTTCTAGTGTGCTTTTCACGAGGCACACCACTTTGTATGAGACGTTATTTGAACAGCCATCTGTCTGCTTTCTTCCTGGCAGTATCGACTGTACTGTGAACGCTCTCGTGGCTTCATTGTGACTTGCTTTTTGATAGTGTCAAAGGTACCGCCTACTTACAGTTTCTGTGGAGGTTTTTGTTGACTTAGGTGCCGGTTGTGTAGGTGAGTGACTCAGTATTTGTCATTAAGCTGTAGCCTGATAAACTCCGTAAGCTGGCAGTGCTGATGAGGAAAACAGTCCCATCCTGCCCCACACCATGGTTGTTTATTTTCACTTCACCGGGTCAGCTCTTTTGTGTAATTACACGGTGAACTATCTTGGGGAACTGATGCTGCTGAAAACAATGTGGCAAAGTAGCTGGTTTTTTTCAGTCACTTCAGTTTCCTCCTGGGTTTGACCATGCACTTGCAGCAACAGGAAGGACGAAGAAGTGAGGAAGCGCTGCTACCTGTGAGGAAGTAGAAGAGGCCAGGAGAGCTCGTGGTTTATGCCAGTGAAAGTTATTTGTGGTGCTGTGGCTTCACATGCCCTCTCCCGTCACAGCTACCTCACATACATTGCTTTCAGATGTGAGCTGTCACGACAGCGTAGCTCTAATGAGGCTAGTCTGTACCTGTGCTTGATTGTCACCTAGTTGCATGTCCCTCTGTTGGAGTAATAACCATGAACAAAGTTATTTGGAAGCTGAGGTGAAGCTGACGTGAAGCTGACTGTCAGCAGAACTCTCTCTGATGTTCAGACGGAGAGATGTAAACGGTGTGCACAAACAAAACTAATTAGTGTGTTTTCTCCTGACTTTTTTTCTTGTGCAGGACAATGAAGACTACCCGCTGATCAGAACAGGACCCTACTGGAAGAAGTTCAAGGCCAATTTCTGTGAATTTATTGCAGTGCTTGTCCAACAGTGCCAGTGCAGCATCCTATATGATAGCTACTTGATGGACACTGTTATCTCACTGCTTACAGGCTTGGCAGACTCCATGGTCAGAGCATTTAGACATACAAGCACTTTGGCAGGTAAAATAACTTAGAGAGTTGCTGTAGATCGTGAATTTTGTTGACTTCTATACAAACAAAACTGCTCAAAATTGAAAAGCTGTCTTTACTGGAGCAGTTGTTCTCTTGTGCATTGACAGTACCTTCCTCCTAATCTATGTTACTGTAATATAAATTTGGTCCCAGGTGTATTCTGAATGGAATTTGGATGCTTTATGTATGATAGATCTGGACCATTTTTTCTTTCTAAAGAAAATCTTTTTTAATGTCTGGCATGACTTATTTTAGAATTATGCTGTGTTCTTTTTTTTTTTTCTGGTTTTCTCAGTAACTGATGTTTCACAGTCAGTTTTCTATTTTGTTATTTTCCTCCTTCCACTTACTAATATGGCAAGGTTGCATTAAATGTTTTACCTATGAAAGCTTCCTTTGGAGAGCTGTTCTTGTGATACCTGTGCTAAAAAGAACATTGCTTGTAATACTTTTTTTTCATGCAGCATGATGATATTAAAGCTAGTACTTTTATTTTTGTTTTCCTAAAGCCTGTATATACCCTCTCTGCCATGCAAAGAATACTTATAGTTAGTTGTAAAGCGCACTGTTGGCTTTGAAGGCTCAAAAAACTCACTTGAAATCTATGCAAATCAGCAACTAGTGATCCTTAGAGAAACATGAATTTTTATCAAATAAGTAAAATATTACGTTTCCCAGCCTATTATGGGCCAGCTTCACTGCTGGTTTTGGGGTTTTTTTGGGGGTACAGAAAATCACCTCTTCCACAACTCTAGATTCTTTTGCAGAAAAATCAAAATTGTATAAACTAAGAAGAGAGTTGTCCAGTAAATTATATCTTTGACTAGACCTCTGGATAGAACTCTGGACAAAAGTTGTAAATCACCAGTAATTTCTCTAAATTATCCTGTTTTTGATCATTGTCTGCCTTGAAAATAAACACTGTATTTTAAAACAAATTACTGTAATCTAGTAATGTTTATATTTTGGATGATAAAGTGGATTTGGCTAACCATATCCTTTTTTGTGGTGAAGTGGAGGATGTATTTATGCTATGTATTTCTGAGGTTTGGGTTTGTTTCTTTTTTAGCAATGAAACTTCTGACAGCAGTTGTAAGCGTACATCTGAACCTTGATGTCAACAAGCACAATGCTCAAAGATTATATGAGGTGGAGAAGAAGAGGATAAGTGGCAAGAGGACCAATTATAGACTTGACCAACTAGAGAGAAAAAGGAAAGAGGTTAGGCAGCTCTCTGGTATGGGAAATGTGTGAAGATGTAAAAAGAGGGATTGCCAGCAGCTTGCTTTGGAGTAGCTGTGGTTCTTTGAGGCTTATCTAATGTGTGGTGCACAGTGGTTGTGCCTGGCTAGATTAAGAGGTACAAAAACGATTAAGGTAATAACTGACCTATGTACCGTTGCGATGTCTGTCCTCCTAATTCATTCTCTAAATTGGCATAATTAGCACTTGATCTGTACACAAATATGGATTTACACACACTGTATAGTCGCATTAGAAGCTCTGGTGCTGTGAGAGTGCAGTTTTGCATATGTTTATGCAAATTATAAGACAACACATTAGTTCTTGAACGGCATTTCAGTGAATGAAAAAGGACACGGGATAGCTGTCATCTCTGTGTAATGCATTGTAACATCGGTCATAACTTCAGGTGTGACCTGTCTCTTTCTTGCTGTTCGGTTTCTGTCATTCCTTCCCTGCTCAGCCAGACAGCTCCCTATCAGCTCCCAGAGACAGGCCTCCAGCTGTAAGAAATAGCTCTAGCTGGAGGGCAGAGGTGTCTTGATGTGTGAGCATCTAGCGTAATTCTTTCTCTGCTGACCTTTGAATCAGTTACCTCTGTTCTGAGCTTTGGATACCCACGGCCACCTCTGTTACAGGAACAACCCCTTTTTTTTGTGGGAAGAAGTGCTTGGGTGAGATGGGGGTTTTTAGCATCATCATTAAGTCTGATCTTATGGGAAAACCAGAGGAAATGCGTATGCTGCGGAATGATGTGCAAACTTGTCACCCTTCCTGATGCTGTTGATGAGAGAATGTTTTTATTAAGCCTTTTAGGTTTCCAGAACTTCAAAACTAGACTTGCAGGGCTCGGTTAAAATTTTGGAGTGGAGTTAAAAAACTCCACAGACTCATTGTGGAGTAGGTGCATTTTGAAAATTTGCTTGTCTGCCTTTCTTCCGTCTCTGTTTAAATGCGTAAAAAGGGAATTTGGGCCTATATGTGAAGATTACTTAATAGTTGTGCTGCATCTTTCTGTGTATTGATGGGTTAAAACTCAATATACCAAACACGTTATGTGCTGTACCTTGTTATCCAGGCTAGTAGTTGGTATCTGATAAATCTTTCCTCAGGATGTAGCTACAAAAAGGCCAGTTGCTCGTGTAGATACAGACCACTTGTTTTGCGTTGGTGCCATGTGTAAACACTGTCAATTTGCACCACAGTAGTATTTTAAGTGCACTGATGCAAATCTTTCACGTGTAATGAATTGTGGGACCAATGTTAACATTCAGTTCTCTTTGTATTTCAGTATGAGCATAAGCTTCTAGAGATACAGAACATGATGAATGCTATTTTCAAAGGGACGTTTCTAAACCGTTACCGGTAAGAATAAAAATAAAGCTGTTATGTGTATCTGCATTCCCAAGAAACTCTTGCTCAGATTGTCCAGATGCTAGAATCAAGGTAAACGTCCCAGAGGCACTGACGGTGGCAAGGAAAGTGTAGCAGTTAAATTATTTTAAAGAATTTGGACTTATGAAAGGACCTCTCTTAAGTATGTTTGTCAAGTTCTTCCTGCTGGCTATAGAGCGGTGCATTTGTGATTGAGAAGATATTCAGAATTATGAAATAATTATTGCATGAACATTTCTACCTAGAAGTGGCCTAATAGTTGATTGAAGACTAATTTAGAACATTAATATGAAGGTACTTGTAATATTTTGGATTATACATACTTCTGCAACTGCAGAAAATGAAAAAATATTGCAAATAATGGAATTAATATATATTAGGCATTTTTAATGTATTAATATTACAATTTTATAATTTCGCAGTGATGTGATCCCTGAGATCCGAGCAACTTGCATTGAAGAAATTTGCAGCTGGATTAAAACATACCCAGATGCTTTTTTAAATGATAGCTACTTAAAATACATTGGGTGGATGCTGTATGATAAGGTAAAATTTTATTTTTTCTTACTGGGGGCAGTAGACAGGAATTTGAATTTTTTTTTTTTTTTTAAGAATCCTAACATTTAAATTCTTGAGAGTAGATATTTAAGATTGTGGCGGTACAAAAAAAAATTTACTTTCTTCCCCATTTCAAGATTTATTTTTAAAGCCATTGTAGCACTAAATAACAGAGAACATTTTTTCCAGTTCTGTGGTAGTGTGTGTCCCTGTGTGTACAGTTATTTTTATGTGTTACTGAATCAGGAGCTATCACAGAATTGTAAAAGAGCCTGTATCCTTTCAGCCGATGCAACGCTGAATGTTGGCTAAAATTCTGCTTTTAGGTTTGATGGCTACATTTAAAATTTTGTTTCATTTTATAAAAATTGACAAATAAATATTGCCTATAGTAAAATAGTCTTCAATGTTGCATTTCTTGTTTGGAATTAAATGGATATAGAAAATACTTACAAAAAGACCAGTCATTTCCCAAAGGGTTTTCTCCTTTTCCTTATAGTAAGGAAATCCTTCCTTTTGTTTTTATTTTTGAGTAGAGGCACATTAAAAAAAACACAGAAAAACCCCCTACCAAAACAACACCAAAAAAACCCAACTGAAAGAAAACATTAACTCAAAAATATGCTCGTTCTCATGCTTCTAAAATGCATATGAGATTTTTAGGGGATAGGAGTATTTATCATGAATATATAATTACCGAATTTGGCAGACTACTTCTGCAGGCCACCTTTTAAAATGTATATAGCTTCTGTATAAATTCTGAAACGTCCGCAGTTTTGTGTCAGCTTAAGGTAATGTTTGTCTGTGAATAAAATTGTAGTTTACCACTAAGCCAGCAGGGGGAGCACAAAGCCGCTTACTTCCGTGCCTTGTGCCATTACTGTAAAGGTAGTATTTAGATTTTTAGAGCAGCATCAAGAACTGTCGTCTTTTCCTGCATAAATTTTATCTGGTCAGAATATCTTTTCAGTATATGTTCAGTTGGGAGAATTCTCAAAAGAAAAAGTCATTTTTGAAGATTATGTATCTTCATTCCCAGTGCTGTACGGTGAAAATTAACAGCTGGTGTCTCTGATTAATGCACATAGCTCATCCAGTGTCATTTATTGGGAACTGAAAATGGTTGTTTTTCTAAAGCTTATTATCTAAAAGCAACGCAGATGCGAGCAGAGTGAGATAAAGTGAGAAGTCTTCCGTATTCCACACTTGGCTGAGACCTGGTAGTGTGCCACTAACGGTGGTTGCAGTCCTGGCTGTGCTTTGTGATTTGCAGCCACTGTTAAATTGTTTGATTCCAAAATGAGAGCAGGGCATTTTTGGCAGCAACAGGGGCAGCAGTGCTTTTATATACATCTGAATGTTATTTCCCACTACTCTTCCTTAATAAGCATTTCCATCCCGTCTTGTTGGGGGTGGGCGGCAAGAAACTGATATCTCCCAGAGCCAATTTTCTTTTAGAATATTACATAGAGAATTTTGCCAAATAATTTAGGCCCCAGAGTGGAACAACCACAAAAGTATTCTAACGGTGGGGGAAAACCTGGCCAGGATCATTTACAGTGCTGTAAACAGAGATTAAGTTCAGTCATTTGGGAGGCTTTAAAGCGAAGAGGGGACAGGGAATTAAGTATAAAATTAATGTTTCTCTTCAAAGTCTTTTATTTGAATATAATCATTCTTTCTTCCCCATGAGATACCATTCTGCCATTGTACCCAGATATGAAACATTATATTTTTATGTGAAAGGTTGTTTCCTAGGTGCAAGGAGATGCTCCAAATTCGGTGGTAATATGCTCAGAATTGCTTATGAGAATCTTTCTTTGGCCCGGTAAGAATTGTGGAACAGTGCTATAAAGATGCATTTTTGAGTAGTTTACGTTAATCTGCTATAAATCATTTAACTTTTTTATTTTTGAAGACCACGTAACAGTGGATACTAAATTTGACAGTTGTGTGCAGTTGAACAATGTTATATGTGAGCCCAGTCACCTGCTGGTGCATTTGTGAAACCCAGGCACCTAACTCCTGCTCGAAGGTACGAAGAACTGGTGTTATTCCAAGGGGATATATAGCTACTACGTTAGCATCCAGATCCAATCAGACCAGATCTGAGCAGCAGGTGTTGAAGGGAAGTGCTGTGTAAAAAGTTCAGAGCTAAAGTTCAGAATAGGTAAGAGAATGAAGAATAAGGATGTGGAAAGTGGAAGGCAGAACTAGCAGACAGGAAGGCAAAGACAATGGAGATGCACACTTGGAACCTCCTACCGTGTTAGACTGGCTTTGTCTGGAACTTCAGGGAGAGCTGAGGTTTTCTCATTAGACAATGAAAAACAACCAAAGAAATCCCATGGAAACAGGAACTTGCTGTTGGAATGAACTTCTGCATCCTGACCATGTGATCCTCCGGCAAATTTTAGGAAATTGAACGGGCTTTTAGTTTTGCCTCCCATTCAACATGGCTATAAAAAACTGATCCCTTGGTTACGGCTACTTCCGAAATACTTCTTTCTTCAAATGATCATGTTAGCATAGTGGTTTTTTGCTCTGTGCATATGTACTAATTTTTTTGGGGGGAGTGGGGATGGGAGGAGGAGGGCAGTTTTTGTCCCTGACGGGACATGTAAGCTGGATTGTCTTTGTTATTCCCGAGTAATTCAGAAGCAGACCTAGCCTTCCCAATTTATTATTTGGGGAATGTTGAGGAGAAAAAAAAGACTCAATGACGCCATGAAATCATCCAGGTCCCAGCTGGTATTTGTAAGGCTTATTGAATGGCTCCATCTCTGTGATAGAGGAGAGACTGAAATCTCATAATTCAATGTGTCTAAGCAGTGCTGGAGCCCATGCAGAGCTCTCTGAGGTCACCCGAGCTGCCCACCATCTTACTGATGTTTTCTGCCAGTCTGTTTGCAGGTCAGGGTTGAAATGTACTGTGAGACAGCTGGGGCACAGCGTGTGCTCAGAGTATCCTGAAAATCTGCTTCCATAATTCCTCTTCACTCTGTTACAGCTTTGAAAGACCAAACCGGCAGGTATTTCCTCAAGGTTAGAATGGTAGTTCTGCCGAGGGGAGTAGATGGCTGGGTGTGTGTACTTGCCTACTTGAAAGGAGTTGAATGTAAGTAGTGAGATACTTTTAGAAGGATGTGAAGTAATTTTGAATGATGAAGAAGCTCTGAGGAATGATGATTGTAGAAAAGGAGAGCGGGTTGAGGAGAAAATGCAGCTGAAAAACATAGGAAAACAGCAGAACTAGTCATAGTAGAAGTAGTTGTTTGTTCATAGTTGCTACAGTCAATTTTCTCACCACTTAACAGAAACATATGCATATAGGGTTATGAGCGAGAGCTTTTGGATGGGAACAGGATACCTTAGAAGGCAGGTGGTGTAGTTTAATGCATTAAACTTTATATGCGCAGACCTACGCTTGAATGCCACCTGACTGACAAATGCAAATGACATTACTAACGGCGTTCCAAGGACAGTATGACCATCCAACAAACCATCACAAACTTTTTTCCTTTTTTTTTTTCCCCTTTTCCTCAAGCACAAATGCAGTTCCTACTTACGAGTAAAGCCTTGGGATAAAATGCTGAGGCCAGCTGAAGGCAGGCTTGCTGTACGTTGGCTGAGTTGAGTTGGGAAGTTGGGACTGTTTGTGAGTGAGCTCTGTGTTGTGGAGCCCTTGTGGCTGTAGGAAGCAGCAAGTGGGGGGCACCAGTCTCTTTCTCAGAGAAGGCCTTTAATTTTAAAGTGCAATATAAAATCTGTACTGCTGATGTGTCATGGGCAGGTCAGAGTGCAGTACTCATTTTTTACCTGTTGATCTTTCATTTTACGTTTCTAAGCAAAAAGCTGTCTTACGCAAAACTGTTGGTCAAAGCCTGCTACTGGGAATCATCCTTTGCTTGCCATTTAAGCAGGTGAACAGGAACTTGTAGTAATGGATAGGCTATGTGTAGGTGGTCTCCTTTCTTGATTATTCTTACTGCTATTGTTAGCAAGAGGAATTAAGGAAGAAATATGAAGAGTGATTCAAAGCCTGTAGTTCATTTAAGTGTCTCTGCTGATATCCTTAGCATTATAAGTTTACAGAACACAATGATTTTTCTATGTTAGATCCTCAAATTGACTTTTAATGACATTAAAAGCTTTGTCATTTGAAAGCTTTAGCAATATGCATAAGATAATTTAAAAGCTGGATAAGAAAAACTCCTCTTTTTGAGGCATCTATGAAGCAGCAGTACTAATAGTATGAAATAACACCTTGCAGGAATAAATATGTTTTGCCCAAGTTAACCAATTAGGCCAAATTCAAAGCAATCCTTCTCTTCTATAGAATGCTTAAAATATGGTGTTCTAGTGTAAAACAGAAATAGGGAGAAGGCATAACATTTGACTCTGTATCTGTGAGAAGCCACAATGATGAGCTAGTGCATTTCTGAGATGTATCTCTTCCTCTGGGGATTTTCACTGGACCAATTTCTTGGAGTCCTTGTCAATGTTTAACTATTGTCCGAGTCAGATGCTGAAAGGAAGCAGACAGTCGGATTTATGGAAGAGTGCTGATTGTATTAAGTATGTCATCCATGGTGTTGTCTTTATATATCTTTAACAGGTGAATAGCACAACTCCTGCATCTTCTGCATTCCGTTACTTTTATTAACTGTAAGGTCTATGAGAGTTTATTTGTCTCTTAGAGAACCTACACAAACTTTGATGTTGCCTTTAAGTTGGACTCACTGCAGGCTTCCTTTGTGTGTGTGTGTTTGTGTGTAAGAGAGAGAAAAGTGTGTGTATGCACACAAACAAAATGGTGCTGATATCACTAATAAAGAAGATGAATCAGTATTTGGGTAGTCTCCTGTAGGCACCCACAAAGAACTCTTATTTACATAATATAAATGCCAGTAGTGAATAACATCACAGATACATGTTTTTTACTGTTACCTGATTTCTTTGTCTTGTAGCAAGCTGAAGTGCGGTTGAAGTGTCTTCTGGGACTGCAGGGAATTTATAGCAGAAAAGAACTTGTTTCCAGGATGGATCTCTTTACTAGCAGATTCAAGGTAAATAGATTACTGTTTACTATTTTTAGAGTCTAGGTTGGGTGTATACACAGGGTCTGATGTTTTCATCAGAGCTGATCTCCCCACTCTCTTGACTGACCCGAGCTTAGAGTACTGCAAAAACAGCCTCCTTGACTGAGTGGATGAAGGAGTTTTGCAGAGATGTTTCCCTCTGTTTCTACGGAATTTTCTGTTTCACTTCAGTTCGTGCACAAAATGGTGTTAGCATGCACTGTGGTCAGTTATCTCCACCATTCACACAGAATGGCACAGATTTCTTTACAGGATCTTTGGCACATGACAAAGATTTTCATACCCTAAAGGTCCCTTTTTTGCTGCTCCTGAAAATGGGTTAACTTTGTAGATACTGGATTGGCTGACCGTGTATTACCCTGACGTGGGAATGTCTCTCTATTGATCCACCATGTCAGTATGAATCTTGAAGAAGGAGCCCTTATCTCCTTTCTGAACAAGTCAGATGATGCGCTGTAATTTTTGAGAGCTTGTTCTGTGACTGCACTGACCCTGTACACTGCCTTTATCGTATTCCAACATCCCGACTCATTTAAGAAGTAAGCCCTTTACTTTTTTAGTTCTGCCCTTGGTAATGATTTGGTCGGCTACTCTTATCCCAACGGGGCTGGGCCTTTCTGGTATTTGAGTAAGAAAACTCAAAGTGCTGTGATGGATACCTCAGTCCCTCTGAATCAGTACATAATCAATGCCTGCATGTGGTGGTAATTTGTGTTCTTTTTGTGGCAGGTGCAGGGCTCACCTGTTATGTCAAAGCAGTTGCTAATAGTAAAAAATACCTATAGCACATCCTCAAAGAACAAGAAATAGATTAATATTGGCATCTTAAGAATAAATTATGCAGATTGAAACTCGGCTATCTAAGATTAACCCCTGTTTTAAACAGTTTTGCGGTAGTCCTTTATCTTTCTGGTTAAAGGAAGGTTGCTGTAAGCTGTGCAAGCAACTGCAGGATTAGTGTTCACAGACGGATGAAATAGCTCCGGTCTGTTTGTACTGTGATCTCCGTCTGTGTGGAGGTTGCTATATAAATGGATTATTGTAAATTCCATCCCCTAGTCAAAAAAGCCCAACCCAGACGCAACAACTCCTTCCCCTCTAAACAAAAAGAAACCCAAAGAGCTACACACAAAATACAGACTAACCTGGAGTCTTTGAAAGTTTAAATTGTGGTTTCTCAGTGGTGGGAAATGTAATCATATAACCGTCAGTCCATTTCCCACAAGTGGGAGTTTGGCATGCTCCCTCTGTTACCCTTGAGTGTTCAGACTCGGGATTGATGGACTTCCACACCTTGCAGCTGGGTTGCGAGAAAAAGGAGGGTGCAAAGTAAAATGAATCTAGAGATTTAGAAATGATATGTTAAGTGAGAAAGCTGTTAGTCGCAAAACAAGCAAGTCCAAAGGTTTATTATGCCTTAAAGATGCGAACTGCGCTGAGGAGTGCAAGTTCTTGGGTACACAGGACAGGAAAATTTCCACTGTTTTCTGAGGTGTCTGCATGTGTACCAAGTTGCAATAGTGTGAATTCTGGTCGTCAGGAATATTGCTGTTATTCCATGAAGTACCTTTATGACTCAAGTCCAAATTGTCTTTCCAGCAAGGCACTGGCTTCTGTAATATGTAGGTACACGCAATTTATTGTTGATGGGAGAAACTGATTATATAATGCTTGTAATTTGAGGCTTACCTTCATTTAACATACTGAAGTGCCAGTAGTAACATCTTAGAAACAAGATGTCAGTCACTTTTAATTTGTAGACTGTAGTTGATTTCTTGTGAACGCATACATTACATCTATAAAAATATCATATTACTGCATGATTAATTCAGTTAAAAAATTAACATGCTGTTAATTTTCAGGGGCTGGGGAACTACTTGGTAGTAATCAAGTTGCCTTATGTCTCTTAGGAAATAGCTGCTGAAATAAAAACAAATCTCTGCTCCACTAGTGTAGATGATCTAGCTGTAGCAAAAATATGTGTTTATTGAGAACAAACCATGTTACATCTTTTTATTGTCATTTTACATCCATTAGGATCGAATTGTGTCCATGCCTCTGGACAAGGACCATGAAGTAGCAGTTCAAGCCATGAAACTCTTGATGCTTATATCACAGTAAATAATTTCTTTTTTAATTTACTGTATTGTTTTAATGGCAACAAGATCCAGATGCAATCCTGATGAATCTTCCTGTAATCAGTTACATGCTGGGAAATAATTGCTCCTAGCAGGTTATGAGTTACAGTTAAAGCTGCTGAAGACATGGCACTTTCTTTCTGTGGGAAACGCCAATGTTAATAAAACCCTTGTGCTGAGATTCAGTATGAAAACTACATTTTTATGTCTTTATACTTCCGTCTGAAAGGAAATTCCACAGCATTTTAATTTTGGCTTTTCTCATATAGAGCATCTGCCTGTCTCAGCGGAAGTCCCCAACAAGGAATCTTCTGTCCCAGGGTTGCCAGGTCTTGACCAGAAGCTCAGGGAACTCTGCTGTCTTCCCTGTCTCCCCACCTGATGCAGGAAGCCTTGAGCTTTGAGATTGTTGCTGGAATTTGGACTTCCAGATTCTTGGCTCTGTGGCAGAGAACCTGGGAGTTATTGAGCCTGCAGCGGACTGACTGACAGGAAATGAGCAGGTGTATGAGATCTTGGTTTTGCTGAAGTGGAAAACTAACAGAAGAGTTGTTTTGTTGGGAAATGACCTGCCAGGCATAGATTTGGTGGGATAACAACAAGCTCTTAAGTGTGGGGAGAAAAAGTAGACTAACTGACACAAGTATATGAGACCTATTGTGATACATCCTTGGGCAGCGTGTTTATTTTAGAAGTAGATTTATTTGCAAAATAGTTGAAGAATAAATTCACTGTCCCCCTTTTTTCAATGCAAAATAAGAATAAAAAAACTCACTGCATTTCATTGCTAATACAGTTGAGATGATAGGACTCAGTAAGTGTCTCTTCTGTCTCAGGGTGTAAGTTGAATTCTGCTGACACAGAGGGTTACCTCCACATGCATTGTCCAGTAGCCTTGTGAGGTTTGTTTTTCTGTTTAAGTCAGAAGTATCGGTCTTTGCTAGATGAGGAGGTAGACCTTACTGGACCAAATAACATGGTGGTGTAGGTATTTACATTAAATTTCAAGTACATTTGTATGTTGAAGTGCTCTTTTATAGTCTAGACTCGCTCCTGTCTCATTTCATGTCCATTGATTTGAGTGGCATTTCTTAAGACCTACTTCAACATGCACATCAGAAGAGCAAATGATGCTGTAAGCATAGTGTGCTTTTCTTTCTGAAGGGAGTACCATTGTTTGGGCCTCACTAGTAGTAGTTAGGGTTATATATTTTTTTTGTGTGTGTGTGTTTACAATGTCCATTTATCTATCCCTTGGTTCTCCGTGGTGTGAAGCTATTGGAACAAAGCACAATGCTGTGTCTATGCATATAACGTGTCCCTGTGCTAGGAGGAGCAGCACACCATTGTTGAAGTACAAAGATGCTGTACACTAGTTACGGCTGCCCTTGTTCTGTATCTGAACTAACAAGTGCTATACTGGCACTGCAGCTGTTTATCAACTCTGGCTTTATTATAAGGGATCATGTTCTCATTAATGCAAGCTGCAGCTATAAATGTTTGATCAATGCTTCTTTTTCCCCTCAAGCAATTGTTTCCTAATTTTCCTCAAAATACGATTTCCAATGGGAATAAATGCCTTCTAAAGTTTTCTGAATGACATTTTTCCATCATAAAATGTAGTTTTCGTAAATAAAATGAATACATTTTCAGATAGCTTTTAATTAGGCCGTGTGGAAGCCTAGCAAATGCATGCTTCTCTTTCTTTTTGCTCATCTGTTGCGTAGCCATCCTCTTTTCTGCTTCCCCCTCCCTGACCCCAGTTTCTCTGGGCCATGCTGATTTGGCTTAGTTATTGGACTGATGAAAGTGGGAGTTGGGGACTCATTAAGCAAATTCAATGACAGCTCTTCTCTTTGATAAGACCAGTACTGACCAGTCTATAAAACCTATGTGAAGAGAAAGCAGATGATATAGACAGTCAGGTATACAGGATTCTTAATACGAGCCTGCATCAAGATGCCTTTCTAGCAGAGGAATAGCTTATGCCTCAATATCTACAATAGTTTCAGAAAGGACTCGTTGCTGGCATTGCAGAAGCAAAGACGTTTTAGGGCCAGTCTGCCTCAAATAGGTGCGTCTCATTGCTCAAAACTAGTATTTGGGTATTGAGCAGTAATGCTGCTTGATACATGTGGCAAAACATGAAATGGGGTTGGGGACAGCAACTGCCCTGCCTTTAAAGAATAATAAATGACAGCTTGTATAAATGGCTCTTCTATTTGTATACATTGATGTAATAAATTTTTTTGCTGCTGTTGTGATGCCGTATTGGCTTCTCTGTGGATGGCTCATTTTTGTCATCTGCAAAGTTGACAACTGAATTCTATTTGCCTCACTTTTATTTCTAGTGAGGCCTGAAAGACCTTTCAGATGAAGTTTCCATTTTTAAAGCTACCGGCAAGAACCTCTGTCTCCTGAACTCCCTATACTTGATTTGGAATCATGGATTATTTTAAACAAATTATATAATCTTAAATGGTCAGGTACTGACCTCTAGAACATGTCTCTCATCTTGGATTAAATCTGCTGTTGTTTCATGATGTGTTGGCAAGGCACAAGGCCAGGGGTAACTTTTTTCCTCCAGTTAGTCCGTTGAGTGCTCAGTGACTTTCTTGGGGAAAATTTACTATATCAGTAACTCTCTTTTACTCCCTTCCATAATTGTCTTTTGGCTCAGTATAGCATCAAGACCTCATTGCCAGTTAATTATTTTTGTGGTGTTTTACAGTTGCAGTGGAGCTGTGCTCCATGTATGTTAGTAACAGCTTTGAGCATCTCTTAACCATCTCTGCATTCCAGTCCTGTGGACATTGACTGCTCTGCGTACTGCTGGCCCACAAAACTGCTGTGCTGGCCTTTACAGTCTCTCGCTTGCTAGCTAGAGAGTCAGTGAAAACACTGATGCTGTCAATTCACTTAGATGTGTTGCATTATTAAAAAAAATATTCCAGTGCTGACTCCAAACCCTCTTGCTACGCATATACCTGTTTTTTCATAGCCATATTTGTATTTTCATCTTGTCTGTCTCTGTGAGATGAGATTTTTTTTCTCCTTGTTTGTTGCTTGTTGTCTCAATTGAATGCCAAGGTCTTTGGGCTAGTGGATTTCTATTTTTACACAGCGTGAAGCAATCCTCAAACTGAAGTGAGCCTATGAGGTTTAGCATAATAGAAATTATTAATGCTGCTGAATTATGCATAATTGTTAGCATTAATGTTGCAAAGGATCTGAGAGGGGAATAGAACTAGGAAGGAAATAAAGAGGGAGAGAATATGAGTGACAATGAGAGACCAAGGGATCTTACTGAAAACATTGCTCTTTAGGAGCCAAATTAGTTTAGCGTGCCTACACTAAACGAATTGTACTGTTGGGCAATTCTGTTCATTTTTGTGTCTTGACTACCTGAAAGAGTAGAGAGATTTTGGAAAAGAGCAGCAAAAGTTAATCGGGTAACTGTAGTAGATGAATGAGGAAAGGTTACAAGTGGTGCACATACGGGCACAAATCTACAGATAGCGTAAATGTGTAAATGGAAATGTGAAAAATTACTTTGTATTACATTAGTTAATGTAGCTAGAAATTAAACTGAGTTTTAAACACAAAACTTTCAAGTTTGAAATCTGGAAGAGCTGCCTTAGTGAGAACTGCGAGTATATTGCACTCATTGAGGACTTCACATAAATAGTTTGAAACCTGTTTAATGGAGCTGATAAATACACTAATTCTCCAAAGCACCGAAGTGCTTTGACAATGGTCAGTAGAGTTAATCCAACTTAAAAGTTAAGAAACCGAGGCTTGTAAGTTTCTGGTGTCCTGCTTATCACAGGAGTTGCAAATCAAGTAGGGGTACATGACTGTTGTGCTTAAAAACCTTAAGTTTCCTTTCTGATTCTCAACTAGACTGGGAAAGATGCTTTAGTTTGGAGAGGGAGTGGCTACATTGTATGAGAAACTTGAAAACTGGATTTGGCGAAGGATGCCATGGCAAATAATACAATGCGTGTTACTACTTCTAGTGGTAGGTGTAGATGTCCCATGACAAGTAATTCACTGTCAGCAGACAGCTGAACTCTGTCATTCTGTAGTGTTATTTCATAGCGAAGCCGTGGACTTTGGAGGAGAAATGGACATTTGTTAGGCAAATGCGCTGTGTCTAGCAAGGTTATTCAGACAAGGCATTGTGCAGAAAAACCGTTCAGTTTATTGAAGGCTTAAAGGCTATTATAAAAAGTGTTTTCATGTAATTGCAAAAAGTAAGCTGAAGAGAGACTTTGCATACAAATAAGGAAATTATCCTCCTTTATCTTGTTTAGTGGCTTTTAGGAAAAACAAAGAAATGTTATCCTGAAGTTGATAGAATTAACATAGGAAGCAGTGAAGCAAATTATACTGCACAGTTCTGATTTCTTGCATCAGTAACTTGGTTGTAGCAGATTAGGTACTATCAAAAGGGAACAGCATGGAGCTCCTCTGTGATTCCTTCAGGTCCACCACACTCCTGTTCAGGTGGAGCTGTGGTAGTGCTTTGGCAAGCCTATTCCAAACAAAGCAAAAGTGAAAGACCAAAATGGAACAAAGGCACGTGCTTTCTCCTCCGTCTTCTCCTCTTTTCTGTCCTCTCAGGTTTATGCTTTTTTGGAAGTTACCTTCAATAATTTTCTGCCATCACACACCTTTATTCAAGAACCTTGAGATCTATTCTGAAATCTTATCTTTCCTATCTAAAGAACAAGAAAAAATAATTGCATGTCTCCTAGAGTTATGTTTCTTAACCAAAATGGCATACCGTACAGTACCTGTCTGATGTGCATCTTCCTATGTTCTGTCACAGCATAATCATAGAATCACAGTGTACTGCAAAGTGCTAAACCTGTTTTAAAGTGGGTGGGAAAGGACTCTTGTTATATTGGAGGTGCAACCATGTTATCATGTCTCTGATCACCAAAGTGTCATCTTGAATTACCTGCAATGACAGCGGGATAGAAAGAGGGAGATAACAACAGATTAGCTGATTTTTCTACGTAAAATTTTTATCTCAGTCATTAGAATACTTTCAACATATTTTTTGGATGATAGTGCTCAGTGCACAAATTTGGATGTTTAACTTGAATTAATTTTAAATACGGATTTACCAGATTTTTTTTTTTTCAATTGAGATGCTATACCTTGGATTACCAATGTCTCCATAGTGTTGTGCTAGATCTTCCCCTGCATAACCATTAAAACCAAAAAGAATAAGGTGGCAAAACTTTGAAAAGTGCATCAGTTGTATTTTTATTTTGCTTTTGTGATTTTGATGGTGATCCTTGGTATAAGCAATAACACAAACCAAGAGAGGCGACTCCAGCGGTCGCATGTCTTGCATACAGTAAAATGGAACATAAAGCAAGATATGAAATCTTTCAACTGGTGCCATATGCAGAACAAAATGGGTCTGTGATCTCCCCCTAGAGTATCCCAGCTTCTTCTTCATGACATGTTCACACTGAAGTGCAGAGAAAATGATATGTCATGACATTGGTACGTGGAACGCCATGCCTGTTTATTTTTAGGTACCTAAACACTGGCAGGCACTTGGGGCTTAACCTTTATCTGTCGCTTGGCATTCTGAGAGCTGTAAATTTGCAGCAGTATTGTTGCTGTATTTGAAGTATTCTTTGAGTATTTGATGATTGACTTACGTATGTAAAAAAGGAAGACACCCATTTACTGTGGCGGTATTAGTGGTAGTCGCAGCAGGTGTAGTCAAGTGCTGCTACTTCCAGAGGCAAATAAAACCCCTAAGCACTCATTTGAGTGGGAATTACGAGTATAAACCTCATTGTATCCCAGAGAGTAGCGGTTGAGCAGTATGTGAAAAGTAGTAGTAGTACATACAGGTATTCCCCCTCATTTAAGAAAGATGAAAAAAAAAGATCAGGTGCTCAAGTGGTGTTGTGAGTGTCTGTCAGCCTGTGCCGCAAAGAAAATGGGTTGTTTTCCCCTCCTTTGCTCCTGTGCTATTAGGGAGTGCTTTATACGTGGCCAGAGCTATTGTGTCTGACCTGCTCTGGTCTTGAGGAGGGAGGAAACGACACTGCTGTAGATTAATGTAGCTGGGGCAAATTCCTAGCCTTTTTGAAGACAAAGTTAAAACCAAGGAGGCTGGGATTTTAGAATCACAGAATGGTTGAGGTTGGAAGGCATTGCTGGCGGTCATCTGGTCCAACCCCCCTGCTCAAGCACGGCCACCTAGAACCAGTTGCCCTGCACTATATCCAGGTGGTTTTTGAGTATCTCCAGCGATGGACACTCCACAGCTTCTCTGGGCAGAGGCTCTGTCACCCTCACAATAAAAACGTGTTTTCTGATGTTCAGAGGAAGCCTCCTGTCTTTCAGTTTGTGCCCATTGCCTCTGGTCCTGTCACTGGGCAGAGCCTGACTCCGTCTTCTTTGCACCCTTCCTTCAGGTACTCAAACACATTGATGAGTTCCGCCCTGAGCCTTCTCTCCTCGAGGCTGAACAGTCCCAGCTCTGTCAGCCTTCCTGCCTAGGAGAGATGCTCCAGTCCCTTAATCATCTCCGTGGCCCTTCATTGGACTCTCTCCAGTATGTCCATGTCTCTCATGCTGGGGAGCCCAGCACTGGGCCCAGCATTCCAGGTGTGGTCTTACCAGTGCCGAGGAGAGGGAAAGGATCACCTCCCTTCACCTGCTGGCAACACTCCTCCTCGTGCAGCACAGGATACCATTGGCCTTCTTTGCTGCAAGGGCACATGGGTGGCTCACGTTCAACTTGGTCTCCACCAGCACCCCCAGGCCCTTTCCTGAGGAAAGGAAATTTCTAAGGAAAGAGTTTCATTTGTACTGGAAGGGCAGAGTCCTTAATTTTTTCCCAAAGAGGTGGCAGGCATGTTGCTGAGCTCTTTGAGCTATCTGAACAATTTAGGCAAGGAATTTTTTTTTTTTTTTTTTTTAAATGGAGGCACGGAGGTGTTGCATTCACTATTTCCATAAATGTCCTAGGAAGAGAAAACCTGAAATATAAAGAATAAAAAAATTCAGGTATAAAAAATGTGTATGTTTGACTGGTATGTTCATACAGAAAATACCATTTAAGCGTAAGAAAAAGGTTTTTTACTGTGGGTACGGTCCAATACCAGAACAGGTTGCCAGAGAATTGTGGAGTCTCTGACTTTGTAGATATATTCAAAACCTGATTGGACACAACCCTTGGCAACCTGCTCTAGCTGGTCCTTCTCTGAGCAGGGGCTTGGACTAGCCGATCTCCAGAGGTGCTGTCCATCCTCAGCTGTTCCATGACTCTACATTGGCCCACTCTAGATCATGGTATGTCTGTATAGAAATATCTTCTTTTTCAAGGTGTCTACTGTTTTTAAAAAATATATGTAGAGAAAGTGACAAGGGCAGCTTCATAGAAACTAGTGCTTTAAAAGAACTAAATAAGAGATTGACATTAAAAAGAATGAAAGAAACCCTGACAGACTGCTAGCTTATTTCAGTAAATTCTCCATAGCCTTTTAATACAGAGACTTCCTATATCATGTATTTTTACTCCTGTAAGTGCCATTTGTTGTCAGTCTTCGTTTTACTCTCACTTGTTAAACTTGTAGAAGTTTAATGAATTTGATACTTCATTCATGGCTTCACAGGACACACCAACACTTATTCATGTACTCTAATGCACCATGTTACCTCTTTCCATTTCATACTGTTTGACCTCAATAAACACATTTTTATTCTATTTCCCTAATTCTGTAGATGGCTGAGTAAGAGTCACATAGATATTTTCCTTTATGCTGATTTAATGATACATATGCTCAGAGCACTTTCTATATGTCCTATTACTGCAAGTGTGTACTTCAGGAAATTGCATGTTAAAAGAGGCCACCATAACCTGCCTAGAGTGCCCTGATTGAGGGCAAGCCGTATTTTGTGAGATTGACCCATTGTTTTTGGAGACATACCATCAGCACTTCCATCTAGAGACCTTTTTACTGTTCCAGTGACCATTGTAAGCAACCACAGAAAAAATGTGAAAAATTAAAGTGATACACTAGTAAATACATTGTAAAGCTAAAATTCATGGGGTATCAACTTCTATAAATGAGAGTCTATTGGCCTTGAGACTTTAGTCCCTGCCCCCCGCCCCGATTTTAAATCCCAGACAATGCTAAAAAATATTTGCAATGGACACTGCAGTGTCCTGCCACTCTTGCCTAATACGAGCTCACTTCTTTCACTCAGGTTGGAGGATGTTTTGGGGCTTTGTGGTTTATGAGGATGCTAAAGGATGTGATGGGTTTGGAGACAAAGGGGCAAGTGCAGGAAGGGCTGCTAATTTTTGTTAAGACATCACTCCCAGCAAGTGAAGAGCATGACTCCTCATTTTTAGAGAAGGTGTTGTACCACAGCTGTAGATGGTTTTAAACTGTTACTACCTAAGGATCGAGTGCAGTAATAAGTAAAAAACCTTTCCCCTCACCTGGCTGTAGTAAGTGTAAGGATCTCATATGTTGCTCTTTCATTCTTTGAAGTAGCTTAGTCCTATGACATTGCTATGGCAGTAAGAAGCAGGCATTTTGAGACTGTTATCCTTGCTTTGAGCTTCACTCCTCCTCCTGAATGTGTTATTCAACCTTGATGCTTCAGCTTCCTTTCTGTAAAGGTCGACATTAATACTATTTCTACCTCTCATAGAGTGTTTTATGTTTGCTAGTTGGCACGTGGAATTCTCAAGATGTGTAGCTGAATGAAAAAATTGTGACTTTGAGTGTGTTTGCACAGAAAGGTCACAGTCATAAGCATGATATCAAGAATGTGTTTTGATTTCTTTTTACATGTGACCCTATAAGAGTAGTGTAAGAAAATGTAGGTTATAAAATACTGCAACAGATAATTAAAAAATAATTTGTACTGCAAAATGAAGGTGGCTTCTTGTTCATTAACTTCTATAGTGAACGTCTAAGCATAGAGGCATGATTTTCCTATTTTATTACTGTTAATCTTTTTACCATGAACACTAATCAACCTTAATTGTACTTTAAATTAATGTTCACGTCCATGCAGTGGGCCTGATTCATCATGGCATGTGCAGACCTCTGTTTCTCTACACCATGAGTAAAAGAATGTTGCCAATTTGGTTTGATAGCACTTTTAGATATGTCCTACAAAAATTTAGGTGTGTAAACAAGTTGCGTGGCTATGAAGAATCAGGTCTAGTAAAAGCTGGACAAAGCATTCATAATATGCTTTGCAGATAAACCTGAACTATAACTTCCGTTGTTATTTTTGCCTAGGAACTGTGAGGACGTGTTATCAGCTGAAGACCGTGAAACGTTATACCAGTTTGTTTATACCACACACCGTCCGCTTGCAGTAGCAGCTGGGGAATTCCTTTATAAAAGGTATCTCTGCCTGCCTGCATGCCTGCTTCTTGCATGTTCTCATTTGTTTCAGAATGAAGATGGATTTATTTAAGAGGGTCATTAAGCATTCATTCTTCTGCTGGAAGTGTGCACCGTGACGATAGTTGATGTGCTTTCTTCTGCTGAATCAGAAGAGAAATGCTGTCTGGGGGTACTCGTCTGTTCCCCTGCACAGCCCTGGCACAATAGGCATGAGGAAGGTTGCAAGACTAACAGAGAATATGAAACAACTCGGTGATCCACAGATGCCATGCTATGTTGAGAGCATACCTCCTTTCTTTCTACTTTCTTTTCCTGTTGCTTTGCTTCTTACAAGCTAATTCATCACCTGGCATCTGCTGGATTTCCATAGCTTTGGTGATTAATCACAAAAATGGCCTCCTCTTCTCCCTTTGGAAGTTGCCTTATACATTGTAAAGGCTTTGAATAATGAGAGATGCAGCAGATTAAAAAGCCCTCCCAATTTTCTGTCAGGTTAATGAAGTACAGGGTTTATCTTCCCCAGGAGTAACTCTTAACTCTTATAAATGGGCTTCTTCTAACAATGGTTGCATGAAGTGAATGGATTTGGTGTACTAAAAAGAGAAGAAATAAATATTCTGTCTCTATGGCTGAGAGAAATAATTTTGCCTTACAAAGAGGAATGAAAATAAAAATATTTTGGCAAGACTTTTGTGGGGAAAAATTCAGAAATAATAATGATTTATTTCTCACATGTGCAGAATCTCCTCTTAGCTGTCTCTTCCTATCTAGCTGAACTGCTGACATTCTGGGGTTTGTGGAGCCAAATCCAACAGAAAAACAAATGAAGATAAATTTCTGTTTTGATGAGTCTTCTATCACATCTGCTAGTCTTATTTAGTCTTTTGTGTTGGTCCTAATGTTCTATTGGAAATCGGGTGTTTTCCCTCTCAGAACAGTGTTGCTTTTTGCCATTGAAGTGATTTCCCTGATAACTCTACTTTTTCTACCCAGCTTCCCAGTGCAGTGTGGGCACTTTGACCCTGTAAACCTCATCCTTGTTCGCCCAGTTCTTCTCCCTGGCACTTTGGCCAATATAGAAGCATTTGTTCTAGTGTTCTAGTTAGCGACACCCTCCTTTGCTTGGTCATACTGCTAAAAGTTTGAGTGCATGTGCTTTTTTTTCCCCTTCATCTTGGTTTGCATGAAATCTCCTCTATGTTTGCATTTTTAGCTTAGGTTGCTTACTCAGCTGGCAAAAATTATACCAGCAGAAGCACTTTCTGAAAGTATAAGCTTTTACTGACATTGAGTAGTATGATCCTGCTTTTAAATCCAAGATGTTTGGGCCTTCCATTAATCTACGGGGATGGCCTTCCTGTATTTATCTTGGGATTAGCACTTTTGGTGAGCACTGCAGTCACACTCATTTTGGATAAAGAGGGAAATGAAAATTGAAGTATCATATTGTGCTTCATACTTCAGGCAGAAGAAGAAGAACAGTTTTTTCCACTGTATTTGTGAACTTCAGTAAATTGCCTCTTATAAATACAAGATATTATGCTTTCTTTAAGAAGCTTCAGTTCTAAAATGTACCATGATGTGAATAATGGTGGGGTAGTGGTATCTCTGCTGGGTTGTTAAGGTTTAATTTCAGCCTAGAGCAAACCCCTTTTTAAGCATGAGCAAATGCCTACCTCATTGTATGTTCAGTGCTGTGGAATCTGCATCTGTTGTCCAGAAAGCTGGCAGGGTACCTGTGAAACCATCAGAAATAGTTTCTGCGTCCACAAGGACAGCAGATCTCTCATGATGGAAAACAACCTAATCTCTTTTCCTTTCATCTAATAAAAAAGTATAATGTGATTTGGAGTAAGCAGACATTTAGAAGAAATACAGTCCTTGGGATCTTGACAGAATTAGTGTTACACTGGCAAATGAGTAGAAGGAGAATGGGGCAGAACTGGACTGACTTGCTTTTCTGTTGGCAGGCTGCTTAGTCACGAGGGAGATGAAGAAGTTCAGCCCAAAGGAGGAGGGAAGTTTGGGGCGAGTACTGACCAGTTGAAAAGATTAATACGTTTTTTCCTGGGGAGTGAGGTGAGAAGAATAGCCCCTGCAGTAAGCCTTTTAAATCCAGTGTTGCATGTTAAATCAAGTATTGGCTTCCTTTTGAAAGCTATTTCTGGTGGTGAGCTCTGAAATGTTTAGTGTTTAGGATGTTTTTGCTCTGTAGGATGAGTTTTTAATGAAGACATTTCTGTTGTATTAAAACTAATTTACACCTATGCTAAGGGAGAGAATCAGTGCTGAAGCAGCTTCTGAAAACAACCTGAAAGACTAATGCCACTGACTGGGAGTTTTTGGTATGTGTCCGTGTCTTTTTGCAGGCAGATATGGGTTGCTGTGCCATGGCTGACTAAGAACTGCATAGTTTTGCTGGCAGTTTTATCAGCTGAAGTGCTGTACTTCACTATTTTTTGCAGTGGTGCAGACCTGTGTCTGGCCAAAGCGTCTCAGGCGCAGCAGTTTTGAATCATTCTGCAAAGAATTTCACAGGCTTAAAATGTTGACTTGTTTCTAGTCCCAAGGCTGGATTTTTAGTTGTTATGGTCAGCAATATAAAAGCAATACAGAATTCAGTTTTAAAGAGATCACTTAAATTAAAAAGGAAAGTTATCCTAAAAAGAGAAAAGAAAAGCCTTTTTTCCTGCTTTTCCTACTTCCCCCCCCCCCCCCCCNCCCCCCCCCCCCACTTTCCTGCTTTGTATCAGATTGGAGACATTGTGTTTAAATGTTGATTAACCTCAAACTAAATACGTTAGAATACTGTGTGTGAAGACATGCATGAATGACAAAGCTTTGAAATTGGAAAAAGGGAGAGGAATGTATGAAGCTGTATTTCTTTTAATGACGTGTTTGCTTCTACAAGCTTGTGTTTTTAATCCCTAGCTACACAAACATGTTGCATACCTCATAGACAGCTTGTGGGATTGGGCAGGCAAATTCCTGAAGGACTGGGAGTGCATGACCACTCTTCTATTAAAAAATGCCAAAGAAGATGGAGAAGGTGGGTGAGCAAAGAGCTTAGTTTTGTCTGAATGAATCTCTTGATATTGCTTTTGAACTTTGCCTTCAGCAAGTTTAGGATCATTCCATATTACAGTACCCTTTGATCTCAAGTTGTGGTCCCCAAGGGCCACAAAGCAGATGTAATTCAATGCACTGCCAATGTGATGTTTATATCAACATATTTGTTTTATTCACTATTCTGTATTTATGTAATGTTAGTTTAGAAACTTTGCAAGAATACTTACATAGTTAAGCTATAATGCTTACATAGCATTCACTTTTTTTGGTTGCTTGTCCAAAACTTAAAGATCTAAAACTATTAATTGATTGAAGTGCAGTATTGTCAGGCTATTGTTCATGCCTGAAAAGAAAATGAGTAGTGTGTCGAGTTCATTGATGTCTAACACTCTACAGAATTAGTTTTTTGGAGTATTAAAGTGAACTTAAATAAATCTTTAAAGTCCCTTCCAACCCATGCCATTCTATGCTTCTATGAATAGTTGTTGTAGTAGAACTGGAGGTGGATGCGTGATTGAAATCAAAGTTTGTAGACCAAGTGAGTTAAAGTATTTTGGTACTTAAAGAAGCGGGTTTGTCCTTAATGAGATAAGTAGTCGGTAGGAGTAGGCCTCATTAAAACTGCCTGTGTTTTTAGGAGCCCTACTGCCCTAAAAAGTTAGCCATGAGAGGAATAATTGCTTTTGTGTTTAGTAAATGTAGAAAATAGCTTTCTTCAAATTAAATCAAACACTTTCTAGGTGTTTATTTAACAACACTGCATCTTTCTTTCTGTAGTGTCCTTCCACAGTTGCTCGGATAAATGAATAGACTCTTCATTAGCTGTTGCTGTTTGTGTGATGCTGAAAGGAGACTGATTTTTTTACAGAACTGAGTGATGCCCATGAAAGTGCTCTCATTGAAATTATCCTTGCAACGGTTAGAGAAGCAGCCGAAGGTCATCCGCCAGTGGGCAGAGGTGCAGCCAAAAAAGTCAGTGAATCTTAGTCTTATCTATTGTCTTGTAATCACATTCTCTTTGCGTTATGTGCTTTGCCAGAGAGCGTGTTCCTAGTGGTAGGTATATCTTTGGAAATAAAATGGCTTATTCTTATGAAACGACACAGTGTCTTTTGACCTCTAGGTCTTATTAGTAGTGGATGTTGAAGGAGATGAGCATTAGAGGAGAGCCAGTTGAAGCATGTTATAGACAAATGGTGAGCATTTTGTCCACAAGATATAGTTCTTCAGCAATTTGCATCTAATTTAATGTTACCAAAAAAATAAAAAAGCATCTGTTTGTCTCTATGGAAAAGTATCTTTAGCTTAGCTTGATATGCTGTAGACAAAGGCATGTGAGTTAACCTTGGGTTACATGTAAAATTCCACTCAGATCTAAGAGATGTTGTAATTGAAACAAAATGCTTTATCTGCAGATTCTGTCAGTAAAAGAGAAGAAAATACAATTGGAAGATTGTACCAAAATTACTGAACACTTTATTATGGTGCTTCCTCAGCTCTTGGCAAAGGTAACTAACAGCTGCTCTGTGAATGCACGTTAAATATTTCATTAAAATTCCTGCAGTGTACTCATATCCTGTTTTTTCTCTGCAGTATTCAACAGATGCACAAAAAGTGGCAAATCTTCTGCAGATTCCTCAGTATTATGATTTAGATGTTTACAGTACGGGACATCTAGAGAAGGTGAATAGGAATTGGGGTAGTCGGTTCGTGTGGAATGTACTAAATTTATGTGACAATGTACAGAGTTTAGTGGGACGTGGAACAAGGGGGAGACTGTTGAAATAAAAAGAAGTGGTCTCTTACCTTGAGGAAGGTAAGAGCTTCAGGCTTTACTTTTTGATTTGGGACTGCCAAAGGAAAAGCCTTAGTGCTTGTCAGTTCTGATATGCTGTGACTGGCCCTGGAGGGTAATGATTTGTGGTTTCATGTGGTAGGCCCAGCCTTGGGTTTTTCATTGTTGGGTGGAAAGAGGGTGGGTTATGCCATGTGTCTAAGCTGGTGTCTCCCAGGACTTTACTGCGGAATAGGCTTCATTCTCCTTGAAGACTGACTCCCAGCTGCTGGGGAATGATAATAACTGAAAGATAAGAATGGAGATAGGATATCTGCTGATGGGAGAGGGGTGGTCAGAAACAGATAGATGAAATCCTTGAAATAGCTTAATGTATTCTTAAGCAGGGATGTTTACAGGGCAAACACTCCTAGGTTAATTTCAGCATAAAACATTAACTGGAAGAGAGAGAGTCAGCAGAATGGCAGAAGTTACCTCCTCTCACCAACAGTGAAGACCCCAGCTGCTGACATGATCTGAAACATTCTCCATCCTCTGCTGCTGAGGGAGAAAACTTCCATTGTTTGAAGACAGACCTATCCTTTGGAAGGGCATTTTTTATTCCCTGCCTTTGTCTTTATGTAGTGCCAAACGTGTATTGCTAAAGTAGAATGTAAAGCAGTTGATTCATTTTTTAGGAAGGTCCAGAGACAATAATAATGAAAAAGAGCTATAAACGTAGAAAAAAAGAAATTGTACCCTCTAATCCTGCCCCTCTGCTCCTTAGGCTGGCATTTATTTCATGTTGGTTTTATGACCTATAGAGATATATGGACCTAGCGGTATGTATCTAAAGCATAAGTGGATTTTTGTACAATTTACCTATAATATCCCTTTTATCACTTGCAGCAGTTGGATGCTTTGCTGAGCGGGATAAAAGACATTGTGACCAAACACTCTGACATATCTGTCCTTGAGGCTTCCTCCAGGACTTATTATGTCCTCTGCAGTGAAGAAATTGCCATCTGCAGCCAGGTGGATCGTGCCCGAACTCAGCTGATAGATGAGTTGATGGGAGAGCTTACCCAGCTACTAGATGACTTCTGGCAAAAGGTGAGTGTGACTCATTGTAGAGATAAACAGACCGTTTCCCTATGAAAAAAAAAAAAAAAGACAAAAAAATTAAGGAGGATATGAAACTCTTCTTTGCTTGCTGTTTCTTTGCTTGAGGGGAGAAGAGCTTTCAAAGATGGGTTTGCTCCTCTGAAAAGATTGTTTACATTTTAATGAAGCAGATGTATTTTGGCAGGAATAGAGTGGAGAAAATAATAAACGAGGTAGTCAACACCAGCACCAGGGCATTTTATGTCTTATGAATATTCTGGACTTAAGCTCCATAGTTTCTCCATAGTTGCTCCATTACTGTGCCAAAGATACTATGTCCAAGGTCAGCTAAGAAGTGCTGTGATCTGTAGGTGATAAGACTGTTCCCCAAAAGGCATAGTTCTGTAATTCTACATATTTGGCTGTACACAAGATGCCCTTTGTGCTCCCACTTTGACTTTAGAGATAGTACTAGGAAAAAAAACCCCAGCAGTCTGTAATGCAGGTTGTATAGCTTTGCGGTCTTTGAAATGATGATTTTCCCCTTGAAGGAGGACTCTCTCAAAGGTTTTCATTAGTTCTAAAAAGCAGAAACAGCTGGTGGTGATATGAATAGCTTGCTGGCTGAACTGAACAACAGAAGCCTGCAGCTGAACTGATCAACTGTGCCGTCATGAACAGGTGTCATGCCATGGTATGAGAGTTAACACTGGCAGGTTTTTATTGGACACTGGGATATTGTAAAATGTCTCAAGCCAAAAAATCCCCTAACCTCAGATTGGATTTATTTTGTGGATCTTAAATAGATATCTATGTCAATGTGGGAGACTGTGTACTTATGAGAAACAAGATAAGTACTAGACCAGGGATTCTTCAACTCCTTCGTAGTGTGATCCATATCTAAATAAAGAGATTTTCTCCTGGAACCCCTCCCTTCTAATTCCTGGTTGTGTATACCGTCTCCCATAATCACGTAGTATACTTGTGGAAACTACAGCAATTGCATCTATGGGAAAGTATTTAATATATTTTTAGCTATCTTTGAATGTGATCTGGCAGCTGGAAGCAAGGAGAGTCAGCACCATGTGAACAGTTAGCTTTCCAGAGATCCCTGACAACTGTGTGAGGGACCATGAATGTCCTGTGAGTCTGAGGGTTAGCACTCCTGTGTTAGCCTAATTGCTAGTTTTTACTCTGTCTTAGCAATACTGTATCCTAGGGAGGCTGCCATGGGTTTATTAATGGCCGGGACTTGGCTTTATACAAAATTGCTGTGCAGTCAACGTGTTTTCTTTTTACTGTAGAGAAAGACATGAGTGAAGGTGCTGGGGAGGGCTGGAGGAGATTAATTCAAGTCTGTGGGTTGGTTGGGAAGAGAACGTAGCAGTTATATTGCCCCACACTGGCTAATTCCTTTCTCTTTCCCAAACTTGTGTAATTTAGGAAGAAGCATTTTGTATGGATGCAGAAGAAATTTCCCAGATGCATTCTGCTTTGAGAAGAGTAGCAGTTTTTCATAAGTGAGATGTTTATTTACACAATTGACTTATATGCTTAAGTGTCGACTTAACAGGTGCAAAGCGAGGATTGCTCTCCTTTGTTGGGCTTAATAAGATTTTTCACAAGAGAATGAAAACGATCCCTATGAGAGGTGCTGCAAGGTTTAGTTTCTTAACAGAACTGTACTCTTGGATATGGAATTCTTTTGGGACTCGTTACTGAGGTTGGAGCATCAGTCCTAATGTGGCTAAGAAGTGTGTGCTACAGAGTTGGGATGTCAGAGTGGACACAGAGATGCTCTCTGTGGTGCCTCCCTCCTAGCTGGGTGCTTTTGCACTGCCTTACTGTCAACACTGGTGGTTCCTCTGAAGAGGGTAGAGTGAACACAGTCTTTTTTTCCCAGCAGATGTAGTCTGCTTTGTTTGTGTGCTTACCTTCATTTGTTAAAAGATGGATTTCTCAAAAGCTTGGTCCTCCAGGGATTGTTCACCAAGTAAATTGTCATGCAAGATAGCAGAGGGTGGGGGAATTGGGCTGCTCTCCCAGTGTCTCTTGTACCTATCCTGCATGCTTAGGGATGCTCTGTTTTTGCAAAGAGAAGTCTGATGTTAAGCTGTGAACACTCAAGAGTATTAGAAACACTCTTTTAAAGTGGGTTGGGGAAATTGTTCTTTAGATCTTTTTGGCCACCTTTTTGAGAGTGTGGATAGAGTTTAGGAAAAGGTATAGAGCTGAAGCTTCTTTTTCCTCTCCTTGCGACACTGCAGTTTTGTGGTGGGAATGCAGACTGTAAAGCTATGGACTAAAGGTTTCAGTGTTACATAATGAAAAACTCAATTTCATTTTTCCCCCCATTATAATTAATAATTAGTTGTTTAAAGTTCTTGCTGTACATCTGATGAGGGCAAAAATAGGATATGTTTAACCTCTTTGGTCAGGTGAGATTTCACTTTTTGCTTAGTGTATCATTATTGTTTCTTTTTCACTTGCAGTGCCCATGATCTTACCAAGTGGAATCTGTATGACAAGACTTTAAGGTTGCTGGTATTTGAAATGGAACATGGGAGTTTGCCTGTTCTGGTGAGTTGTTAATATTTAATATTGAAAGATGTTTTTCCTGTTGAAAGCAGGAAAATTAGGAAACATTAAATAGTCTTGTGTATCAGTGTCTTACGAGACAGGAAGATGCTGTTTCTCAGTCTGGGAAACTGAGGCTATCTTTGTGATAATGTTATTGGAATCAGTAAATTCATGCCACGGATTCCTTTATTTTGGAGATTCTCCGAAGCTATGATAGAGTAGTCATCTGACATCTGGGTTGATCCTTTGTCATGCTCAGTACTTCCCATTGATGGCACAGTGTTGCTCACAGTACATGTGAAATTGTTGGGACTGTGAGGAGCCCCTTATAGATTGCACGTAACCAGAAATTGGAGTACTTTGGACCTGTTGCTTGCAGATTGACTCCTGGGGAGAATGGCTTGTAATTACCAGTTGTCTCAACTGCAGCCTTTTGGTTGCCTCAACTCAAACATTGGCCTTGCCGAGATGGAGGTATATCCTAGGATTACGAAGTGAAGTACTCTAGCAGTCATGGATGCTAATCACCCTCCGTTTTCACAAGAGAACTTGAGGTTGTTTGGAAAGGGATGAAATTACCTGAACAGAGAGAGCCTGCAGCCATTGGGCAGAAGTGGACTCCTTTAGATGGAGCATCAGAGCACCAAGGTTTGGCTTCTGCTCTGAATTGCCCTCTGGAGGAGTTTGCCTTTCACCAAAGACTGCAGAGAAGTCCTAAGAAGCTAAAATAAAGTTAGCCTCTGAACACCCTTTTTACTACATGGTTACTTTCCATTGAACTCATCAGGATGTCTGAGTTCTGGAGAAGCAGCACCTTAGTAATGAAGTTTCTCAGGAGGCAAACCTATTATGTTTATTTTGAGGGTCTAAATACTTTACAGTGCAGAAATGGTCATGCAAGCAGCATGCAGAATGTCAGGCTTGGATGCTTTGTGTAGTCATAAGCTGTCGAGCCTTTCGTGTAAATAGAGGACATATGTTTTTATTTGCAGATGGTCCTGCCAGCTCTCCAGTGCACGTATTTTTCTCTCCTGTGGCAACTAGCTGCAGTCTCAGAAAATCCTCACAAGGTTGGCCACTCCACGTAATTTTGAAACCCAGGGTTGTGCTTCTAGAAGTTTAAGTCGCTTTTCTGTTCTCAGATTGCCAGAAAAAAACAGTCTTTCTCAAGAAGATAATTTGTGTGTTTTCTTGGGGAAACCAAATTGAGTTGTTTTCTCTCTGTCTTGCCCTCTTTTTTTTTTTTTTTTTTAAAAAAAAGGTGTTTATGCTTTTTCAGTTTGCAAGAGAATAAGTGAACAATGGTTCACCTCTATTTTTACAGCAAAACATGTGCATTGAATTCCTCGGGCTTGCTGGAGATAAGGAACTTGTTCCCCTGCCAACCAGTTTGTTGCTTTCTTCTTTTAAGCGACAAAGAACATCCAGTGAAAATTCCAGAAAGACCTGTTGCTTTGTTTTGTTTTTATTTTCTTGTTTCTTACATATTTCTGGCAGAAATTTGGAGGAAACTGGTAATTTTCTCGTCAGCTGTCTACTTACTTTCTTAATTGTTTTTATCTAGTGCCAAGCGCTGCCAGGTATTTCAGAAGACAGTCTAGTTTAAGACACCAGAGAGGAAAACTCTTCTATGCTTTGGATCACACGTGAACGTGTTCCCATGCAGCTCCTCTCTATGGTGATTTCTGACTACGCCAAGTGCTGCTGCTTCTGTCATTCTGTCCCATTCCCCTGGTGCTCCCGTGCGTAAAGAACAGGACGCTGACACGGACATCTGTTTTGTGTGAGAAATGCTAGCTGGGAGGTTACCCATTTGGTGACTGATTCACTCTCTATTCCCGTCCCGTTCCATTCCTGTGGGGAGGTCTGCATCTCTCACTGCTCTAATATGTTCTGCCTTTCAGTCCAGCCACGGTTAGCTTGACTGATAACGGGGCAGCACATTTTTTAATTTGGCCTTTAGCATGGGAGCACATTTTGATTGGAAGCACCATGTTACGGCCCGCTCTGCAGGGCCAAATCTGGATGTTGGCAGAGGGAGACGTTCCAAGAGCAAAAAAGAACATTTTCGGGACAGCAGCTCTAGGACTGTTTCTATCCTCCCCCGCATGCCCCCGCCCCCCCCAGCCCCCAAATAGTGTTAAGGCAATGTTTTGCCTCTCCCTCTCCTTCTTCTCAGCATGCTCTGGGGTGGATCCCCTTTCTTATAAAGATACAGTTGCATAGCATGAAATCCAGCCCTCCTCTAAGGGCATTCCTCTTCTGCTGGCTGCTCAAAGCTCAGCGCAGTGCAACGGTTGGGACCTGGTGAAGGATCAGAAAGTCTTTTGTATGGCCGTGGGCAAATGAAATAGTCTCTCTTGCCGGATGAATCTTAACAAATAGAGGTGCCTAAGTTTCTGAGTGCCACGGTTAGCAGTGTAGTTAAACTGCCTTCCCTCTGTAGTCCACAGAGGGAGAGAGAAGAGCAACTCCAGAAGGCAATTCACGTTGAAAATTAGGTAGGATGGACCGGAGTTTTTATGACTCTCATCTCTAAAGTGGAAATCATTACTGCTGCTTTATAAGGATAAGCTGAAGTGAATAAGGGAATATGTGCTATTAGAGGTGCCCATCCTACAGATGGAGGAACAAAGAGTTTGTGACTCGCTGAGTGTCACTAGCCTCAGCAAGTGTGACCAATGCACATGTCCTACTAGTATTTGTCACATTTCTGCACCAAAGCAGGGGGAAGTGTATAAATTTAAGAATTGACCTTTCTATCCCGGGTACTGTGCCTGAAAACAAGACATGATTTTAAAGTTGTTCATAGTTAGTAAGCTGTTGCTACTGTGAGATGTCAGCTTCTTTCATAATGTCATCAACTGTGCTGTCTTAAATGAATAATATCAGTGGAAGAAAGATGTAACAGTTGTTTGTTCTGTAATTCTGTATTGAATTATAGTTCCTAACATATTTGTCCTGTCATTTTTCCTAAATACATTTCTAGGAGACTCTTTTTGCACTAGGAAGAGAGCTGAGACGTTTCGGTCAGATTTGCACGTGCTTTCTCTGCCATAAAGAAAAAGATATAAGAGAAAAGGTTTGTGTTTCTCTATCAGTTGACTGGCGTTCATGCTCAGTCCTCCTTTTAAATGCCTGCCTTTCTTTTCATACTAGTATTTCCTTCTACTGAATTTAGCTATTTTTTTCTATTAGCAGAGAAATAACTCATTAAAAAAATGATCTTCAACTATTTATTTTAAAGGAAAATTATTTATGTTAAAGTTACGTTAGTTAAAATGTTAGTGCTTTAGTCAAGCATAGGTATGTGTCTGCATGGGTTTGTCTGCAGAATCAAAGATTGAATCTGAATGACTCAATTTGCCAGTTGATAATCATTGTATTTTCTGATTAGACTGATCAGTGTACTGGTTGCTATCATTGCTCTATTAATGCCTTGCTATGAATATTACTTAAAAAATAAAAAAAATTGGAGAAATTGTCCAATGATTCGTGTGTTAAAGGACAGATATTCTAGCATGGTAGAGCTCTTTTTCCTTCCCATGGAAGTTTGAAGATCTTTAGGTGGTGTTCATGTGTGATACTTGTAGCTTAGGAAACAGCATACACAAGTTCTGGAAGGGCTTAACTAGGACATTTTACCACACGTTGGGGCAAACAGAAACCTTTAGCTTGCAAGAAAGAAGTGGGATAGAAGCTGGAATGTGACTTGTGGTGTTTGATGGTCATGCAAAGCGGAGTTGGCATGAAAAGTAACACAGTCTCTATATCCTTCTTTGGCTTTGCTTGATACAGGCATTCCTGATACTCTGTGACTGGTTGCTGATTTTGAGTCATCAGGATTCAAATAATAACGAAGAGGCAGTCGGACTTCTAGATTATCTTCCTAGCACATCACTTCAGGAAAAATTGCTTTTGTTTATCCAGGACCATGTTTTCATGGAGGAAGAAGAGGAAAGCAAAGGTTAGACATCCTCATGACTGGAGAATCAATCTACCATTTTTACTGTCATTTGTCACCTGCAATGAACATATCAGGAAAAGGGGCTGGTCCTTTTTTTTTTTTTTTAATGAGCCCTTTTACAAGCAAAGTGACTGACCTGTTATTCACTGATCTGTATTCACTGATCTGTATCCACTGCGGATCAACCACAGGAAATAGCTGCCAGTTTACTTGTAGGATGAAAAAGCTGATGTAATGCAGGGATGGGTGAGAATGTAGAAGTGTTTGGTAAACTGACTTTGGTGGTACAGGTGGTGGTGTGAGAGTAAGGCCGTGTAGTGTTACAGTGTCTCTCTGTCAATGCACGGACATTTCTTATCCATCAGAGTGAAGGACTAGTGGATTTTGATTTGGGGGGTGCGGGGCAGATTTAGTGGGAAGTACCTGTTCAGATAAAACACGTTCAGATGCCATATTGAGGCTGTTATTGTGAAGGCTGGTTTCTTTTGGGAGTGTTTTGAAAATAGATTGTTAGCTCATTGTGGGTTTGAGGCTGAGTTCAAGTGTCCTGCTTTGAAAAACCAGGCATTGCTCTAGATGACTCTGTCAAACACTTGTCCTTCAGCTGTTCAGACTGTGTTCTGTGTTCAGCTTTGGGCACCACATTTCTCCATGTCACAGTGTATATGCAAGAAGTGATGGGCCTAAATTGCAACAGGGAGATAGTAGAAGAGAATCCTTATTGGTAAAGGTCCAGGTGCAATAGAAGAGATTGCTCAAGTACGTTGCAGTGTCCTAGTTGTGGGAGTTTTTGAAGCAGGTTATCTTTCAGGTTGCATATGTTGCTTCTGAAACCAATAAAAATGATCCTGTTTTGGGTTAGACAGCCTGAGATTTGTTTCAAACCCATTTTGTATGATGCTTTCAATTTCTTGGTCCTCCCCACAAAGGATCCCTGTCTTCCATTGCAGATTACTTCCCGAGCAAGTGATCTGTCACGCTGTGGGTGTGCTGGTCTTTGTGCACAGCTGGCAGATGCTTCATTTTAGTTTTAACTCTGATTTGCAGATACTTCTGATCAGTCACTTGCCTTATGTTTGTTTCCAGGCCCACAGTCACAGTAGAAGTGCAAACAGTCCACATCAAAATTACACGTCAAAGACTGAAGCCTTTTGGCAGTTGGTAGAGTGCATTTGCAGCAGGAAAGAGTGTGCCTCAGCTCTCCTGAGCTCTCCTGCTGGAAGAAGTTCTCCCCAAGCACCTTCGTAGCTGTGTTGGAAGACTCTTAAGAGTATTTGTTTTCCACAAGTTAACCAGCTAGTCGTTAACCAACGTTCCAGAGACTTACTGTCTTCTTAATGATAGAAATGACTTTTTTCTTTCGCTCTTGTTGATAACCACTTGGAGAGTTTTACCTGAACTCTTCCCTTGTTGACTGTGTGTGGCAATTTTTGTAGGGTTTCTGCTGAGCTATGTGGTGATTCTCTAGCAGCTGTGTTATTCTAAGAAAAAAAACGTGGTTGCAATTTGTCTGGTCTTTTCCATTTGGTGTGTTTGTGCCTTTTATTCTGCACTCTGGTTCTGTGCTGTAACTGTGAGCAGTGTTGCACTAGGAGAAATGCATGCGAAAGCCCTAAGAAGATCAGAGTAGAAGATCGTAAATAACACGTTTTCACTGTCATCAGCTGCAAGCTTTGAAATGGAAATAACCCTGTGTTTTCTGATATACACAGGAATGAGCACTAGCATCTGTTGCTTAGCGTGTTGACTGAACAACTGAGTCTGTGCTACTTGGATGAAAGTTGGTCATTAAAATTGAGATGTCTGGAATAAAGTAGTAGAACAAAGCTCTAATGCTTTTGTTTCCCTAGACCTGACGGAAAAGGAGGAGAAAAAGGATGAAAGTGGCAAACTTGACAACTTGCACAAAAAGCGGAGTCTTCTTGCAGCATATTGCAAGTTAATAGTGTATAATGTGGTAGAGATGACTGCAGCTGCTGAGATCTATAAGCATTATGTGAAGGTAATGTTTTAGATAAGGTTGCTTTGCCTATCAGTGTGTTTCAGTTTTTGAAAGTGACTCCAGTGTTTGTGAAAGATGTGGAGTTAATAGTCTTACAGCTCCGAATCCTTGTATACTCACAAAAGGGCTATAAAATCAAGCAAGAGTCGGACAAAACTCCGACTCTCGGCTCTGCAAAGGTACCAAGTAACTGAAAATTGAGCGGAGGGTATGCCTCTCTGCACATCTGCTCCTTGCCTTCTCCAGAGAGGCCGTTGCAGAGAAGCAGTTTATGGCTGGGAGAGTGTCTTAACGACAGAGATTCTCACATTGAAGCGGTTAACTTCTTACAGCTCTCACAGACCATATGGAGATGGCCTAGATTTCACATGGGTCCCTGTTTAGATAACTGGTAGAGCTTCGGCCACTCTGAAGTGGGTATCAGGAGGGCTGAGAGCAGCACAGAGTAGGCAATTGCCTTGAGTCAATTAACAGGACTTTGGAAATACCTGAATATGGATCTTGTTCATTATTTCACTGGGCCCAAGGCAAGCATTCGTTAAATACAGAAAACTCTGTTTCTCTCCTGAGTAGGCTTTGTTCTTTTGCTACAATAAATACTTAACAATTTCAGTGGAACTTTAATCCTCACATTACTCTTAAATGAGCATAGCATTGCTTTACAGACGAAATATAAGAAGTCCAGTTTTCATCTTTTAGCTTGAGTGTTCTGATATTGAGAGTGTTTTATAAACTTCTTGTGTGACATGGAGTCATGTGTTTTGTCTACTCCCAGTGCTAAAGAAGGGGAATGATAATTCTCATGTGTTTTGTTGCTGTTAATAGACCTACAATGATTTTGGAGACATAATCAAAGAAACGTTAAGCCGGACCAGGCACAATAACAAAATTCAGAGTGCCAAGACACTGATTCTCTGTCTGCAGCAGGTAAGGTTAAGATTAAAGCAAGAAGCTAGGGGCTTTTGTGACAGCTGTTATTCACATTGGAATTTTTACCTACCTTGCCATAATTATACAAATTCATTAAAACACCTAGTGGAAGAAATTGTTTCCTTGACTGCACTTGCTATGCATATGTTTGTTTTGAATGTCAGAATTAAAACTCCTTTCGAATCATTACATCTGTTTTAAAATGCAATTCTGTGCACGATTTTTTTTGGGTCTTGTTTTTAACCTTCAAAGCCATAGTGCATTAGGATTGATGGGGATTGCAGAATGTTTCTTGGGACGTGGTAGGTGTCTCTTAACCTTAACAAAGGTTAAGTATATTATTCTGTGTTTTATGGACTACCTCAATTCTTGTTGAATTTGAGGAACCACCACCGTGTCTGCGGGTGGCCAGCTCTAATCCCCAGTATTTTCAGTATTTTCCTCTGGCAGAAAGTGGGGCGCAGCTCTTCCGAAGGGTCTCAGTTGCGAGGGCTTGCAGCTGCTGACTGATGGGGCCAGTTAGCTATTTTAGCAGCTGCTTTTGCCAGCTCTGCCCGTGGCCGGAGCTGCTTCCAGCTTGGAGTCGTGCTGTAAGCCACAGAGCAGGCTCCTCCCCGCGGGTGCTGATACATGAGCTTTGCTTATTTCACGCACATTGCCAGGGGCTTAGATCTGTGAACTAGCCCCTGAAATCTGAGCTTAGATGAGGCGAAGCAGTATTTGGCTACATATATTCTAGTGACATAGTCAGGACTTTGGGTTTGGATATCACATAGACAACAGGCCCTTTTTGGCTGGTGCTTGACCTTGAGAGTTAACAGGTTGAAGGGAACAAGCTACCTCCATGTTCTGTCAGGAAAAAACCCTGAAACGTAGTTAATGTGGCTCGAGACTTGCTTTTGACCCAATCTCACTATCAGAAATTGGACTATGCTGCTGCCAAACTTGCTGGTTTATATCTGCCCTCAGATATTCTGAAATCCTCTGAGGCAAATTAGGCCTCTTGAGCTTGATTCAGAAGTCCCAGCAGGCAATGGGGCCAGTGGAGGCATCGTCTGCAGGAATGAGTTCTCTGTGTATGCACATTGTTTTTTATTTATTGATTTTTAATTTGTGGCTCTCTGTTAAGCACAACAGTGTCCTTTGTGTCAGTTCATTGTTGTTGTTCTGGTTGTGTGCTTCTGAAGCACATAACTTACCTCTTTTTTGTAAGCTAACTGTTGCCTGCTGTGCATGTCTCTGTGTCCTGCCGGTGCTTTGTTTGCCTGTAGGATTACATACAGTCGCTTATCAGAGACTTCTTTTGCAGCTCTTTCAGAGACATGTAGGAAGCCAAGGCAGCAGTAGCAGTGTGGACTTCTCCTCTGCTTCCTTCACAAATATGAAAGAACTTGCTCGCCGCTTTTCACTAACGTTTGGCTGGGACCAGGTGAAATCTAGAGAATCTGTAGCTATGATACACAAGTATGTGCCACGTAACATCACTTTGTCCATGGTCATTGTTTTTGTTAGTTGTCTGTTTTATTGCGCTGTTCTCTCTCTATTTTTTTTCTTCCATTAGGGAAGGGATTGAATTTGCTTTTCAGGGAGCTACTGGAGTAGATGGAAAATGCCTGCCTCCTAACTTGACCTTTCTGTTAATCATCAGTGAATTTTCCAACAAGCTGCTAAAGCCTGACAAGAGACTAGTGTAAGTTAAGTTCTTGTACAGTCATACACAGTTTGTGTTTTGTGTGTCCCTGTACGCGGGACATTTGACCTTCACTCTTGCAGAAGTTGCTCAAGGGCTTTTCAGAGAACTTTTGAAATCAACCTACCCCTGAGGCTGTTAGTTTGAGAGACGCTTGTTGAATTTTGTAGTAGCAGTTATTTCAGATTGTACGTGCAGCATGCATTCTAGATGTTTTTTAGACATAGTTGTGGCCACATGTGGCAATTCTTCTAAGAGAAATACAATGTTGACCAAGTGGAAGAGGTTTGCAGCTTGACTGGCTAGTGGAGTGCCAGGAATGCTTTGCTGAACAGAAAAGTAAAGCAAAGAAATAACTGAGGAAGAGGTAATGCCCAGATTATTATTTTGTAATGATCTAATCCTGTACCTTCAGGACTGAATTACATAAACTCTGTGGAGTATATTTGGAATAGAAACATACATGACACAATTCATAATGGAGATATTTAAATTCAAGAATTTACTATTTAGAGGGGACTATGCCCTGCTCCAGTCTGGCCCCTGTGTTTTACAGTGCTTTAAATATTTGCATTTAATAACATAAGAATGATAGCCTTATTTTTGGCATCATGGGACATTATGCATCTGAACAGAGACACGTATGATTATGTCTCTCACTGCTGTCTTCAGCTGCTTCGACTTCAGTCATTTTTGAGAAGGAAGTAATGTGCTTCCTTCTATTTGCTCCTTATTTTGGATCTGGATCTCTGCACTTCAGTCTTCTATTTACAGATACTGTAAAAACTATTTCAAAATATATAACAGCTATTTTCATTTTCCTGAGAGCATATATGAAGACATGGGAATGTAAGATGAAACGTTAAGACATATCTGGCTTTTTGAATTTCTGACAAAATCACTCCAGTACCTGACAGGAAAAGTTACACTTTGGAGAAGAAGTCATCAGAAACGGAAAAACATCCCAACAACTACATCTTGCCGAGCTCTGTGTAACATGTTTGATCCTGTGTCACTTTGTCTTAAATTGGAGGTTAACTTCCATGGGGATCATCAACCAGTTTTTATATAACAAGGGTCAAGAGTGGTAAAATGTCTACATTACATGACAAATACAATTTATTAACAATTGCCAGCTACCCAGACAATATATCTTAAAAAATGGATTCAAACCCAAAATGCGAAATACGGAAGAAAAATATTTGACATACACTGATTGAGGCACTGGAACAGGTTGCCCAGAGAGGTAATGGATGCCCCATCCCTGGAAGTGTTCAGGGCCAGGCTGGATGGGGCTTTGAGCAACCTGCTCTAGTGGGAGGTGTCCCTGCCGAAGGCAGGGGGGTTGGAACTAGATGATCTTTAAGGTCCCTTCCAACCCAAACCATTCTATGATTACAACCCCTGGTAAATCTGAAGTGTATAATCTATGGGTAGTGATAACTTCCCTTTCTGTTCTTGCATTTTTTTCAGAGAGAATCTTTGAGATCTGTTACTACAGAATTGGTTTTGTGGAGTTTCTATACAATGCTGTCTGTGTTGTCTGGATTTTAAAGAGCTATTATCATCTGTGTGGTGACACTTGTGCAATAAGTAGATTTCTGTTAATCCATCCTTGAAAAACTTTGTCATTTCATTTACGTCCAAGGAGTATTTTTTAATGAAACAAAAGGAAGATATTTCATCATTGATGTGGGTAGATTTAAAGCTAAATCCTGATGATTTTTTTTCTGGGGCTATATTTAACTTATTGACCAGTCAATATATACCAGAAGTACGTTCCTGAATTCATTGAAAACTTTTTTGGGAAATACAGAACCTAGCAGGGAATGCTCTTTGACTTCAGTTCTTACCGCTTTGGACCCTCCCACTGCTGCTGGGAACAAATGGGAAACAATAAAATTCACCAGAGGGGAAATTGCAATTTTATCCACAACTACATTCAGACTATGTTTCTAGAGTAACAGCTTCTATTCTGGGAGGCCTAAAATGCCTTGCAGGGGCTGGAGATTATATTTCCTCTTAGAAATATTTAGGTTTAGCTCAATCATAAATTACTGGATGGAATGTTTTAGGTCAACATGAACTTGTAGAAATAAACATCTGGTTATTTTCATTTTTATTATTAATCATAGGATTGATGTCCAGGTCTGTATGCTAACATATGTGAATGTACCTGTAACAGATGAGATACAGAATATGGGCATTTGTTAGAAAGGAGTATATTTCAACACCATCAAAGTATATGGATTTTAACCTCCTCTCCTGTAATTGCCTAGGTCATAGCAGTAAAATGTCTGACTTGTCAATTGCTCTGTGCCACAAAATGCACACAAGAAATGAATTATTGAATAACAAGCAGCGTGAAGGGCCTGATTCCTGAATCAGTAGGAGTCTTTCCATTGACATTGATAGCAGTTGGATTAGTCCCTAAAACAGTAGTTACAATACATGCTTGTTCGAAACCAACAAATTCCATTACCAGGGTTTCTTGATCCCTGGGGCCCGCAGGGTCCATGACTCTAATTGTTTCAGAGCTGGTGCTTACCCTAACCTCCTCCCAGCACCGGTTTTCTTGTTTTGCAAAGTGAATGAAATGTCTGATATTTTCCAGGCCACACTCTTAATCAAAGAAAGCATAATATACTGTAGAGGCTGGCGTTAAAACTGTCGCTTCTGGTATTTGCTAAGGTGGGGTGTGTTTTAACAACACGGGGCTTGATTTTAAACTGATGAGCTGTAGCTGAAATGTAGCGAATATCCAGTTTCTAATCCCGAGTCAGACTTTGGTTTTCTTTTCATATTGTTATAAGTAAGAATGGGTCAGAAATACCTTGTCAGAAATGTCCTGTTTTTTAAAAAGAATGTTTGAAGGCGATCTCTTTGCTCCAGAAAAGGTGAGAGCTTCACCTGGGATTCAGGGAAGCCCCGTGTCAAGACTCTGGATTGAATCAGGCAGAACAGGGATTTGAAACAATGCTTCCCACATCCTGTGTGTTGTCATAACGGCAGAGCTGTTAAATGCTTCTTGCAGACACTTGAAATTTTATTGGGAACGTGAGAGAATTGGATTGAGTTTGAGATGGTATTATAGAAAAGTGGTCTTATTGATTGTTCTTTTTTTTTTTTTTAACATTTTGAAAAACAAGCACTCATGGCATAAATACCACATTTCCTGACCTGCTCTACTATCGAATCACAAGGAGCATCTCTCACCTGGGATCTCCTTTGCAGAAAATGGCCACCAGGAGAAGGGGTGCATGCATCCGTGCAGAGTTCTGCTCCATTCGGACTGCTCCTGGCAGCAGCAATTGGCAGAGACTTTTGCTGCACAGGAAGTTCTTCCTAGAGACTGATGTAATTCTGTAATTCCTGTGGATCTAGTGTTGTGTCTAATGCTCAAATTCAAGCACTCTTTCAGCTTTGGAGGTGTTTGCATTTTAAATATTCAAATATTTCAGATATGTTAGATAGCCCTGAGAAAAAGGATGCCCTTTCTTTTTCTTCGACAGTTCTGCCTGCACCTTTGGAGAGTAAAGGGAAAATGCCTTTCTAGCAATACGTTCCCTAGATATTGAGGGGAAAGATGCTGAGTTTTCTTATGCTTGCTTTTGGTTTTCTCCAGGTACGCTTACTTACAGAGGTATATAGCAGAACCACTGCCTTGCAGAGGAGACGAATGGCAGCCGTTGATTTGGTACAGAAACTCTTTACTGGCAAGTGAAGATGAGGAGAGCTCAGTCCTTGGCAGTTCAGGAGAGTGGTCCCCTGTGGGCACATCTAAGATGTCTTCTTTTAAAAGGAAGTTGTCTAACGGTATGAAAACTTCCCTGTTCTGGATCAGCTGTATTTGCTTTGTCCCCGCTAAAATGCACTTCATGCTTTGCCTTGGCAGTACCACAGTGTGTTGGATGTTGTGGACTTTCCGGTTGGAACTGTGGCTTTTGCCTTCAGCTTTTTTGTTGTTAAAGGTCTCTTCATCACTCAATAGCAGTAAGGTTGGTCTGGAGATCTTGAGTGAGCTGAATTCAGATAATCTTGAGTTCTGCTCTCTACTGAGCTCTGGCATTTGTTTGTGCCATTGAGAGTTGGTTCATTGCTTTCATTTGTTGAATTAGGGGCATTGTTGGTTTAGGTCCTGTACAAAATCGAGACAGGAGAGATATTTCCAGAAGGTGATTCAGATCTTCAGCCCAGACGATTTGGGCCAAATCATCTTCTGGGGTCTTTCTCGCTATTGAATTTCTAGGGACCTGTAGGATTATACTCCTAGCTTAAAGAGTTACAGTTGGGTGGGCTGGGTCCAGGCTTTAGCAGCTCTCATGGACTTCCAGTCCATAATGAGATATTTGCTGCATGGATATGATGGGACTTAGTTAAATGCAGTAAAGCCAGTATGAAAACAGTTGTCAGTAAAAATGCTAAGTGCTATGGACATGTGCAGTTGTCTGCGGAGGAAAGGGAATTTTTCCAGAGCATCCTTTAGTTTCTTTCTCATCCTGTCTCGGAAACTTTCTTCTCAGTGACTTGCCTTCAGAAAGCGTGCTCCTTTGTGTCCCAAAGGAACACTTTCTTGAGGGTTATACAGACTCAGCAGTACTGATAGTACTTGTGGATCAGGGCCAAGATCATAAATCTAGATTGCAGAAATGACCAGTGGGCAAAGTAAATTAATTTTCTTTTATGTGGCTTTTAGCTGGTTCCTTCAATAAAGGAATGCTTTGTTCTAAATCTCCCTTTGAGCTTGGCCTCATTGCTTCACTGCTGGGGGGGACACGTTGGAACTGTCCATCTCAAGACCTTTGAGAGTGGGGCTGGAGAACAAGTCTTTTCACTGTCTGTTACAGGGTCTTTGCCTGAAACCAGCCAGCCTGAAGCAGCAAGCAAAGCTCCAGACCTGCAGCGTGCTTCCCAGCCTGCCTCTGCAGCAGGGAAAAGCAGAAAGCGGCTAAAATCTCGAGAGGTGCCCTTGCAGGAACATTTGCCATTCCTTTGTCCGGGAGGGCTGCGGAGAAGATACTGGTGAGAGTTTTATGTCTTACGAGCTCCTTCACTTGTCCTGGTATTGACAGCTGGGGTCTCTCCCCCCACCTCTCTTTCTGGTTTTTGTAACTGCTTCCAGGGGCACAGGGCAGGGGGTGTGTGCGCCTCCTGTCTTTCTTACGGGCTGCGTCCCAAGGACAGGTTGTGGTTTTGGTTTCCTCCGTCCAATATCTGCATTTGCTGTTTTAGCCTGATTGTCCCCCGCTGTCACAGGGCTTCTGTGCCTTCTTGGACTAATACCGACTGTGCAGAGAAAAAAAAAAAAACAACCAAGGAAGGAGAGGGGTTCCCTGTTCCACTTCTCCCGTCTGTGGTCCCGATGAGAGGGCTGTGGTGCTGGTTCCTCTGTGGCTGTTTGCTGCAGCCTGACGATGAGCGTTTTCTGCACCTCTGGAAATGAAGGAGGGTCCTCGTCTCTGCAGATCTGCTGCTGACTACTCTGTAACTGGTGACTTGTAGGGAGGTGCGGGTCTGTGTGCAGCGCACACACATGCCTGAGTGAAACCCCACAGAGCTTGGATGTAATAGAGGTATTGCAGAAGTAGGGAGGCTGGAGTCTACTTTTCAGCTCTGTAAAGCACTTAGAGTGCTTAATTGGGATATTTTTCTTTAATACAATTCATTTATGGAGGTGTTGGGTACCATTTCCTGTAAGTTAAAAGATGAAATGCAAATCCCAGAAAGACGCGTGCTTTTTTTCCAGGTTTTGGGATGCTTGTTGAATGGACCTGGTGAATACAAGTGAAAGAGAACAGGAATTCCTTAAACGTGTAGTTGATTACAGATCCAGCCCCTTTTTAAATGAACTTTTGTTTCTGAACTGCTTTACTGGAAATTCCTCAGAGCGTAACCTCTTTCATACCTGGGAAATACTGGGCCAGAAACTTTGGGCTACCTTACATGGGTAACTCATGCAGATTAAGATCAAGCAGATCTTAATATGTGAACTGCTCTGCCTTACGCACACTTGTGCGATGTGCAACCTGCTATAAAGTTTCTCAAGACTTGGCTCTTTCTTTTTTCCCCCAGCAAAGCTGAGATTAAGACAGAAGATGTCTCAGAGGAGGGTCAAGCAGAAGACATGACTGAAGACGTCGATGTTGATGTGGTGGGTGCAGACCAGGTAATTCCGGCCGGGGTTTTCCAGCTCTGAGAACAACCACAAGTTGAGGTGGTCAGAATCTCCTGAGCAGCCGTCTGGCAGCAAAGGGGCTGCTTTTTTGTGGCCCCTTTCAGGCTGAGAAAAGGGGTTCTCCCCTCTTCCCTTTTTAGCTGCAGCTGTATTCTCCTCCGTCAGCTTGATCTGCATTTTTAAGGCAATTCTTATTTCAGGAGCTAGACATCCTTAGGTACACAGAACAAAAGCTAGGGTGCATTAAGAGGAGGATCCAGTTTCCTTTTTTCCCCCGCATACCGTAAAGTTTCTTACTGAAGAGCCATTTGCTGCAGTTGCTTCATGTTACTGACACATTGCCGAGATGGCACTGCTGCGTGGCCTGCAGGGAGTGTCTCCTTCAAAAATGGTGTGCTCTTTAGAGCGAAAGACTCGGAATGTGTCTGATCGCTGGTCACCCCAGGGCTCTCGCTGGAGCGTCCCTTGTTTCTTGCCCTTTTCCAGTCAAGGCTGTTGGGGAGATTAAATTGTCCCCAAACCCGCCGGGGATTTGAAGGGAAGCATGCGAAGGTTGTGGGCTTGGAGTGGCAGCCAGCGTAGCCTGGGGGTTGGCTTGTGGGCACCGATTGCCTTTGGGATCAGATCGTAGTTTGGCAAAACGGCAGCTTGTCTGCCTGGGTCTCAGCTCGGCCCCGTATCAACCGATACTTGCTGCGGGGAAGAGCTTTTAGCCCTGTGGGACAGCGGAGTGCAAGGGCACCAGGGGTCTTGCAGCAGTGACTGTACTGAACGGGGGGAAAAACAGTAATAAAGAGGCCATGAGATTTCCTGTGCCGCAGCCTACAGCAAACCTCCCGTCCCCCCAGGGTTTGCTGTGCCAGCCACTGCGAGGGGCTGAGCCACTCCTTCAGGTTTTTCTCCTGTGTTTCCCCCCGTTCTCTGAACTTCTAACGGAATGCAAACCCAGAGTACGGCAGACAGGTTTTTGTGGTGATTGAGGCAACCCCTTGATTTTCCAGTGGCTCTGGTTATCTGGGATCTGAGAGCCACATTTCAAGGCCTCGTCTGATTTTTGACTTTTTAAATGAGTTTTTCCTGTAAAGTTGAACAAATGCTTTCTTTTCCTATTTGAGTGGTGGGTTTTTTTAAAGAGGACTAGAAGGAAAGAGGGACTTTTACCTTTTCTTCCAGACATACGCCTTTTAAAATGTAGACTATTTGTTTTGCTCGGAGCAGCTCCTATTGAAGATAAGTTATAAAATAAAGCTGTTGACCCAGATTGAAGCCATTCAGCATTACCTAATATGTGGCCTTTCCATGTAGTGCCTTTTCTGGGCTCCTTGGGGGTGTAGAAATGCTTCTTTCCTTTTGTGGAAGCTAAATATAGTGCTTTCCATGAGCCAGCTATGGCCGAGCTGCTAAGTGGTTAGAGGGTGTGCTTTTATTCCGGTTCCTTATGTGCTCTTATATGTCTTCTTGATAGTATGAGACTGACTTAATCTGACTTTCTTTTGGTATAGGACAGTTAAGACGCTGAGAGGATAAAGGGAAGAACACACTACCTTTTCTTCTGCAAATTGTTTCACTGAAAATGGGTTTGTGATGGCATCAACCACGGCAGCAGGAGATACGGATCAAGTCAAATCTCTGCCTGGAGGCATCCACTCAGCACCTGTTACGTGCTGCCACTGTGGTTGATTTCTCCACGATGCTGTTTGTCCTGTCACCGATTTGACTGTCGGGCGTTACGAAGGTCATTACTCGGCTGTATCCTGGCCCTTGATGCTGTCTTGGAACCATTCCCAACCTAAGGATTGGAATCGAGGTATTGACAAATACTGAGTCAAAGACTCTGTAAACCAGATGAGACAAGCTTGCTCTAATCAGCACGGGGCAGCGCTCTGCTGGCTGTATTCTTTACCATTTGCACGAGCCAAGAGGGATATCTCCTTCTTTCCTTGTACCTGACTCTGGGCAGAAAGGAGCCTGGCCCAGCCGCGAGGGCTGGGACCTGCTGGGCGATGGCAGGTGACTTGGCAGTGCCCTGTCCTGCCTGTAAGGTGGAAAACCTGGATCAAATTGTCTGAAAGTATTTCTAAATTCCAGTGCTTACGCAGACCTGCCTAGTGGGCTGTGGGGATCGGGACACATTCCCAGGAGACTTGCATCAGGGCTTCTAAGTAAGAAAGAACGAACAGTGGACTGACTGATTGTTTTCCTCTGGAAGAAATCCTTCATGCACAGTAATCGTGTGGTATTTACTTGGAAAGCTAAAGCTTGAAAAGACAATGTAAATAGACTGTAAACACAGCCCTTCAAAAGTAGGTTTTTCCATTAAGAATTCACAAATGATCTTCACCCAGGAGCGTTTCAGAGGCAGGGGGCTGGGGAGCACTGGCTGCTTTCACCAGCCCTTTGTCACCGCTCCATGGAATTGTACACTGTGCTAACCCTATCAATCAGTCAGCTTTATATTGTATATATCGTTTGGATTGTAACTGTGTAAAATAAACTACATAACCAGTGCTCTCGATCAGTACGGAAAGCGCAAGCCATACTCCCACGGTAAGTCTGGAGAAAGAAGAGCAGCAGTTGGCGCTCGTCTGTCTCAATTTGTGGCTCTAGGCCTGAACACTCCCCGGGCAGGCAGAGGAGAGCTGGGCTGCCCCTGGGACCGCACCAAACCTGCAGATGCTTTAGTTCTTGTAACGGAGGACTAGGGCTGGGAGTCACCCTGCCGGGGGGAGGTACAGGCGTCCTTATACTTCAGGTGCTGCAAGAAAAGTCACTTCCACAACAACACCGTAATTTGCTCCACTGGAGTTGTGCAAGTCCTTCAGGGAAAAAAGGGAGCTGATTATCGGAAGTATAATAGGAAGCAGGATTTAACAGGCACTTCATTAAACATGAAGTGGCAACAACAGCTACAGGCTCCAGAGAAAAGCTCTGCCCTTCACCCATGGAGAACCTTTGTTGTGTGATGAAAAAGCCCTTGGCTGTACCCATTTACAAACTCCCTTTTTGAGAAGGCAGGTTCCAGCTGAAGGGAAAAGTCACCACCCCTTGAACAGCAACAGAAGTTCAGGGTCATCTTCTAGGAAGCCAGTTGGTCATCCTTTCCCACAGCACCTTAGGGAGCAGCTTAACATAAATCCTCTGTGTATCTTCACTCTTGAAAACCCCCAAACTGTGGGCAAGTACTGAGAGGTATCTGACCAACACTCGAGAAACCTGACATTGGCGAGCGCCCATTAAAATGGGAATAACCAACTTTGATTTTATTTTTAAAAATCCTTTGAATGGCATTAAAGCACCTTGAGTTTTCCTTGGTAAGGTTCACTAACAGGTATTAGCGCCGAGTTCCGTCACTTAAAATACAGAGGTCTGCACGTCTCTAGGGGGGCTGGTGTGACGGGTTGAGTGGGACAGAGTTAGTTCTCTGTGCCACTTCCAGCTCTTCAGCACCACCATCTTTTGGATGAGGGAAAACCTGCTGGAGCTCGGTTGCTTTGAACGTGCAGCTTGGTGTAACTGTCCAACCCCTTGTCTCTTAAATGGTTCTTTAACATTAAGAAGTTAATTGTATGCAGTACATAACATGACAATTAGAACTGTTAAATTACATGTATGAAAATCTTTATTTGAAAATACAAACATGATTTTAAAACATTTTAACAGATCTACACTGCAACCAAAAAAATAACTTACATCTTTTTGTACATTTTTTTTCCCCAACAAAATCTGTTTAACAGTAAGAGTGAGGCAACAATTTCAAGCTGCTGTGACACTGATGAATATCCATGGAATGTGTCAATAGCAAACAACTGAAGGGGGAAGGACACACAAAAGCACTGAATGCCCACAACAAATTAGTGCACATCACCGATCAAGTAACATTTATACAAAGGATTTTTAAAAAATTGGTTCCTTCTACATGAATTAACACACTCATTTTGGATCAAGTATGAACACTAAACCAGACTTCATTATTAAATAATCGTTTTAGAATGAACACCGATGAAAAGACTGAAGTTTAAAAGGGCAAGCAAAATTAAAGTTGGGGCAAGCAAGGACTACACAGAGAAGAGAAGCAACTTGTCTCAGGCGTTCACTTTTCCTTGTGCACTAGTATGCTCAGCTTGTCAAATGAAACTACTTGTAAATGAGAGCTGGATCACGCACGCACGGTCATGCCTCTTCCTTGCCAAGGCATAAAACCCCCCTCGGGCTGTCTAGGAGCACAGAAGCATCGCGGGCCAGGTATGAATTGTCTCCTCACCTCCCAGACCAGGACGGGAACACCTGTTCCCACCCGGGATGGAGATGGTCAGTGCACCACACATCAACTTAGAGAGAATTATACAGTTCTCTTAAAAACAGTAGGATCACTTTTCTCTAAAGTCAAATATTGTTATTCGTCCAAAAAGGAATTATGCAACATCTGTAAATAAATATTTTAATCTATTTTACAAGCTATAGACTATTGAATAAATACAAAAAGTTTCATCATTCCATACAAATGCGCTTCTTTTGTTTAAAAGGTAGTGTAGTGATTAAATATTTTTAGCACAAAACTAAGCTGACTTCCTGGAAACAACCCACTGAAATGTATAGGTGCGTAGCAGACCTGCTGCAGACTGTCCCTTCTCCTCTGCAAGTGTCGACCCGGAGTCGCCACTACTCAAAGTCCTCTTCATAGTCATATTCATCCAAGTCTACATCAGCCAGGTGGGAAGGCATTTCAAAAAATGGTCTTTTTTCCATTTGATACTTTAGGACATTGGCCTTCTGATGGTCTACAGGATTCAGTTCTGCTTCATACCTAGGAGCAGGGAAGAAAAAAAGAAAAAAGAGAAAATAGAGAGTCTTGCTATATTGGGAAGTGCCCAGATGCTATAACACTAACAAGGCTCCTGCAGGAAAAAACATAATTTCCACTATTTTATATTTAGTCTAAAGAAACCTGTAACCAGAAGCAGCACTAGGTTTCTGTCACAATTACTTAAATTGAAGCTGGCTTACTCTCCTGTTGTGTGCAGGAGTTATTGGTGAGATCCGCAGCTTTACTGAAAGGATTCAAAGCACGTACTGCTCTAGTGGACTACTCTTAAGTTAGAAATGGTCACATGCAAGCCTTCAGGGCTTGACAGAAACCCTTCCGGTTCTTTTCAAGCAAGCTGAAATTATGCTGAATTAGGTAGAACAAACTACACCTGTAGCAGATACAAAAGAGAAAGAATACTGAAAGTGTTATTAAAATGCACGTGAGCACAAGGAAGCGACAGCAACCAACTGTATTTAAAGCAGATGCTAGAAAGCAAAAGCCAATTGTTTAATGAGAAATTACTGATAACCTCCTGCTGCTGATGCAAATGAACAGATGGATAATGAAATGTAGTGTTTAACTAGCTCAGGTCAGCGAAGACTGATATTTAAAAAAGATTTGCTTCAGCACTGTTTAGGTGGGATCAATCTGTAATCGGTAGCCATTAAAAAAAACCAAACAAATCTCTGTAGAGATTTATGATGTCAGATTAAAGAACTGATGATTTCCTGGGCTGGGCTGACTCAGGTTCATGCACATCGTGCCCAGTGCTACCGAATCTCATCTCGGCACATGATCATTTCCATCTGCTTCACAAGACCAGGCAAAGAATGAGCTTTAGAAACTGTAGTATCTGTTCTTCAAATGTGACTTTATAATGGCACTATGTGGTGATTAGAAGTATTCTTTCAAAGACAGACATAGGCCAAAGAAGAGTTAAATACTAAGACTCCACTATGAACACTAAAATAGATTAGCATTAATAGCAGAGATGGGAGGAAGAACATAATTTTCAATTGTTTCAACAGAATTGCATTCACACTTCAGAGAAACTATTAAACATATTAAGCCAGCTTCACCACCATTTTGAGTAAAAGAAATCTAGCAAAACAAAGATACTTTGACAACATCAGGCAAAGATTAAGCAGTGAATGAAAATAGTTCCTGATTTTCTTTTCTTTGTTATTTCATCCTTCCCAGGAGTATTAAAGCCTCTATTACATGAGCATCAGTCAGTGCTTGAGCAGTGAACAGAATGCCTTGGGTTTCTCCCACAAGTTCACCACTGATCTGAACAGGAAACAAAAGTCATCCTAGGAGTTACTTATTTGAAAACAAGGATTCAGAAGACAGATGCATATTCTACCATAACAACAGTTTTGGCTCGAAACCTGTTATAGTCTTCTATGCCATTAACCCCATCTTTTTTGAGAGGGATGAGGGATTCTGCCCCCCCCGGCCTTTTTTTTTTTTTTTTTTTTNTTTTAAACAGAAACATCTTGAATGCACCTTTTGGATTTATTTATTGCCTCGTGACACAGGGAGGTGACAGCAGCTTTTCCAGTTGTTAAAATGGCAGCATGAGGATATCTTGGATGCTGTTTGAAGGTTCCATCTATCCTATACTCAGATTCTCATTGTTATTCAGATATTATTGGACCAAATGAAAATCTCAGTCTCTTCCACAGCTTTGGTGACCTCATCGAATATTACTTTTACTCCTTTCCACGAATTTAAGTTAAGGAAATTTAGAAACAGTCCCAGTTTTACACCTCTGGGCACTGAAATTGTTTGAGTTACCTCTCACAGTATTAGAAAGTCCATTGCTATTTCGAGTACAGAGGTTTTTATAAAAGTATAACCATACAGCTACAACATCTCTAAAAAGCCCTTTCCCCCCATTCTCGCATTCCTAAAGCTTATGTACATATAAAGAAGTCGGCCTATTTTTAGATTTCTGTATCCCACTCTCAAGTTCCAGATCAACTGTTTTAATAGGAATGTCAGCAAGGTATTTACCATAGAGGTAATCAAATAAAAAAATTCACACAGGATTGTCAGTTACTTCAGTTCGGACATTACAACTCTTTCAGTACGGTAAGTGATTTTAAGGAAGGGTTTTGTACACCATAGTAACTTAAAATGCTCATAGTAAGTTTTTGTTCATTAAACTCTCCTAACAGCATCAAGGAAACTTTTAGTAGCCTTATGTTTCTCTCAGCTTCAGCAATACAAAATAAGCTTCATTTTCAAGACAATTGTAGAAAAAAAAGAAAAAAAGATACAGACAGTCGGTATTAAGTTTTGAAGACACTTTTGCTGACATTCACTTTTATAGAGCATTCAAACTTAAGTCAGATTTGACAATGGCTCCCTGTGCCAGATCAGAATACTTTTCTTCTCGTTACATTTTTGTAACGAGATCCATTTGCTCACAACTTAGATTCAGTTGTGTATTTGATAAACAATTTGGAAGGTATCCTAATTTTGCTCTTTATTAAAAAAATAAAATCTCAATTTGGCACTTTAAATGCAACAGTCTTCACAAGCTTCTGATATAAAGGCAGGCAGAAATCAGTAAGATGAAGCGTAATACTTCCGTCTATTTAGTCTGTCCAGATAGATCTTATATATGGTTGTTTATATGATACTTGAAATACTTTGACAAATTATAAACTGGTACCTAATGGAGACATTGAGCATTGCAATCTATACTCCAAGGAAAAAACAAAGCAGCAAAACTTTAGGAACACTTGGATTAAAGCTTTTATACATTTGTGTGGAGGGCCAACAATTAAACTATGGCCTATGTCTCAAACCCAACTAGGGAAACAAAGTAATTAAATGCGTGATTTGGAGGGGCTGTGTTTCCATAGGTTGCAATATTTTTCTTTAACTGTCAGGTTCTTTTTCCTACAAGATCTGTGACAGACCTGCTAATGCCATAAGCAGAGGCAACCTACAATCAAGGAGTCACTTGAGTTTACAAGCACCAGGCTCAAAAGAAATTAGAAACTGGATCTTTTGGCATCATACATCTTCTCCATATCCCAGCATACTCCACTACGTTATTCTTACAGTAACACACTGGTTTCCCTTAAGGAGCATATTTACACAGTGAAGGTGCATTTTTAAAATTTTTAAGGTGATTAGAATTCTGCTTTACATATCCTAAGTTCCATAATATTCTTTGTATTAGTTAAGCTGTAATTGCATGGACATATAAAGAAGACTGTGTTTATACCACAGAGAGAATGAAGTTCATGGAAGTACCTGAAGAACTAAGTGTCCGAGACCTGTTAGAAGTTTACTGAAAAGTGAAAATTTAAGGTAAATTTTAAAATACAATATGAAAGTTTAACTTGAGAAACATTCTGTATTTTAGTTTCTATATTGTCCACTTTCTGTGTAAAGCTGTAGAACCATGGTTTCAGGTACACCTTGAGTACATTTTTGGTGGAAAAGAACAGAAGTGATCTGACCCCAAGAATACTGGCTATGAATTTTGTAGCTTTTATCTTCACCAAGGGCAGACATCTTGGGGGGACGGAGGGGCTGGGAATGGGCAATACACAAAAATAAAACAAATTAGAGTAAACAATAATCACAGAGATGCTCCTAGCTCTGAGAAACAGCAGTAGACAACGAGCTCATAACTGAATCGGAATAAAAACACCTTGAGGTGCTTGACTTTATATCCCACTTGCACTTGGGAGTGAAATTGTGCCTAAACATTATCTTAGAACTTTACAAAATTACACTTGTCTACAGCAGCCCAGCAATTTCAAACCCTTAATCAGTGGTACAGAGTAACCTGACTTCCTGACACGCAGGTCCCTTACTACTAATATCAAAAGGATATTTTGCCTCCTGTGAGTTTCAGGACGCAGACCCGCATGGGGTCTCACCACCGGATGCTAGAGGACCAGCTGAAATCCTTCCTTGACAATCTAGCTAAAGGATTAGCTTTTACCGACCACATAGTGTACCTCAGCCCCTCTCAACTGACAAGAGAACTAGTTTGCCAGCGTATTCCACAGCAAAGCTAAAACAGGCTTTAACAGCTGGGAGACAGACTAATAGGATCTTAATGGAATCCAGGAAGTCTGCATTAACTATTAACTCTCAGGTGAGTTCAAGACAAATTTAGTGAAAAAAAAAAAAATCTGAATTTCTCAACTTTGTATCTGAAAATGGGCAAAACGGGCTTACAACTTGAATTCTAGAAAGTCAAAACAGCAGCAGAAATTTTAACAGGAAGGTGGAGGCACACAACTACCGCGACAGAAATGAACTGACTAGCAGAAGAGAGAGAAAACAAGGCTCAAACAACAAAGTTGTAAAACATTTGAGAAAGTGGTTCTAGTTAAGATTTAAGATATTCAGATTTAACAGTACCTCAAGGTTCCTAACTGCTGTTCATTTCTGGCTCAAGCCTGGCTCTCAGGTTGACCTGCTGGTGCACTGACCTACGAACGGCGTTACATTCAGGGGGCCCCTCTGGCAGACACCGCAGGGGCTGGTCTGATGCTGTCAGGAGCAGCCTAAGTCCACTAGAAACTTCTTAAAAATTTGACTCAAAATTTAAACCTGTTAATTTTAGAAGGGAATTCCAAAACAGAGGGCCAAAAATCTGAATCCTTCACCAGTTTCTACGAATCCTACTAGTTTTGTCAGCTGAGTTATAAGTAAATAACATTTCACAGCCAGACTGTAGCAGCTGTTCTTTCCTCTGATCCACCAAGTTTAAGCATCGCAGTGTCTCAAACAAGTGTCAAAAACGTACATACCTATTCCGTACCTTCCCCAAACTTAGCCTATGACCTTAAGAGATTAAACAAGATAAAAACATTGACGGTTTAGTATTGCTTAACTCACAGTAACAAAGCTTCAGTTATTTTTTGCCTTGGTAATTCTGTAACATTAATCAATTCTAGGTGAGGGTTCCATGAAGAGTTAAGAATATGATCCCCCTTAATGCTGAAGAGGCTGGGAAATGATAACAATTCTCTCCCTCCCCTCTTTCTTCCCTCCTAAGCTTTCTTTTATGAAGTTTCCCGAAATCAATGTGTTAAGAGAATGCTTTAAAACCTGAGAAAGCAAAATCCTCTGAAGTACTGAGGTAGTCATTGTTTAAACACTTGGCAAGAATCAGAGACATTTTAAAACGGAAAGGAAATGCAGAAAAATGTGTTTTCTCTAGACGGGCCTAAAACAAGTTAAATTTGTACTGGTTTTCCTTATCTTTTTAAATATTAAAAACAACGAATGGCAAATTTGGGACTTCGGATTCCAAGAGGCTCTGAAAGCTACATCGCAAAAATAAAGGAGTGATTTTTAAAAAGCAAGATTTATTGTTTCATTTGCTTTTAGAGAACTGTGAGAAAAGACTCCTAAGGTGACATAATTGAGTTCACAAGTGAGATTTTTTTCCCCCCCAAAAGCTCTTAATGAAGATCTTCATTTAGCAGTGAGCTACAAAAAATTAATGTTGTATTTTGTTTAGAGTTGAAGCTTTTTCAACTCTTATTTCCTCCCAAAATTTGAAGTAGGACCTTTTCTTTGACGAAACCAAGGTAATCACAAGTTATCAAGGAATATTTAGTTCAAGATACAAGCAAGGTTCTTCCTCCCTCACTGAGCACACAGCTAAACACAAACAGCAGTGTTCTATAAAAATAGAATCAAGGATGATAGCTATGTTGAGGCTCTACACTAGTAGAAAGGATTGGTACCAACCCTCCTGCTACATTCTTACCCGTCATTCCACTGGTCACTTGCTGCCTCTTCTGCTACCAAGATATCGTACTCCTCAGCAGCATACTTCTCCCAGTCAGAGATCTCTTGGCTTTCACCATCACCATCCTAAACAATCACATTGCAAGTTATACAAAAACGTATTAATTGTTAAACACACAGCAAAAAACATTTTAAAGCTTCATACTCACCCGCAGCATAGAAAACTGATCCTTCTGTTCATGGTCAAGGTATTTCTCGATGTTGAAAAAAGTATCAAAAAACACGTTTGTCAACTTACATCGCTTTAAATCATGCAGAGTAATTTTTCCTGTAAAGAAGATTACAAGATAAGACAGTTAGAGCTGAAGTTATCCTTTCTCCAAAGAGGAGGAATGCTATTCAAAAGTTAAGTCGTCATCATGCTCAAGAACATTGGTCACTGGTGTTCAGTGCAAGGGGAGAGAAGCAAATAGATGAAATACACACCTAGAGAAGTGTCCTTTGAAGTGGACAAAACCTTTTAAATGTTTCAGATGTGTTTCTTGCTTTAGCTGTCATCTTACTGCCCTTCAGTATGTTGGAGTGAGATGCAGCTCAGCTCTTAAAAATCATTTAAGCTAATTGTCTAAGCTTCCTCAAGAGACAGAGGTCTCCAGTGAGACAACCATTCCTTCCCAAGAAGTGCCTGGGTAGCAGGTAGGAATGTCCTCTGGCTGCGGCCCTTTCTCTTCCCTGACTTGAAGACAAAAATGTATGACAGATGACAGTGTGTGACTATGCTTCATACAAATGAATTTTTCATAGAGACTACTTTGCCACGTTTGTCTAGCCTGATCAATATTTACTGCTTGAGAGTAAAGCTAAATGCTCAGAGGTGGTTTGTCTGTTGTTTTTCTATGAAGTCATACTTTAAAGACTGAAATCAATGGATCTGTTAAGTCTTAGAAGTATTTGTCAGATTGCTCACGAATGTTACCTTATTTCATAGCTGAATATTAAGCTTCTGCAGAAAGACTGAAAAATACCAGAGATACAAGGCAAGACAGACAGCTAATCCTTGAAACTCCTCTTTATTGATTCACCTTAAATACAACCAGTTTTCTGTTGTCAGAGGCGCTAACTGCAGATGTTACGGATGAGTTCAATAAAAGCCAGACTTTTCCTCAGCATTTCCTGAGCATTTTCAGCCAGCATTTCCTCAGCACGCTGTCCCAGCCTCTAACAAAGTGTAACTGAAGGCCATCAGAGGGAAGCAAAATCTGAATCCCATTTGGAAAGGGTTGCCACACTTGTGCGCATTGCCATCTGAAGTGCCTGAGTGTGTTCTGCCTGGCTTACAGCTGATGCTCCAGAACGACACAGATCTCTCGTGGCACCTGTGTCGTATCTGTCAGACCCCCACAGATGTCTGATGTATTGGGCCATCTCAAGTAGCAGCAGCTCTCCACAGCCAAGCAACTGATTGGAATCCTAGTTATATAAGCTCCCAATTTAAGTTAGACACCTATATTTGGTTGGTCAATTTGCGCTCCAGTTTCCATTTATTGCAATGGGAGCTTGGACACCTAACACTCACGTAGATGCCTACCATTGCCTCTCAAAGACCAACCAAAAGAAGAAAAGAAAGAATGAAATTGAGATAATTAATTCAGGTCTCCACAAATTAAAGAATTTGCTTTTCAGTACACAGAGCATCCTCTAGCAAACTGTCACAGTTTAGCCATAACTGTATGAAAGTACCTTCTTTTGTTTCAAATCTACTCAGCAAAGTGTCATTTTATGCTGCTAGTTTTTGTATTAGGAAAACAGAAAATTTTTTTCCTTAATCCACCTTTTAAATGTCACTCAGTTTTTATAAAAAAACCAACACACCAAAACATCAACCCTTCACGGTTGGCTTTCATTTTTGTTGCCCTAAATAACTCTCATCTTGGTTGTGTTTCACAGCCTCCTTTTATCATCTTCATGATACAGAACAGATATATCAATCTTGTTTCATTTGAAATGCAATCCAGAAACATTATTGAAAATGTCTGCCTTTCAGAAGCATAATGTACAAGGCTGGAAGGGAACCCCTAAGTTTGGGAGGCTACTGTAAGCAACCATATGACATAAATGTCTTCCTTCCTGAAGAAATTGCTCCATTTGATTTTAAATGCGCTCTACCCTCCATGTATGGTCTCAGACTTCACTCCACTGATATCTAGGATTGAGCTTACAGCTGAAACATACTTAATACTGCTTTTTCATTTACAATTTTATCTACCTTTAGAAATGTGTTTCCACCTAGCAAATCCATTTTAACTTGTCTTAAATGAGAATACAAAACTTTAAAGTTCTAGTTTTGAGCGACTGCAATTCCCTTAGCATGCAAAACCCCCCACATCTTAATAAAAGACAACTGCCTTTTAAAAATAAAATTAAGTTTCTTGTAAGTTAAATATTCTTAATACTAGAAAGAAGGTGGGCAATAAGCAAGACTATTGTTAATTGATTCTCTAACCGTAATTGTATAGACCAGTAAATAGAACCATCCTCTTCAACATTCAACTAAAGTGACACTTGAAATTCAAGTAGGAAAAACTCAGTGCTTCATCTAAAAGTGTCTAAATGTGAAGCACTAGCACATTACATCTGCTAAACAAAAGCATTTAATAAGATGGTCGACAATTTTCTTTTACCATAAAAAATAGCAAACATTAGTATATGCGACAGGTTGCTACTCCTATCCAACACTTCAAGAGCAAATAGTTAAGTCCTAAATTTATTGCAGTGCAGAATCTGCACAATAATAGCAACCAGACTGTATGCCAAGTCCTTTTACACACTGAAATTCACGTTAAAAAGTATAGCCATAATAAGGGTTAGTAGTGCTAACTGTGAGCAAGTGTTGCAGCATTAAGTTTAGATACAGGTTGACCACAGCTGTGTTGAGTTCAACAAATCCCTGAAGACTAATCCATCATGACTATAACAGTTTTATTAACTTGTGAGACAAGTATCAGAAAGAGCAGAGCGACAGAGGCCACGAACAGGCAAGATATCCCTCTACAACAGCACAGTAATACGTTTACCAAGGCATGCAAAAATATTTTTAGTATTGAGCAGCATAGAAGGGCAAAGAAATTTTTTTCAGGTGTAGTTTCATTAGCTAAAGATGATACACGTCAAATACAGGAGGATAGAATGTAGGTCTACAAAGATTCAAATCAATGTAGAAAATAGCCAAAAAACTAAGAACCATTTAGTATTGAGTTATTTTTAAGCCCCTTGACATGAATTTCCTAAGAGCAGATTAGGCTTCTAACCTAAAATAAGTCATTACTGATCCACAGAGACCAACATTGTCCCCTCTGAAGAAACCTTAATTACATGAGTACTGGAATAGGTAAGACACAAGTGAACAGAACAGTCAAGAGCTTTTCTTGAGCATCACCTCAGCCAGACAGTGAAAAGATTTCATTTAAGACTAAACAAGCCCAAAATAAAAGCCTACGAGGAATTTTAAAGCAGCATGTTAAATTTTAGCATGAAAATGAATGCCTGCCTGCCATTGGAAGACCATTTCTCTAACAGACTTTAGAGAAAAAACAACCTAAAGTCATATTCTTTGTATAACCAACTGAGTGCTCTTAATGGTGCACTAACTCCTAATCTAGAGAAATAGAAGTTAGAGATGGAAAATTATTTCATCACCTTCATATTGTGGCTTCACGAGATCCAGCATCTGGCACAAACAGTCTTCAAATGGCAAAGGTTCTATGGCCATGTTATCTAATTTTTGGCACTGTTCTTCATAAAAATACTCCAATTCATACATAGATAAAGCACCATCCCCGTCAAGATCCATGCAGCGAAACCAGTATTCAATGCTGAAATTCAATAATTAATAGCAAAGAGCTGTTTACACAAACTTATTACAGAATGTTACATTTTTATTACATTTTACAAATTACAATATTATTACAATTATTACAAATTACAATAATAAAATACAGAATTTATATTGCTTGTTTTAAAAGCTACAATACTTAGATGCAAAGCTAGACTTAAGACTACATTCCATAATGCCACAAGGAAGTCATTAAACAACATCTACTGTGGCTAGAGTTTCTGGTATTTGACATGCCATACATTACTGCACTTGAAAACACGCTCCTCAGTTGTGGGTGGCTGAGGGAGGGAGACAATGACTAAAACACGTGGCTTTACATAAAAACTCTAGGGAGCCAATGAAAAACTGAATTGTGCCTCAAAACCCAAGTTATTTTTCGTATTGAACAAGCCAGTGATACATCTCGCAACAGGTTTCTTATCAATATCCTACAGCTAATGCTCGCTGTATAGTTTCCCAAAGTCACTGGCATCATGAAACAAGTGCAATTTCCTTTATCTACGACCCTGTCTGTAAGGAGGCCAGTTAGCCTCTTAAGTCATTAAAATAGACTTTTACAGCAGCAACAAGAGACACTGATAAATAAGAATGATGCAACAAACTGGGCCAGTTTTCCACTCATGTTTTTATCATTTAACTTCTTCCATTACAGTTCCAGCTGAGCGTCAGTGGTTCCTGTTTAAAGACTGGAAAACCAATAAAGTCAGCCTTTATTTTTGTTAAAACATATTTTTTTTCTTACCTAGTTGGTGTCTTCTTGTCCTCTTCAGATATCAAAAACCAGACAAAATCAGCATAGCTAATTTTTCCATCTTTTTGTGCTTTCCTACCTCTTGAAGGCAAATAAGGGAAAAGATAGAAAAGTTATTTTAAAACACCTAAGCTTCAACTAACCAAAATTAAGGATTATCTTTCTTGGTGCCATTAACTGCTTATTTATCTCCTAAAAGATGCAGTGTTTCCTAAGGTGACTTGTCACAGACAACTGTGATCATTCTGTGCACTCTGTTGTTTCTATTGCAATGGGTATTTAAAGAGGAAAGTAGCAGCTGGTGGAAGAGGAAGGTAGCACTTTGTCCAGAAGGACCTGCAGCTTTCCTTCCTGGGCAGCAATACTGCTCCTTAATTGTTAACACAAGAGATATCCAAATTAAATTTAAAATTAATTTTAAAAAAATACATCATATACAAGCACACATGCTTTTTAGAATTTCTATTCAGGTAAAAGTGATGAGAACTTAAAGTTGTACAGAACTCCACTGGCTAGAAGTGTTGGAATAGAAATACGAAGATAAAAATGAAATAAAAATATTCAGGAAGTGTTTGTGGCAAGAACATAGCTGTCTGTTTCTACTCTTGCACCACAGAACACAGCACCCAAATACTCTCTGAAGACATATGGTCAACCTTTCTAGTAAAAAGTCAGGTAGGCAGCTCCTAGACATATTACATTTCATTGCTAAAATCCTTTTTTTGCCTTTTTATCCTCAAGATGTCTAGAAAAATGATGTATGTTTTGTCTCACCCAAAAAACTTGCATAAAGGAGTAAGCTCTAGATATATGCCTGCCAAGTGTCATTTTACTCATTTCAGCTTTTGTTGTGTCATTTCTGTTTATCAGGTGCTTTCTAGATGCATAAATTGTGCTAGCAAAATGTTTCAAAAGTGAGTTAAATGCTATAACTGCATGAGAGTAAGTCAATCCAAGTGGGAACAATGAAGAATGACTGCCAAAAGCGTGAATTAACTCCACAGGAGGCATTGCTGTAAATTTGGTGACGCAGCAAGCATTGATTTTACAAGTAGTACTGAAACGCCCAATTCCCTTTGAAAATTTTACAGGTTCGAGGGATGGAAAAATAACAATGTCAACATTTCTTTCTTTCCTCCTTCCCATCTTTGCTAAACCATACAATATCCTATAGTGATTGTTCACCCAGGTAAAGAAACAGGAGTAAAGAACTTAGACTGGGCCAAAGGTTCCAAGAGCGCTCCAGTACTACTAGAGTTTAAACTAGAATACTAAATCTTGAAATTCACTGTTCTATTTCAAGGGGAAGGCATTTCCCTGGGACTGTCATACTGAATTTAACAAGCAAGCATATAAATACTAAATTTGATTTAGTTCAGCATATAAAATAAGTACCTTGTTACAGCTCCTGAGAAGATCCTCTCTATCATCCTATTTGATATTGCTGTGAAAAAAGGTTTAAAATAGCGTCAATTATATAGAGGTTATTTTTGCTTTGTATTGTCTAGTTGAAGAGTTTACTGGAAACCTCTTATATATACACATCTGTGAGAAAGATCAAGTGTAGCTCTCATTAATCCCTTTGAGTTCTCTTGGAGAAGATCACTTAACACAAAGTCTCCAAAGCAAAGCTAGAACCAACCAGCTTTGAATTCAGGCTTGATGCAGAAATAGTAGCATAATAAAAGTAATGAAATTGGCTGATTAGTAAAATAGCATTTACCAGTTTTTTGGACAATAAATAATGTTTTTGAGTGCGATTACAGTTTATATGACCTTGGGTTTGGTAAAGAGCCAAACCAGAATTAGCATGTTAACACATAATGAGCATACCTAACTGATTCTGACATGGGTCTATTTCTGGCATGGTTCTGATCCATGCTTCTAATTTTGAAACCATTTCAGGGATTTTAAAGACATGTCTTAACTGAGCACTAGCTCTGTAAAGGATATTCAGTTTATCCTGAAGAATTTGCGGATGGTACCCAAAGCAGCACATGATACTATTCTCACAGAAGAATTACTTCTCATTATTCTAGCTCTGAAATATTTTTTCAGCATTGTAGAAATACTGATAATTAAAGCAGATGCTTAACAGTTAGAACTGATTAGAACAGTTCATCTGTTTTATGCACTTCTGGTGATACTATCATTGTATTATTCTAGTAAGAACACTAGTCCCTGTACACTTAGTATATATCCCCAGGACTGCAGGACAGTCAATTTGTTTCACACATATGTGCTGCTGCTGCTTATCTACTTTTGAAACACTGAAGCTGTTCGATCTTCTCAACAACAGCTACGTACTTTAAATTTTTCTTACTACATTAAGTGTTTGATCTAGCCTAATTTTAGATCAGTGACAGCATGAAAGGGATTTATGAGACCAGATTATCTCATTTTGACATGCAAAAAAATAGAAATTCAAGACCAAGTTGGGTTATCATATCCATTTTATGCTCTTACTTAGTCTAGTTCTCATTAAGCAGCAGCCGTTAGGCTTTAATCAATATTCCATGGTTTACAGGGTGCAAAACTATATTGCAAGTGGCTTGGTATCAGTTCTGCTTCCTTTCCATAGTGTACTAACTCAGTAGAGCGACCTCTCAAATGAAAGAAGCTTTCCTTTCTCAGCGTCCTAAAGCTTAGTCAGACTTCAATGGGCAAGTTTTTAGAAGCAATCAATGAGAATTGCATTTTATTCCTTTTGACGTGGGATAATATTCCATAATCACTTTGTGCTTAAGTAAGATTTCCAGTCCTGAAGGGAATGCTTTTAAGATGACAATGGACACAAAGCATCCAAAAAAAACCCCAACAGTTCCATACGAACTACAGGAATATTTAAAACAGGTACCAGTGTGCAAGATTACAGAATCACAGTCATTGTGTATCATGAATGCAGAAAATGTAAAGCTGCTAAATAGTATTAAAACAAAATGTACTTCAGCTGACTTAGCAAAACTTTAAAATAAGCAAAGTACCTGAATGTACATTTGCCATTTTCTGCTCTTTCCTTGTCTTGCCATAAGAACCGTGTTTCTTGAAAAATATAAGTAAAATTGATTGTTTCCATGATAACAATCCATAACTGCCAAAGGGAACCATTTATAACATCCCAAGACTCAAATGAATTTTTTTTTTAGATCAGGCCTACACACTTACAGATTTATATCCTCCTCTACTTCTTTACCAAGATCAGTATTCAAATTCAGAATTTTCTTCGAATTTGGTATTGCTAGGCACAAAACAAAGTCACAGATGACTTGTCCTGCTTTAATTTCACAAGTCAGCAGAATCAGCTATACCAACAGACTCATGAACACTGTTCCTCACTTGAAAGTTTACAGGTCATTTAATACATGTAAACAAAGGTGCTTAATTTGTCATACCATGATCATTATGTCGAGCTAAATCCTTCCGATCAATATAGAGGTCATGGTCTGTATCCAGCTCCCAAAATTTGCAATAGATTACATAAAAATGTTCATATGAGAAGTAGTCTGTCAGCTGGTTAATATCAGCTTCCTCTTCCAATAATGCCACATTCTATTATCAGAAGGATAAATAGAACACATTAAAGAATTTGTAAGACATTTGTTGAATGATCTGAGTTCTCATAACTAAGTTAATATCTAAACAACTTCTATCTTCAGAGATGGTGCACATCATGCAGTATGACAGCAAAGACTGAACACACAAGGTAGAAAACTAAAGTGTCCATAGAAGAATGAGGACATCAGCCAGACTTCTGCTATGACATATGCATTTATACAGCTCTAGATAAAAGATGACATTTAAACATATTCTAGTGTATGAGAATTAATACAATTGAGCCTTCACCAGTTTTTGGAAAAGGAAGAAATGCTACTTATGTTACTCCCTCAAGCGTTTAGTTAATGCAGATTTTAAACTTGTAAAAACATCTGTCTTGCAAAATTTTAGATATTACGTACCTGCAAAAAGTTGCTTTTCCTGAGCTCATTACATGTTATTTTCCCAGACCAGGACCTATTTACCGTATAAAATATTCTCTGTATAACCTGCAAGAAACAGAAAAGGGAAAGGTGATCTTAAGTATGCTAACTAAATACCCCCCCAAACATTTGTCAAAGGCAAGTCTTAGCTCAGCTGCATTACAGAACTCCATCTTTATCCTATTTCTATTCTCATTACTTAGCAGGTTGATGCTTCTCTTATGTCATACTACCAAACCATTTTGAAATCTATATCTAAACTCATCTTAAAAAAAAAATCTTATTTCAATGCCGCAGTACCCACATTTCACATGGTAAAGTTGCAGAATACTTGTATGCTATCCAGAATATGTCTATTGTCAATTTCACTACATCCCAGTCTTCCAGATCTACAGGATGTCATCTAATAACCCTATTAATATATCTAGTTACTTCAGGTTTAAAGACCTATACTTACTATTACAATATTTTACTTCATAAATGAAGTTACAGAAATAGAATTGGGATTGTTTAAGGATCAGAGTACAGGGGGACGTTGCTGCTTCTGAAGTCTGCAAATACAACAACTCAACATCTGACGAAATACTTCCTGCAGATGCAGAGAGAATACGTTTTCCCATTGAAATTTATTCTACGTAAAGTTATTTGGAAAAGCCTGCTAATGGTATTAGAAGAAGTACATAAATGTTTTCTAACTGAACAACAACAACAAAAATATATGCAAGAAAGATTACTAGTTCTTGTGCCATGATATTGATACCAGAACCAGAACAAAATCCATTCAGTTGAGTATCCAACACTTTTATTTAAATCAATTTTACACATCTATTATTTTGGTAAACTCATCCCTTCAGCATAATTTGCTTAGTTTTAGTTTACAAACATAAGACTTGAAAATATGGGCTTTGTTTTTGAAATTTTGTTAACTGAATTCAGTATTCACCTGAATTGGTTTGACTTAAGTCAACCAGATATACGTTTCAAGTCAGTCATTCACTGCTAACAAAAGCTGACAAAAAAATCTAAACATATTACAAACTATAACTGCTTAATTGGAGATTGATTATACCTACTAATTACCAAGACCTAATATTGCATGTGTAGTGTTTCATTTGCAACACAGCAGTTACTAGCTAAAAGAATCATCTCTTCAGAAATCCTTTTCCCCCAAATAAAACCTCTTCCAAACTAAAGACTTCATTATTTTTTTGTCACTTCAGACTTTAATTGCAGTAAATCAGTAGTTTAAACAAATCAATCGTTTCTAAATTACAAGTAGAAGAGTGATTTATTCATAAAGTTTTAAAGTAAAGCTTAAATGTAGCATGCAGCAAGCTCTGCAGCTCTTTCTTTGAACAAGAGCAGCTGGTTCAATAAATCCAGAAAGGGAATAGACTAGCCTACTTCTGAAACTTCATTAGCTCAATTCTAATTGTGAGTTTAGGAAAGGCCCATTTTTGGCTTAGACTACAAAGCAATTTTTTCTGAAAAGGTTTTGTCTTAGCTTTGCAACTTAATCCATCTGCATGTCATTATCTCATCTGTTATACATTTAACTGGTCTAAAAATAAAACCAAAATTGAATGTTTGCTAAAGACAACTGGGAACAGACGTAAAAAAACTGGTTTTCTAAAGTGAAGCGAAGCAGAATATAAGCAAATTGTCAGAGAATTGCCTTCTTTACTACTATGCTGCACGGTGCTTTGTCAGAAGGGAGAGGAAATGGTGCAACACAGAGATTACAATGTCAAGAATTCATACTTCAGATATATACATAACACACTTGCAGATTAAATGTAGTATCTCACTTGTCGAGGCAAATGTTTTTAATATCTTTCAGCTTTATCTTGAACATACGCACCTAACATTACCACTAGACCAACCAACCAACGAACGCTGTAGCCTGGCAGACAGAACTCACTGCTTCCACGGCTGAACACTTACAAGACACTTGCTTCACTAGACACATGCGCGTAATGTATGTATGTATGTATGTACGCATACTCATTATACACATATGTATATGCAGACAAATACAGCGGAAAAACAGACCGTTTCCCTTGGAACTGGAAGTTAGCATGAATAGACATTAACTCTTCAACTGCAACGCTTACAAAATCCTTTAGATGAAGCTTCACGTGGCAAGGTAAAGCTACTTTCAAGACAGGGATGAAATACCTCACTCCACCTTAGAGAAAAATCATTTATAATTATTTCTAATAACTTGCAGGACAATTTTAGAAGACTGTATTGAGCAACAGTAACTCCATCTTAAAATAGGCAAGAAAGGGCAGATAGTCCTGCCATTTCTTGCTGCGGAATAGTATTCCAAATATTCTTGCTATGTTCCCGACATTACCAGTTTACTTTTAGGATTTTTGATTAAACACGGATTTCTGTTGAAGACCACACTAAATTTTGTTAGTAAAGTACTGCCAGCACTAATTTATTCAATATTGTTAGACTCAGGTCAATAATAAGCTGTTCCTCCAAAGAAAAATAACTGGAAGTGGCAGGACTTGTTCCCTCCTATGCTCCTTCAGGATAGGCAGCAAGCTTTCATAATTTTAAGCAGAGCCAGCTTTGATACAACCCAGAACACATTAAGAAAGAAAACTACTCTCAGGCAGCACATTTCCTTCAGTCACATCTGACAAGAAAATTCTGGGAGCTCATGTAACCATCATAACAAGAAGCAAAACCTAATGCAGTCGGACATACTCGATGGGGCAGCAGTCTCCATGAGAAGGATATATGAGGAACGAAAACCAAACCCTTTCAAAAAAGCTTCCACACTTTTGGTCTGGGTCAAATAATAAACTGGATAAAAGATGATCAACTCTGCATGCTTTTTGTTGGAGAATATTCATTAAGCTATTTTTCACATGCACAAAGAGAGTGAATGGAATGTCATTTTGAAGAATTTTAATCTTTTGAGACTTCAGTGGAATCGGCTGTCTAGTCTACAGTTGAGAAAATTTCATGTCACTGATTTTTCCCTTGGGTACAGAAAGAATACTTGTCACATAACCCTAGGAAGAGTAACCCAGTCACATAATCCTAGAAAGAGAGAAATGGAACTTTTCATGTATAAAACCTGCTTAGAAAGAAAAAACCCCTAGAGACTAAAGTGGCAAGCAGTTTCAATGTTATTATTTTACTTAATACCAAAGATAATCATGTTAATATAGACTTTTCATTCAAAATTCATTTAATTAAACCCAGAATAAGGTCAAGATTCTAACGAGGACAGTCTATAGCCACAATCAAGTGTTTGTTGACACTAGTTACATCCAGGGTTCATTAGAAGATAAACAAACTTTGCAGCATCATCATAGCAGGTCTGAAGTATTCTGAAATGGAAATATTTCCATTTAACAGTCCACACAGAAAATCGCTCATGCTGCCTTGTACAGGCATCCTAGAGCAAGGCCTAGGAAACTGCAACCACAACATTTAATTCAAAAAGCTAATAACAAATGTCAACATAACGGTCTGCTCTTTGTTTAATGTTCATTAACTCATCCTACACTATTACAATTCAGTATTTCTCTTATTAGTATTAAGCTCATCAATTTCTTACAAATGTTGAGAAAAACTATGATCCTTAAGAAATCAAGTCTTTCTTCATAAGGTTCAGATTGGGTATTAGGAAAAAATTCTTCACTGAAAGGGCTGTCAAGTATTGGAACAGGCTGCCCAGGGAAGTGCTGGAATCGCCATCCCTGGAGGTATTTAAAAGGCGGGTAGACGTGGTGGTTTTGGCAGCATTAGGTTGATGGCTGGACTGGATCTTAAAGATCCCTTCCAACCTAGGTGATTCTATGATTTCCAGTTATGTAGAAATCAAGAATGACAGCATATTCAACTTTTCTCAAGGGACAAATATGCCTGTACATATTGACTACTCTTAGTAATTTTGATTTTCCTACTTAGTTAACCAAAAAAAATAGTTTTTCCAAATAAAAATCACTTACTGTGGTAATGTACCGAGAATGAAATTCAGATGCTTCCTTTAAAAATGATAGGCCAGGATGACTATTCACCACATCCTACAAAAAAAGGAATAACAATATCCCAAGCAATATTCATTAGTGACTATATAAAACAATTAGCACAGAATAGCACACATCATCTTTCTTAACCAAAACAGTTCAAATTAACTACCACAATCATTAATGAAACTTCATTCAGAACATGCTTCATGTAAATAACACTGCTGACTTTTTCTTTTTTTTTTAAATTATCTTTTAAAGAAGCCAGATAAACAAAAGCTTTCCTGTATTTTAGATGGGATGAAGATTTTGAACACTCCTGACTGTTGTAGCTTGAATTTCTGTGGCTGACTAATTCAGTAAAAGCCAATTTTGGTTTTATTAATTTATTAGTAAAGGTGTTAGTTGACACTCTTTGAGAAACATTATTAAGTCTTGAATTCATACGCCGCTATTCCTTTGCCCGCCTCCTTGACTTAAATAACTTCAGCTGCTTTTCTAAACTATAAGGATTCTGATACATGTACTATTCCTGCAAGCAATTTTAAATCCATGCATCTTACTATAGCTCTTAAAAATACCTCACCTTATTTTATAGTTAATAATTTTATATGTCACTTACTAGCATCTCAGTGGACCATAGGAAGCAAGTTACACTAAATATCAATAAACTTTAATAAAGACCGTGAAAAAGTATGTTTAGCTCAAAAAAAAAAAAAAAAAAAAAAA
>VZSF01008266.1:69231-104923 GCA_013398295.1 Chionis minor
ACCTAGAAAAATAAATTTTAAGAAAAAAAAAAAAAAAAAAAAAAAAAATCAGGGCTTTGCTAGCTCATCATTTCATGTTTCCAAAACTAGTTTCAGTGGCAACTTACTTGTAAAAAAGGAATGAAGTCTTCTTGCACCAAGTAGTTACATCCAGGGTTCATTAGAAGATAAACAAACTTTGCAGCATCATCATAGCAGGTCTGAAGTATTCTGAAATGGAAATATTTCCATTTAACAGTCCACACAGAAAATCGCTCATGCTGCCTTGTACAGGCATCCTAGAGCAAGGCCTAGGAAACTGCAACCACAACATTTAATTCAAAAAGCTAATAACAAATGTCAAAGTGCACTCCAAGTGAACTTATCAAAGCAATACCGTCTCATACATTTATTTTAAAGGAGGTGGGTATTCCATGTTATTGATTACATGAAAGGAAATTTTTCAGTTAGAACTCAAGGAGAACTAGAAAAAAGAAAAAGCATTTCGTCCAGAAATGGCATCTACAAGCTAGGGCCATCGTTTTCATTTTTCCTATAAACAGCCAGTCATTTACAAAACACTTTTAAAAAAATAATCTATGAACACTGTAAATAAAGATTTGTTTGTCTGTGTCAAACTGACAATTTATTTACTTTTTCCCAGGTACAAGTTTGTTGTCAATGGTTGATTATGGGAAAGTGTTTTATTCCCCTTTGCAGATCGGATCTCATTCAGAGCTTAAAATATCACATTTCAATTAAAAAAGCAGTACTTCTAAAAAAAAGTAATCTACTTACTTCCGCCACATTGCAACAAATTTATGAACTGACACATATCCTGTTCGTTCACCTCCAGCACAATAAAACAAAGGACCTTTCCAGTAAAGAGGGCATTCACAAGCCTAGAATTAAAGTATACATCAAGTTAGTTCATTGATTGCTTATATCTGAGGGTTACTCTCTCATCTAGAATTCTTTCAAAAATTAAATTTTACGAGTGTTAAGAAAACATTAAAGCACAGATTATTTTTTTTAAACTGTCTCTGAAACCAACTGCACCTTCCAAAATAATTAATTTTAAGTAACTGCTTTAGGCTGAAATCCAGAAGCGGAAAGCAAAACATAGGGCAACTTGTAGCATTCCTAATAGCCGAATGCAGTCACGTCTGCTCTGTCCATGCTCCAAGCAGCTGAACAGAGCCCATGCTAATAAGCTCTGCTAAAGGGGTGGATATCTGGGTCCAGTGCTGGGTCCAGTCCTGTTCAATGTATTCATCGATAACCTGGATGAAGGGGTGGAGTGTACCATCAGCAAGTTTGCTGATGACATGAAGCTGGGAGGGGTGGCTGACACACCAGAAAGCTGTGCTGCCATTCAGCGCAACCCAGACAGGCTGGAGAGCTGGCCAGAGAGAAACCATATGAAGTTCAACAAAGGCAAGTGTAGGGTCCTACACGTGGGGAGGAAATAACCCCATGCACCAGTACAGGTTGGGAGCTGACCTGCTGGAAAGCAGCTGTGCAGAGAGGGACCTGGGAGTCCTGGTGGACAACAGGATGACCATGAGCCAGCAATGTGCCCTTGTGGCCAAGAAGGCCAATGGCATCCTGAGGTGCATCAAGAGGAGTGTGGCAAACAGGTCGAGGGAGGTCATCCTCCCCCTCTACTCTGCCCTGGTGAGGCCACATCTGGAGCACTGTGTCGTTCTGGGCTCCCCAGTTTAAGAAGGACAGGGAACTGCAGGAGAGGGTGCAGCGAAGGGCCACGAAGATTATCAGGGGGCTGAAGCATCTTTCTTGTGAGGAAAGGCAGAGGGATTTGCGTCTTTTTAGTCTGGAGAAAAGGAGACTGAGGGGGGGGTGTGTCATCAATGCTTATAAATACTTAAAAAGAGGGTGCCAGGAGGATGGGACCAGTCTTTTTTCAGTGGTGCCCAGTGATAGAACAAGAGGTGATGGGCACAAACTTGAATATAGGAAGTTCCATCTGAACACAAGGAGGAACATTCCTTTGAGGGTGGCAGAGCACTGGAACAGGCTGCCCAGAGAGGTGGTGGGGTCTCCAACTCTGGAGACATTCAAAACCCACCTGGATGCCATCCTGTGCAACCTGCCCTAGGCGGACCTGCTCTGGCAGGGAGGTTGGACCAGATGATCTCCAGAGGTCCCCTCCAGCCCCTAACATTCTGTGATTCTGTGATCTTTAAGCTGAGCTCAAGACAGTACAAACAATCACACAAGTTCTGAAGTGAAGCAAATTTACATTTGCCTGTCTCAGAGAACGGCTCAACTCACCTGCACCTTGCATATGCATGCGCATCTTCTATCCAATTTTAAGTAGTAGGCCCACCTGCCCTAAGCAGCAGTGTGTTGCTACAGGATACCCAAGTCACACCTTCACAACTTCAGTGCTTCCATATACCTACAGTGCTGCTGCTTTGTCTGCTCCAAGCTTCCTCAGTCATAACAGCTAAGTATCTATCTCACACCTAAAACTGATTAGGACTTGGAGTTGTCAGTCATGCTGGCATGAATCTGAGCGGCTCAGGTGGATCTCAAATAAGACTGTGAATACTGCAAGGTGTATAAGGTCATGGGAGCAAAAGGAAAGTTACTTCTTATACAACAGTTTAACCAGTACTTTAAGAAACAAGAAAAAGTGAGTTTGACGAATGCTGTCTTCCGTCAGAAAGGCTTTTCCCTATGCTTCAGGAGAGTGCCTTTCATCACTGAGTTGTAGGTAACTGGACCCTTCCACCTTTCCCGCTGAGAGGGGAGGGTCTCTTCCACCTCTCCTCACTTATGCGTGCAAAGGACCTGAGGAAGGCGGGAATTCTATCATTCAGCTTCGTAGTTAAGCCCCTCTGGTGAGGCAAACAAGGAGTTTCTGAACCCTCAAGTCCTGCTCTTGTGAAAAGTCTTTGTTCCTATTTTCTAAACCCCAGACTTTACATGCAAAGTGACAGGAATAGGAGTGAGAACCTAGGACACACTACCAAGACCATGACTTGCAGTGATATTTCAAACGTTGACTCAATGTAACAAAAGGGAAATTTAAGTCTAATATAACTAGCTTATTGTCTGTTACACAGAAGTTAAAAAAAATATTTGCTGCTCTCTAATTTTCACTCTGCTGTAACTCCAAATTAGCCCTTCAGCAATAACTAGAGGGCTATAATCTCAAGTTACCAAACCATTTTATCTTTCAATATCTTTACAATGGAGGTTCATGACATTGCTAAATGAGAAAAAAGGAGTGTGGATGCCTGAAAAAACAAAATGCATGTTAACAGTGCTTTTGCCTGAAGTCTGTTGGTGAGTACAGCACACAGACCAACATACGATGTGCCCTTCAGTATTTGGTTGCCTATGCAGCTAAAAAAATAGTTCAAGTTTTGTTTTACTGTTTGTTTCTTTTTGTAAGCAAAATCTAGGGGCATTTGAGACATAGTTAATGCAAAGATTTCCACACCTAAATGTGCTATCAAAAATCTTGAATATGATGTCTGACTGGTACTAATATGTAGGAGGTGAAAACACATAACGCAAGAAAATAAATCACACAGAACTCGTGTTTCCTTTCCACGGGTGTACAATACTAAAACCAGACAGCTAGCAAGTTCTCACCTTTGCAACCTTTCCCATGTCTTCTAACGTTGCCCTCTCATTTGGGAACTCAGAGAAAGTTCTCTCAATTTTGGCAATCACAGCATCTATATTCACTTTTTCCTTAGGACATCCTCGAGGAAAATAGAAAGTTGGAATGTTTTGACTAAGCGATGGTGGCAAAGTTTCTTCCTTCTTCGTCTGAACCTACATAGGTAAATACACATTTGACAGTCAGCTACAACAAGATCACATATAATAGTGATCCTCAGATGACTTGAATCTCTTGGTATTATATGTTACAACACACCTTCAAAAAGATTTTTGATGATAGGCTGAATAAGCTATTTAAGAAAGAGCACAGTGGAAAAATTCATGAGTATTTCCAAAACCTGTCATTTAGAAAGATTTCTAGGATGTTAAAAATTTAATAAAAACAACTTCAGTCTTCAACATATCACCTTTCAAGATTAATACACTAGACAGCTTCTTGGAGACATCTGAAATAACTCAGGTTATATTATCAGTTTCAGAAGAAAAAACACTTCAATTTCTAGCTTAACAGACAGCTCATGAAATAATTTGCTTTTCAAATATTTCTAGTATTACAGCTTCAAACTTTTGAAATAAGCATGACAATTTTGTTACAAACCACCAACCTGTTCAACTTAGTTACAGTGAAGATGGTTTGGGGTTTTTGTTTTGGATCCTAAAAAATGCTTGACTTTTATAGGTAGTAAATGATTTCTGCAAGAGGGATTTCTTGGTAAACAATACACAATTATGTTATGAGAGCTTAGAAATCTGTTTCTCAAGAATTTGTGATCTACTGTAATACTAAAAAAAAGATGACGAGTAGCAAGAGAAATTATTTATTTAAATGCATTTAGTTTCAGTCAAAAAAACATACCTTGTACTTAGTTTGAAAATCAAATTTCAATAAGGCAGAGAAAAAAGGACAACAAGCAAAGTAACAATAGTTATGTGGCAACTCAAAGTTCGCAATTAAACATGAAGTCTCTCATCCCAAGGCCACTCTTCAAATGTAAAAACAATGATTAATGCTAAAAGGTGGCTCATCTTAGTGTTAAATACGTTTAAGATCCTGAATTTCACCTCATTTCAAATGAGAACTGGGGGTGGGGAGGTGGAGGGACATGGACAGCACACACAGCATCAAAATTCCCAACAACCCCAACCCTCACTTTACTCCTTATCACCTTTGTCAAAGCGCCTGTAAAGATACGCAACTTTCCTACCTCAATGAAAATCCTTTCTTAAGTCAGTGAAAGAACTAGGTGCTTACAAACAGCAGATTTCAATTCGCAGGGTTCCAACCCAGGAGCCTTCACTGGAATGCTATACATGCTAAAAAAAGCCTGAATTAAACTTTCTTTCCCCTCCTCTGTATTTGAGACAGCATTCCCGTTCACAGCTGCAGAATTACCCGAGTTACAAGTTTTATTTCATAGAGGAAAATGTTAACTTGAATGTGTAATGTAAAGTCAATGTTTGTCAACTTTTAAGAATCCTCTAAATTACAAGTTTGGATACCTTGTCATTCGCTTAATGGTCCAACTAATGAGGCATCAGCTTTGAACAAAAGTGCCCCAGGGCATCAAAAATCCCTACCGACCACAGACTTCCAAACTTTTGGGGAAAATAAGGATAGCAACATTTTATTCTCCAACATTACCAGCAGCACTACAAATAGTGGATACAATTGGACTAACACCTTGTTTCATTTTAGGAACAGCTTTAGTAGAGCCCTAGCAGTTCCTCTATGAAAAACCAAACGTAAGACCTGTTCCTTGGACTGGTACCAGACAGTCAGACAGGTAGCATGCTTTTGAGTGCTGGCAATCATCTTTTACTTAACAGAATCAAACTCTTACATTCGTTCCAAAGAGTAGGGATATTTTATTTTATTTTCCCTTTTCCCCATTTACAAGATCTGCCTGTATAGCCACTGCCACGCAAGCTGCTAAAAATGCCACCAAAGCGCAGGTTTTACAGTTCTTCAGAGATGCCCGATGAGGTATGCCTCACCTGAGGAAAGGGTAAGTGTTAATTATGGACAGCTAATGGCCCCTGAACATTTCAGGTAACACGAGGTAAATCAGTATTTCAAGAAAACCTAGTACGGACAGACAAGGCATTTTTAAAATCCATAGCTAGGAAAATTTAGAGCCTCAGATTAAGAAAAAAGAGTGTTTCTTTTAAAAGGAAAGGTAGGGGCAGAGGGGAAGACTATGTTGGAAAAGGTCCCAAGAAAAAAAGAAAGGCTATCAACAAACTTATTTGTTCATCAGAAAATTTGTATTTTCTCAGAAACTATTAGTTTACCTCAAATACCTCAGAGTACACAATAAATGATTTCCATTACCCAAGGTTAAAAGCAGTCCTTAAATGCATGCGGAAATCTCAGTTCAGGATTTGTAGTAAGACTTATCCTAGCACAGGTAGCTTCCTTGGGTGTTACTTAAGACAGTTATACAATAAAGGGTTGTATTTATTTATTTTTCATCTTGTTACGGGTTGTAAACATGTTCCAGACCATAACTATGGAGGAAGAACTTAAGCAACAGACTCAGAACTGAAGATAGACATATGGTAAAAAATATTGTTGATTTTTCTAAGACAAAAACGTTATGTTTCCTAAGCATGACTTTGAGTTCAGCAGGCTTAGTGTAAAAATATAAAATTTAATCTGTAAAACAGTATATGTATTCAACTCTAAAACCAAGTTCAGAATACAAACCTCTCACTGCAAGACCAAATAACTCTCCTGATATTGAAAGATATTGCCTATTTCTACATGCTGGTTTCACAAATTTGGTGAAAGAAGAAACTACAAAAATGTTTCGTTTGCATTAGAAAGCATATGATCACTTCATGATAATTTCTGATAGATTTATTTGGTGCCTACATATAGGCATCTAGTGCGAACACCATCTAGGGCACAACCCAAAATACCCTGAATATTCCACGTGGAATCCAGCAGCCAGCTCAGAGCACAGCTCTGGCTCTGCATCTGCCCCCTGGATGTTCTGAGCGCATTAATGCTTCTTAAATGCCACTAACAACTTGCAATTAGACAACTGAATGTCAGTCAACAGAGGGATAAGGGCCTGTACCAAGAAAGAAACAGGTCATCCAAAAGTATCAGCTTCAACTAATGCACTATAAAGTTAGTATTACATCTCCTCTCTCTCCCCTCACCTTCCCAAAAGGCCGGGGATTCTCCTCTCAGCCTGAATCCCACCTGACAACTGAAAGGCTCCTTGTATGTGCTCTAATGAAGGAACACATGATACTAAAAAGGCTCAGAAAGCTCCCCTACTTTTATAATTTGAGCTAGTTACTTCTGTAGACGCACATGTTGCATAGCTGATGAAGAGAATCAGCTCTGTTATTTCAGGGCAATTAAAATGCACTAATTGTGGGAGACTGAGATTAAGCTGTTCTAAAATTAATGCTAAACTTTAACCAGGGAATTTCTTCATTAAGAAGAACTGCTAGATGTCTGCTAACACCAAGTCTTTGAATTGAGAATCTGTAGCAATAGCCTGTTATTGGTTTTTTTTTTTTTTTTTTTTTTTTTTTTTTTACACAAATATTCTACTTCAGGGGTCAATTTAACATTTAGAAAGCGTTCTACAAAAGTAAAAACCTTTAATACTGGTACTAGTAAGCTAAACTGACAAGAAAGACTGGCTTGGTAAACGAAGATTTGCACTGCAACTTGCCAAGAAACAGCATAAAAAAATAACGTGCTTGGAGGTTAAGGATAACAGCTGCATAAGCTTGTAAACAACTCATACAAGCAGATGTGTGCTGCAGCGTCAGGATGGAATGGTGCATTAACCTTTGCAATGGGTATATGCAAAGTCCACAATCTGTAACTAAACTGCAGCGGCAATTTAACAATAGAAGCTTTATCTAAAAGATGGAGGATTCCTTGAAATTTCCTTGTTAGTAATAATGTAAACAAACATGTAAGATTTGCCTATAAGAGAATTCAAGAAAACCTTTAATACATAACCAGTTTTCATTCCTGACATATGTAACTACACAGTTATCCAACACTTAACTTGTCTTCACTTTTACAAAGGAGGAAGTGAAGGTTTATATTCCAAGGGGATATAAACCCCTGTTCAAAGGGAAAATTTCCCATTTTATTTTGCAACTCTCCAGATAATACTTTTCCAGCTGTTGCTAGTGAGTGGAAAATAAACCCATTATTATCATTACAATACAGTAATATATTAGTAAATACCAGAGAACGTGGATATGCCTCACTCCAAAGACAGGTCACTCCTCTTGCTAGATAGTCTTCTTCTACCTACCAACAGATGAGTTGCACTCGGCAGCTATCTTGGTTCTAAGCAAAAACGAAGATAGTGGGGATTTTAAAATGAGGTGCCCTTTTCCTTCTCTCTCAACTGAAATAAAGAGCTGACACTACGATGGAGTTGTTCAACAATGGGATGTATTTCTGAAATAAAAAGGAAGGGGGTGCTTAAAAAGAGCCAGACGTTTTAAGAGCGTATACTCTGTCAAGGCTAGATCTACAGCTGCACATCAAGACTACCACCCACAAGTACTGAGCCCCACAAAGTGGTTCATTATGTGGATTCAAATGCAAGTGAGTGAAACCTCACTTAAAAAGGACTTGCTGGAAAAGGAGAAGAGGTAAATATGTTTATGAATGTAGTGTTTTTTAGACCACTTACTGATTAAGACGCAAGCTTATTGAACGGTGATATTTGCATTGTTTTGACATGACTACAGAAAAAGATAACTTCATTCAGAAATACTAATGCTTTCTAGTATCTGGCAGATGCCGACATTTGTTACACCTGTTTTCCTGGAAAAAAAACATTTAAAACATTTACAGCAAGAGATGAAGGCTAACTCTGTATTATTTGACATGAATATCCATAGGAATGTCACATAAAGAGTGTCAAGACAACAGGCCCCCCAAAAACTCTACCTCACATTTACAGCCAACTTCACATTAAGTTTTCACTAAGAAGTGGTACACCACGAAAAAAAGGCATTAAATACTGAAAATACTATGAAGAGATATTTACTTATCAAATAGGTGAAGGTTTAGTTCAAATCCTTAGTATATTTAATAAAGGAATTAAAAAAAAAAAGGAACATTGCAATACTTTTCTAATGTGCAATGCATAAGTTAATCTAGTTATTCAATAGACTGGGCATTCTATTCTTATATATCACACTTTATGATAATACTGCCTAGCTAAAACAAAGTGCATAATAAGAGGATTTTCTGCAGAGGTATGCTATCCAGCCTTTTAAATCCTAATATCCCTGCAACCACCCACGTACAATGCTGATAAGTCACCCAACAACAAAAGCAGATACTGCATAAAGTTCCCTGATATACAACAGAAAATGGAAGTCAACATAGAGACCCAAAGGACAGCAGGATGGTAATGATAAGACCCAATGCTACTTAGCACACAAACTTGAAAATTCTAACTATTTTTTTTTCTAAATGGAAAGTCTCTCCTTTATTAAACTCAGTAAGTTCTTACAGAATACAAGGTGACCCACAGTCTATCAAGTTAATTGGTAATTGTGAATGTAGGAAAGTGTTACCAGCAAGTAGGCTCAAAGGCAGTACCTGACCAGCCTTCCCCTCTCTCTGTTCTTTTTATAGCCCTTAGTCCAAGCCTGACTAACAAAGTCTCAGGAATATTTCTGCTTTAACTTACTATCTATTTGACTGTGCTGCAAAACTCAACATTTCCCTCTAGATAAGCAAGTGACACGATCAGTAATTTTATGGAATTTAAGTCTTGAAAACACCAGGTAAAAGATTTGCGCTACTATTGTCTAGAAAAGGGTTCAGTTGATTTGGAAGGAAAAGATATTAATTTAGAAAAATCTGTTCCAGCACCTCAAATATTTCAGGATGTTTTGAAGTGCTTTCAAAAATCTGCTTCAGGAGAGGTAAAGTATGCCTACTACCAGAACTTCTCTCAGGACAAGCCCAGGGGAAACAGCTCTTTTGTAACACCAGCTCTCTTGACCTGTGGTAGACATTCCGATCTCCAATTATCTAAGGTAAAGTAGTGATGTTTCTTCTTTGTTCTCTGTATGCTCTTCATTAGCCTCTTTCTAGCCAAACACTAAAAAGACAGATTTAACACTGCAAGAGTTCGCTGACCATATCACTTCCCATTCAGCTTGACATGTTTTACAGTATTTTTCCCCTCTGTGGAAGATGATCCTTTGACAACTTAATGCTTTCAAAATTTGTTCTTTTTCTAAGCTAGATTTCTCTAAAATCTACATATTGCCCTGAAAAATAGCTTGGAAACAGTAATTTAATCTGAAAGGTTAATAACGAAGTTTCACAGCCCAGCATAAGGCAAGCTATACCACAGTACACCTGCATCTTCCCCTACTCCCGCATAGAGTTTACTGACCTGGGTGTCACTACTAGTGACAGTGACGCAGTACGGTGAATTGCCTCAGGTCACCAAGATAGCTAAACAGCAAAGTAAAAAAACCCCTATTTGTCCTCATCCAATCTCACACAGATTCCACTTAGAAGCAACATGGTTCTGATGCTAACGTAAGGAAGATTAACATAATACTGTAGTAGTATTTTTTGAAATAAGCTTACATCAGGCTTAAAACCATGCTAAGATCATGATTCATCTTGCCTAACTTAATCAGAAATTTAAGACATATGTGAGTGATCAAGCTCAGAGAGACACCTACCTAAGCCAAAACAGGTGTCAGGGTATATATGCATAAGTCTTTTCTCTGGCAAGAAACATTTTAGTCCCAGTTGCTTCTTCCTATCCTAGACTTCAGTTTGCTGTCCTTCAGTCACTGTCTGGCAGCTGGTTTTGGCTGTGCTATGGAGACTAATTTTATCATACATGCTCCTCTTTCCACAGTAAGAGATAAACATCTATGAATTTTAACCCTGATGCAGTTTTAGACTAGCTTACTTTTGCTGTTAGCCTTAACTCACATCAGTTCTCTGATTCAGTTTGGTCTGTAGTGACTTAAAATTTGCGCAACAATGAGGGGAAGGAACTTTTTTCCATAAAGTTCTAGCCATATACCATGAGAAGAAAGAGTACTTCAAACTAGACTGTTTCTGATTTTATACATACTAGTCACCTGAATTAACACAAGGAAGCAGGGTTCAGCAACCCTCCCAATGCAGTTTGTGTTCCAGTTAGCAATTCCGTGTTCACCTTCACATTCTGACCAAAGCTGCTGGAAGTCTCCTGCCTGTGCACCAGGTTATGTGCTCATCTCAGGTTTTACACAGATTGATTGCTATCATTCTCATCTCATTTATGCATGTTCTTGGCAGTTTACTCTCAAGCCTATTTCTGTACAAAAGTCTATGGTCGTTAGGTCTTGTGTTTCAATGCAAATGATAATCCTCAATGCCATACACTGCTCTGTCCCATCTCGCAGAATTAAAGTGCTCTGAGGTTCTGGGATTGACATATTCCAGCAAGTAGCAATTCCATAAGCAAATCAAAAGAGATTCAGTGAGGTTTAGAGCAGCCAGGAGTCCAGGATCCTTTTTCACGTTATAAGAGTAAAAATGAAGTCTAAGGAAGACCCTAAACATGCACTACAACTTGCAGAAGGAAGGAAGAATATGACAACATTAGAACTAGAGTTCCATGGCCTAAAAATATGTTCAATTTCTTATTTGCTCTAAGGATGAAAACCTTTTGTGTATTTGATTTAACTGTATGTCAAGCTCATTGTGTTCAGAAGTTCATAGCGCAGACCCTGTAAGTTGAGATAAAACAAAAGGTGAATAACTTCCTTCTGTCCACTGACAGTCTGAGTCAGGCAAAACCCTCCTGGTTTGGCAACTGGTGGCCTAACTACAAATAGAAAGCTCAGAAGAATTAGCTGATTTGAGTGGGTTTGGATTTTTTTTTTCTTTAATCACTCACTATCAAATTCTACTGTACCTTTAGTGCAGTAGCTCACCACTAATGTGGTCCATGTTGAGAGCAAACATCAACTTCAACAGCAAAATACCAGTCCTTCCAGAATATGCCTGAAATTGCTGTGGAAAGGGCCATCACTGGGTAGTCTTGAAAGTCTTACTAAAGCTTTAAGAACTCCTTCAAAACTTTTTGAAAACTTTTGATAGTGACTGGCCCAGCTGTCAGTAACTCTTTTCTCCTTTAATTTAACCAAGCCATATTTACAAAGCCAAAATGAGCCTCAAGAGAAAGCCACTGCATGGAATTCTATGTTCAAGCCTCGGTATTTCAGCGGGCATGCAAGCTTCACACCATCTATGTAAATTTATTTGGGATAGTGTGTTAATTCTCATGTAGGAGGAAACAGTAGGTAGCAGCATCCAGGAAAAGTTTCCACCCAAAATAATGAAATACATTCCATACACACCATCTTGCATATTAAAATTAAAAATACATTCAGCTAAAGCATGTGTAAATGGTCACCACAGACAAATTGTATTACATGGACACATACAAAAGTAGCATGTAATAAACAAGCAAACACAGGAAAACCCTTAAACAGTCAAAAACTGTTTTTCACTAGTTCAGTGAAGACTGAACTCTCCATCTGAGATACATTAGCATTGCTTTTCTGCGTGATACCTAACCATTCTAGCACACACCTGCGAATCTCCTCATTTCCAGTAATATATATGCTGCACAAACAGATCTCTTACCTAAGTTCTACAACTCCAGTTTTGGAAATACCAGGATTCTCCGGATTTGCAGTTTGGTATAGCTGACCTAGACAAATTATGCAGTTCTGCTGGGAATGGGAGGATGCTGTTGCAAATGCATTATTGCTGTAGAAACATCTCCAAACATGGCTACATATGTTTCTGTTTTTGCACAGTCACAGAGGCATTCAGCATCAAAAAAGTTCCAATTACGCTCTTAGAAAGAGTTTAATGATTTATTCAGAAATGCCCTGGGGTGGGTGTGGAATGGAAGAAGTAGTTTCCTCCCCCGCAAAGCCATGAGTGCAAGAGACCTTTGCGTATTACGTGCATGCCCATCAGAAGCTTGCTTTACTTGCTGACACAACTTCTACCAAAGGCTTTAGAGGTAGGATCCTCCAATGGTTTCCTGTGGCTGACCAGTGAAAATACTTTTTTGCCTCATCCACCTTACCTGCTAATTCGTAAAAGAAAAAAGGTACAGATTATAAAATAGGAAAAAACCCCAAGATTCTTCAGAAGATTCTACCCTGTGAAAAGCAAGTTCTACATTTTGTGATCAGACAGAAGTGGTGGAAAAATACTAGTCACTGGCTTGGAGTTGTTGTCAAACAGCCTCCATTTTATGAATTATGCCAAATCAGGTATCCCACTCACTAATACATCCAGTTTGTCATACAGTTGCAGTTTTCTCAGAAAAGACTCTGATCGTAGGTTAAATCAGTACCCCTATTCTGAACCAGTATATTCTGTTGCCCCAAATGTTTTCAGCAGACAAGTTGGTAAGATCCTCCTAGAACATAAGCATTTTGATCGTACACAGCCAATGGACCACATTTGGGACTCACTACCTGCAAAAGAATTATGACTGCCTAAACATCATTTTAATGGGGAAAAACTGACACTCAGTTACACCTGAGGCAATTCTAACATTTGTCTACAGAAAACAGCTCTTGTCAGGACAGGCCATCAGTTCAACACCAAAACTAACAAACAGGGCTAAGACAGACATCCACTTAATTCTTAAACTCTGCAATAGCTTCTCATCCTTCCATGTTTACAACAAAACAAGTTTCAATCACTTGATGCAACTGCGCTTAGGAAAAATCCACTCGAACAAGAAAAATACCAGCAAGCTCAGCCTTGTTACTGAGCTGCAGAGTCAACAGTTGGAGCAAGTATTCAGTCATCTTCTTGTCTGGCAATGCCCCAACAAATTCTGATTTGAACGACTGCAAAAACAATCTCATATCCCTCTGATCCTATTAAAGTTGAAGGATATTTTATATGAAGATGTTCCAAATTGTTTCAGACTTTCTAGCATACAACTTTCTACCGTCAACAGTCACAGAACATCTACTAATATAAAGGTATGGGAAGTATGTTAAAATGGAGGAAAGGCTACTGAAACATATTCCAAGAGAAAAATAAATAAATCCAAACTCTTCAATGTCTGATTTTTTGGGTGAGAAAAAAAAATTAGCTGCAGAGAGAACTGACATCTAGACTCTTAATTCACACATGCGAGTAAAGCAAGCTGTAACAAACTTGCACCATATTGTTTTTTTTCTACAGAAACAGTGTATGTTTGCATGGATTTATTACAAGCCACGAGCAGGTAAAGAAGCTGCTACTACAAGGCAGCAAATACATTTTAAGCTCAAACCTGGAACTTCCATTGCAGAAGTGGTAAAAAAACCTACCAGTTTGCTTACTCCTTCCTTTAAGAGGCTAGAGCTTAAGACCTGGCAATCCATTAGCAGTGGACCATTTATGGAAAACCTCTCATCTTTACTAGCCAGTCTCAGCTGGTAGCTTAGATATTTTCATTCCATCTTAAACGTTGGCATCTGCTCCAGAAATTGGCATTATATCAGCAAACTAGCATCGAGTGTAACTATTAGCTATGGTCAGAATGAGATTTCTAATCCACCCTCAAACACTTGGGCTTTGTTCTTAAAAAAAAAAAAAAAAAAAAAGCATTTGTGTGCCTGATGTAAAACTGGTATGTAAAAATGGATACCAGGTCCTTCCTCTGTGGTGTTAAAAGGTACCCCAATGATGTTAAATTAGAAAATTGATGCTAATAGGAAAATTGGCCTGCCAGAGACCTCTAATTGTTACACAGCCTATTTCTGTGACTGTAGCTGTAAAACCAACTGCCTCACATGTTTTAAAATTAATTCTACCTCAGAAACAGCAATTTTAACCTCATAAGTGAAAGAATTAGTGCACTACAGCACAACCACACACCAGCCCAGCACGCATTAGCACCTACAGGCTCTGCATTCATTGCTGTCTTGAACACACCACAAGCATTTATGAACATTTCAGTAACAGAGGAGCGCAAAAGTGATCAAGAGGCACTAATATCTAAATTTACTTCACTCAGAAGGAAAGCCAGTCCTGTAAGGCACTGCAGAAGTTGAATATTTCTCATACAGCTGACATAAATAGTATGTGTAAACAGCATTTAGTATCATTAACAGGTGGCCATGGAACTAGCAGTTCTCCATTTCCAGACCGACATATGACACATAAAACTACAAGAATCACCAAGTAGTAACAGCAGATAAAGGTGTGATACTTTGAAAGTAACACAAAATACGCCAGCACTCAGTTCTGGCACTGACATTCAGGGGATTAATTCAAGACTTAGGGCTTATCTTTCTTTTTTTCCCCTGGTTTTTTTTTTTTCTTTTTTAGATCATCGTATTCAGCAGAAATTTGACTTCTAAAAAGTCTAAAGTTAGAACTCAACCATTCTACAAGATGATGTGGCCTCTAAGTAGCAAAAAATACCCATTTTCCTAGTTTAGCTAACACTGAGTTACATGGGTATAATCATGTCACTGCACACAGATGTATTTTATTCTGTTATAATTTTGTTTCCAACTTCAGATGTGTTTTCCTCACGTAGTCTGGGTAATGATGCTGCTTATATTCCAGCACTGACAGGTAGGGATGTCACCAGCTGTTGGCTAAAACACTCTGCGCAGCTATCAGCAGGTAATAAGCCTTTCAGTTCACATCTTTAGGTTGCCAGTACATTTGACATGGTGATAGTTTCTTCTCCCTCCAAAGTTTCAGAGAAATTGATGAGCAAGATGGACATGGTGCGTCCTCAAGTGCTGCATTTCCAGTTCACTATATTTTGTAGGTGCTAAATTACCTTAGAAAGGTCTTTCTTACAAGCAACATCAGGAGAAGATAGACTGAAGTTCTATTGAGTTTTACGCAGAGTTACGTACTAAAAAAATTCAGTTCCCCAAAGTAGTAGAGAACATTTCAACAGTTGTGTATTGTTTTGTCTTCCTTTTGAGGAACTAATCTTTCCAGGAAGCCCTATTTTGCTCAGTTTTATAAATTTTCATCAATAAATGCAACCACTGAGAAATAGCCTGCTCCACCACTTTCCAGAGCCACCCACCTCACTACTGGTTGTCTATTTAAAGATTTTGCTGAAACTTGATTCGCTATGCTCCAATGACCATCCCTTCCAAAACACAGGGGATTACCTACACAGATTACTTACATGGCTGTGTGCAAAAAGCCACTGCCTTAAAATTCCTATAACCTGCGGAAGACCCAGTCACTCCAACCCACCTCAGAGCAGATGTCGAGCCACACGTTATCTCACCGTCCACCACCATTACTCATTTTCTAAGAGTCTAGCTTTAATAACCTTTTAAGGAGAATCTGTCATTTGTTTAACAAAGTATAGAAAAGGCATGGATATGAGAAATTATAAGAGTGTATAAGAGCACAGAAAAACAGATTGACGTCCATCTCTTGCTTGATTTTTGCATTGTAATTTTACATCCAATTCATGAACTGTTCTGTCTGAAAGCCACTATTACAGTGGTATAGGAGGTTGTAAACTCCAATGGCAGTGAAGCTTAGCAACTGAAATGAGAAAGATTTTTCAAGTTATTCTACAAAAGTTCTAAGTAGTCTACTTTCAGTATGAGATTTCATCAATGATTATGTAGATGATGAATAGCTATTCTTCAAAATGCACCCAACCCACAAGGACAACTTGAAATTAACATTAAAATGAAGTGTCAGGTAAAGAATGTCCCTCATCATCTATACCAATAGTTATTGGCACTTTTTTTTTTTTAAAGGTACTTTCAAAAACGTCTCCTTAAAATCATGAAGTACTCTGTAAAAAGGAACCTCTTTACTTTATATCAAATTGAGCAAAGACAGACATCCAATTTCAGTTTTATACACCTATTAAGTCCGTTTTGCCCACAGAATTTTGTCTGTAATACAATGCGTGGTTTAACATGCATTATTCTACAATTGCCATTTACCCAAGAAGTGCAAGTCCAGTTAAAAATGAAAAAAATTTGTTCATTGTCTGCATTGTAAATTTATAGCCAGCAGCATGCTAAAACACAAAAAACCTTACAGATTAGACAAGTTGTTTTCTAAAGTACTTAGTTGCTTGTAGATATTCATTGCCATACTATATTGAGATGTTTTCTAGCTAAACATAAAAAAGCCCTGTAAAAGTGCAAGTGATCCAACTATCACTCGATGAAAGCCAGATCAAGTTCAGGGGCACCACACAAGGTAATAGTGTGTTTGTTTACAACAGGATGCCATGACTAGACTAAACTTGCCTCATGCTCCAAGGTGCCTAAATATTAACTGATGATGCTGCTTTTAGGTAATTAGTACAGTATTTTCTTTTCCTGCTCTCTCTTGTAAACAAGTGTCCTTCTGCCTCCAATTCAGCACAAAAGATTAAAGTCATAAAATCCTTTCATTCACAAGTTTATGCTGAATGGCATAAAACAGCAGGGTCAGCACTTGCATTCTCCTTCGCACAAAGGAATAAACATTGCTTATAGAGCTCAGCTGAAACAAATTTGAAATAATAATACAGACAACAGAAGGCTAACACATTTTTAGGGTCATGGGGCTCCATGGACCTCTCTTGAAGGTCACCTGAAAGGGACACTAGTGCACTGAATTCAAAATTAAGCAGTAGGTTATATTTAGAATGATTTTAAAAGCCAGAAATCCTCAGATAACGTAATTTTCATTCAACTGCTAAACATTCCTTAATTGAAAAAGCGTAAAAATAAAAAGTCACACATACCAGTGATATACCTTTACTACATGAATTAGAAGTAAGGGTGAGGTAAGGACAAAGTGAATGTTTCCACATCTCACCAAAAGCCTTAAACTTAAGTGCATTTGAGGAAATACCAACTTTCAGTTTCTCCAATAAAATAGTTGTACACTTTCCCCCCCCTCCCAAAACATACCACCTTTGGACATTTACTCTATAAGTAGATTTCCTACTAATTATACATTTCTAATGCTTCTATTCTTAATTATGAGCTCACTTTAAAAATCGTGGATTTAACTCACTGCTGCAAACAGAGGCACATGTGTGAACCGTGTAGTAACAACTGATCTCATCCAAATACAAATTCCAAAATAAACATAATCTAAAGGAATTCAGGAGCTTCAAGTACGCATGAAAGCACCTTTTAACATGCCATGTTTAAGTTCATGAAGTTACAGCCTATTTCAGTGTATTTTATATGCCCCATTTCAGTAAAAGATAAATTAAAGCCCCTGGTGAAATGCATGCAGATTATGATTATGCAGATTAAGGAAAACAATCTTTAAAAATCTAATAGCATTAAGCACACCAACTTTCCACTGCATATGCCTCTGTGCAAACATCGTACTTTATCTATGCTACATGATTCTGTAAACTCTCCTCATTTTTTATTTGCAGAAAGCTACCTGCAGTCTCCTAAAACACAAAAAAATCGTCATTTACAGAACAGACTATCAAAATCCTGCTAGCTGAGGAAGAACTTGCATATATTTCCTGCAGTTTGCTTGATTCTGAAGGGACAACAGTAACTTAATTGTATAAGAACTAAAAGACAAACCTGGATCTGCTGAAAAGCTTTCAGTCTCTTCTTGAATCTAGAAGGTAGAACAAAATCACATCCTCGAGCTAGCAAAGCCAACTCCTTTCTTAGATCAGGATCTTGCCGCAAAGAAATTTCCTTTATCCTCATGTTTTCGGATTTCATATAATGTCTCTGGGTGTCAGTCCAGGCACTTGAGTCCCAGTAAATAGCAGAGCTGTTGTATTATCACACAGTGCCACTTAAAGCAGCAGCTGTGCCCGAGTTCTGTGATATTATGAGAGAGTCAGCTCAACTTCGCCTCTCCATACATTAAAGGGAACTTGGCTGGAATCACAAAAACAGATTGGAAAGTCGCTTTGGGGGCCTGCCCTTTCATACACGCATTCCAAAGTCTAAATGGGACAGTATGGAAAAAAACAAACCTGTTTGTAGGAGCATCTATAAAAGCAGCTTCCAATTTTAAAAACGCAAGCCTTAGAGGAATGCAGAGAGGCCAGCCGTGGTCATTTTGTAGCTTCCTCCTCCTCCCATCCCCCTCAGCTTTTCCTTCTGTCACAAAACACTCACTGTCTAGCTTCAATGAAGTACCTCGCTGAAGGATAAGGCTTATTACACAGCAATTAAATTCCTTTTAAACTCTTCAGTCCTTTAGAAGGAGCCCTATTGCACTGGAAACACGAAGCTAATGACAGAAAAAGCTGCAGACAGACTTTCAGAGTGGCTTACGCAGTTTAATGAAATTTTTTTTTTACATTCATCTAGATTTAAATTACTGTATCACAAGAATCTAATAATTCAAATGAAAGCAGAAAGCAGTAGCAGAAATGAGGCAAATGTTACAATGAAATGCTGCTTAATCATGTTTTACAAAAAGCTGCATTAGAAATATCAATGATGTAACAAAACCTGAAAAAAGTTGACTGGATACTTTTGTTTTTTGCTTAAATAGGGGTTTTATAAACATTAACATCCACATACTAGATTGCATACTGGTCACATTTCAGTAGCACTAGAGTCAGCTACCACTCTATTTTCAGTTTATTGAATCTCAAATACATTTTGGTAAGGGGGAAGCCATGTTTTAGTCCACAGCAATCTTCTTCCCAGAAACAGAAATCAGATAAGCTTTGGTGGAAATTAAAGTGACCTTCTGTCATTCCTCCTTTACAGTTTTAGGTACATTAATTGATAACTGGTAAAGTGCTGTGGTTTGGACTGACTGTTTTCATCCCTCTTGCTTTAAATAAGGCCACTTTCTTAATTACACAATGATGTACACAGCCCAAGAAACACTGAAACAACTCTTTCACCAGTAAGTTGGAAATTTCTGTTACTGGACTGCGTTATTTTACCCCCACACTGTGTTATCTATAATCTTTAGCCCTATTCATCCATTCATAGCCATGCTGTCATGTAGCAATGTATTAAAACCCCACAGTGAACAGCCTTGTAAGATTAAGAAGAATAGGAAACTATGGAAAAAGGACTAGTGAAATATGATTTGTCTTAATTGGATCTTTTTCAGTTTACCACACACTGTTAGAAAGTAAATGACAAAACGCCTGTTTTCTTGTTTTGAAATTAGTGTCCAGTTTTCCCCACCTGCTTCTTTATTGCAACTCGTTATGAAGATATTTATTTCTTTCGGAAGTGTGAGAACAAAAAAGGAATTGACAAGGCAAGAGTCAGACATGTTGTGGTTGGCATGACCAGACTATCAAACTGCATTGAGCAAACCTGGCTGTCACTCACTGTCTTTTAGGAAGATCAAATCAACCAACCTGCGATAACCCTTGGGCCACAGAGAAGCCAGCAGGGAGCTGGGCGCAGGGCACACAACAGCAGCATGCCTGGAACCTGAGACCAAGGACTGAGGTGTTAGAGTAGGAGAAGAATCCTACTCTGGCAACAGATACCGGTTCCAGACCAAGATGTTTGGGGAAGGTCAGGAAGGTTGTATTGCAAGGCAGATTGCATTTCAGGTTAGGCAAAATAGGCCTTACTTAAAGTAAATGAAGGTATCTTCTCACCTAAATCGCTTTCTGTTTTCACCAGGTGATGCGCTGCCATTCACTACTACATTCACAGTCTTGTTTAACATGGCTATAATACATCATTAAGATGACTGACTGCCACATGTAGTGCTAACCTAGAAGACTGGAGCTCCAGTTCACCTGAACCTGCTGAGGAGCCTCTGCAAGAAATCAGCGTTCTGAAGTCCATTTTTAAGAGTTGCAGATTTGCCTCCTTTTTCCAAATGGAGCTTGGAGTCCATCCCCACTTAACCAGCATGTTATGTTCAATATTTTGAATATTCTGTACGTCACTGTTGTAATATCACTTCAGTGCCTGAAGCAGGGGTTAAGTCAATCCCATTGTTAGCCTAATATTGTTTTAGCACTATTGTCACTAGTCTGTTTTCAAACCTAGTGGCCATACATACATGGTTTACATACCTGCATCCAGTATAGTTGTCAAAAGTTCACAGGTTGCAATATATGAAGAATCTACGTACAACTGAGCATTTAGTTGCAATACACTGTGAGAGAGAAGTACAATGCTAGCTATTAATCACCTCCTTTTCCCCATCTGAATGGAAAAGGGGTTTGCATTGCCACATTTAAGGAGATACAAGCATTCGTAAAGCAATGTAGTCAAGAACCCCCTAAGATCTGTTTCAACCTTTTCAGTTATGAATTAGCCATACGGGAAAGGGAAAGTCAGCTTCCATCCAGATCGAACTAGGAGTGTTCAGGTATAGTGTTACATTTATTCTAAATCTGAATTCCCTCCAGTGAAGGCTATGGCAAAATCCTTTCCTGGGTGAAGGGCTGGATGCCAGCCATGAAGCTGTTCAAGTGTCCTGGCAGCTTATTATTAGCTAGATAAACAGAGGGGAAGATGCATGCTCAGAGCTTCCTTCTAAAGCTAAAGATACACACTATGAATGGAACTGACTCAAGGGACTGTGGCTAAAGAGTTCACCACTTCAACAGACATCTGAACATGCACAACAGCAGTGTAATGTTTACGTGGCTTTACCACAAAAGTATTCAAGCATGACAAAGATGATGATCACTAATATTTTGGGTAATGCGGAGGAAATAGAAACCTGAAGAATACCTAAAAAAAAAGTAAGCATTTGTCTACAAAAAATACGATTTCTTGTCAGTAGCACACACCGATAGTAGATTTAAAATCTTTGAAAAAAACATCCAAGCATAAAGTGAAATATGTAATAAGACATATTCAGCAACACAAAACCTTTAGTTGCTGGGGTCCAGTCTTCAACCCAGTAACATGTGAAGCAAGATGACAGGAAGCCTGTTTGGCCTTTGGAAACAGTTTAAATAAGGCTGAACGAGCAAGCCCAATGGCAACAGCGGGCAACCTAATAGAATCCCTCAGCCTGTGATGCGGCAGAAATTAGAGTGGCTCCTGAGTTAACTGTGAAAAGAGAACTGTCAGATCTCCACTACAGTCAACTGAAGGGTTATGCAACTAGAGCAACCCTTTCCCAGGGAAACTGATTAGTGAGGGGTATAAAAGAGCAGTTGGGAGAAGATAACTACGGCAAGGGAGCATCTTTAACAATAAGGAAAAAAAGATGAAACAGAATTACTAACTTAGTACTAAAGATATACTTTAGATGTTTAAAGTGGAAAAAGGCACAATTAGTACAAGCAAATAGTTCAGGAAGAGATATATATATATATATATAAAGTCAAGCAGCTAACGACGCTAAGTAAAACACAGCTACTATGAGGCAGAAAGGCAAAGAAGAAATTGCATAAATAAACAAGAAGAGAGACAAATGAAATCAGCAGTTCTTTGCTAGACTAGGGAAAAAAGCAAACAATACAAAAGGCCCTGAAATACTGGGTTCATTCCCCCCCAATCTTCAAAAGGCCCTGAAATACTGGGTTCATTCCCCCCCAATCTTCACAGAAGATTGTGACTAGACTAACACCATTATTTAATATTATCAAGAGTTATTTCCAGACCAGATAGTCCATATCCAGCCTTTGATCTACTGAAAGATGCTGGAACTAGAGATACCCCATTATTTGCATAATAATTAAGACATTTGATTGATAATTGTTTGGTTTCCAACTCAGACCAAAGCTCCACAGACTGAACTTCTAATGATCTAACCCAATTTCTGCAAAACGTATTGCTTAATAGTAGACGCAAACAACGTCACACTTCAGTAAATGTAATGCCCCTTGACTAGATGCATTATTTACACTAATCTAAAGATCTTTAATTCTGCAGACCAGTGGTAGCCTGTGGATCACTGTTGGAACAGCACTTCTCAAGGTATTGAGTAAAAACCATGGGGAAAGATTAGAAGGCAAAGTCCATCTCAGTCAGATTTGATTTTATGATCTGCAAAGTGAGAAAACACAACTTAGGCAGGCTTGGTAGCATCTGCAGTACCTTTCTGCTTAACACTATATATAGTAATGTCCAGTGTTGACCTAGTCTAAATAAATGAATGAAGAATGATAGTAATTCTCTTTGGAAAGCATTCCAAAACTCCCACTCAAGTCTTTATAAAGGCCCTTGCAGGGGAAAACCTCTTCACAGCAATGGACTAAAGTCTCAGTTGTCCAAGTGTGTTATTTTACATTATTATGAGCAATAAACAAAAACATTCCCTTCTCAGGAGACTGCAGTACATAGCAATATTTACTGACCTTGAATTTTAGTAGAGCAGGTAATGTAAAACATGAAACGTCTAGAGAATTGGAAAATACAAGAATAAAGGGGAAGTAGCAAAGAAAATTCCGCTTTTTATCCACGTAACTACCTAAGCAATCAAGAATATTAACATCTATTGCCAAGGTGATCCACTTGGGGGTGTGGGGAGGGGAACCCACTGATACTGATTTTTCAATATTGAATTGATTTTTAGTTTCATTTCCCAAAATCCCCGACTCTTTCCTGAAATATAAATGCACTAGGTTGAAACCTATCCATCCTTATACCAACAGATAAGGAAAGGGATTTAATGGGATCCAAATAATCAGCTTTCCCAGTTCTTCAGACACTTACCTAACTTGCTTCTTGCTAGTAACTTCCCATTTCTAACTGCTTTGTATGGGAAGGGAGCAAGAGGACAACGCACTTGTGAGCTAAACAGACTAACAAAGTATTACTATTCATCCCTAACTCTCCTTTGGGTGAGAGTCACCCCTTTTCAGCAGCACACTGACAAAGCCCAAGGGAGACAAAGTCTACAATGCCTGAATCACGGAAGGAATCAAGTTATTATGCTCCTATCCAGCTATCAGGTGCCCAAACTGATTGCTTTAAAGTTAGTGTTTTGAGTATGGTGTGCTACACTGATGAACTGCTAGATGATGTCACTAAGTTAAGAAATCTACTTTCACAGTGAGAACTGATCCTGTGGCCTTGGAATGACGTTCATGTGAATCTGGGTCTAGATGAATTTTTTATTTTTTTTTCGGATGCAATGCCTCCCCCATACAGCGTGTAGATAATCAAAAAACATGGAAGTCTCACATGTGCATGCCTTCTCTAATGATTATTTAAATTTTCCAGTACTCTTGGATTAGACAGAGCAATGCCTAGGGGTTCTTTCCACAGTTGCGGGGAGAATTGATAATTTTTAGGAGGCAAGACAGTGCATAAAAAGACACCAGTTAGATGCGAGAGATATGGTCATGTTGGTAGCCCAGGAAGGATGGGCCGATCAGATTCTCTGCGCATTACCAAAAGAATGCCATGTATGTACACCACGCATGGGATGTTATCAGATTATAAGCAAGATAAGATACATGTCACCTTGCTATGATTACATTGCCTGGACTCCAAAGCCATAGCTTTTTAGATTGCTAACTGCATCTGGCAGACTAACTTCAGCAAGCGTCAACACTAGATACACTAAAACAGAAGCCTGACAGTTAATGGATGGCTTATATTCCTTTCAGAACAACTCTCATGTTTTCTGCCATCTTAGGAAAACATCAGTTTACATTTTATTTATCTGTGTATAGCATAAACAGAGTTTTAATGGAAACATGTTGTTGGAATGGTGCTCTACAGCTGGAACCTATTTACTATTCATGATCTTCATATGATTATTCATCATATGAAAACCGGGTACACTTGAACAGATGCTGCTCAGGTAGCTATTAAACAGGGAAAGACATAAGCCAAATATCTAGTATGGATTACACAAATTAAAGTCACAGTTGCTCTAATAAGATGCTGTGGTTTTACACCTTAGATGAACCATGCTGCTACAGAGACTATCCACAGAGGAAGCTACAATCTACAACACACACATTTAACTTTACCAAGGTAAGCCTCTAAATAGCAGAATACATTGAAAGAAAGCATCAGCTCAGGCTGATTCAGAATGCCACTGAGATCTTCCTACGGGAGACAGCAGCTTTTATAATGGAGTCTAATGTTAGGAATTATGCAACTTCTTGGAATCACACAGGCCTTTCTGGATATGTAGTCATTTCTAGATTGGTATTATTTAACTTATGTCACCTTAATTTAGAAGTTGACAGAGTAATCTGGTATAAAGAACACGAATGACAATGTTTTATAACTGTCCAGCAACTTATTTAAACATTGCAACAGCTGTTCAGTACTTCATCATTTTGACATGAACTGAATTTTCAATTAATCTTTTCAAAAACACATTTATAGCTTGGAATTTCATAATTTCCAAAACTAGAATGATTGGTGTAAGAAAGTACAACCACTACTTTAATTCCAGCATCACAAGCTAACATGACATGTAATTTAGTCCCTGAAATCACAAGACAGTAATTTTGAGTCAGTGACAGCTGCAGGACAGCTTCTTGCTTATGCTTTCCCTTGAGATTTCCCTCCCGAAGATTTTAAAGCAAAAACAACAAATCAGGAAACTTAAGACACAGATCTTGTTCTTACAAGTCACTCGGTAAGATCACAAATTGTAATTTACCAACCAACAATGGGATTTCTAGTAGAACTCCTATAGAGACTTCCTCTTGAACAAACACTACTGTGTTGATCATGAATCAGTATGAAATCATTGCTGACAAAGGAAATGAAGAGGCAACAGAAATTATACTGGTTTCTACAGAGCTAAGTGAAAAAGTGGACGCAAATCCAAACTTGCAAGCAGGGTACAGTGGTAAAGGACAAAGCAAAGAAAGAAGGCAGAACAAAGAAGCTGTTCACTGTTAACCGACTGACCTTTAGCTTCCAGTATGATAATTCAAGGGGCAACCATTACACATGAAGAAATAAGACTTAAGTAATAAGAAAACTTACAGAGGTATAACAACACCAACACTTTGCCAGAACAGCAACAGCACGCTTAACTAGCGATTTCCTCCATTCTCCATCACTGGAAGTCTTGATATGAAGTCTAAATATCTTTCTCAGATACTGCACTTAAATTTGTTACTTGATACATAAGCAAGTACTCAAAAATTCTGAGGTATTCTTTAGTGTGTTAACAGCAAATAAGACAACTGAATCTTAAGTTACAACGGAAGACTTTTAAGAAATATTTGCTGTAAACGATGACTATTCGTGAAGACTAGTAGAGATGGAAGACAAATCTAGCCCATTAAATGCTTTCAACATTACTTAATTTTAAATAGTTTGCTTTATTTCTTAGTCAATGAAGTGTACCGCAAGGATGAAGATTATTTACAATACATCAGTGATGATCATATCTAGTAGAAATGTTTACAAAATTTAGCACATTTTTAATGTGCTTATTAACACAAATCTAGCTTTGAAAGGAATAAAAACATTTAGAAGCTGTTCTGGTGAATTCTAAAAACAGATCAAGTCAAGCCATTTCATAAGCTCTACAAGCCTTGTTCTGTCATGCTGGTATCAAGAAGGTCCAATCAAAACTTGTTTCTGGTGGGCACATTGACAATTCCATTTTACAGGTATTTTGCAATGTTTCCTCTTGTTACCCACTCATAAGGTCTTTCCCTGCATTCTCCTTGCATACAGACTTCTACAGAAGTTGTGAAAGTCTCCTTGCAGTTTTCCAACTAGTCTCATTTGCTGCCTGAAATCTGCCAAAGTTTCTAGTAAAATCTAAGTAGAACAAGTATGTAAGGCTAGTTCCGTATGAAACGAAACTAAGCAGCACGCACAAGCTTATTGAAGCACATAACCCAGTGGGCTCTAAGAGGCCATTATCCCTGCAAGTACCTGTGGTCAAGAAATGGTACTTGGACAGCTGTTTTTTTATATAGTATAGTGATTACTATGCAAAAGGAGCACATCTAACATGAAGTGCCAAAACGCATTTTTAAAAACATCTCTTGATCACTGGTGTGCTTTCTATGGGCCTATTTTAATTTGTATCTGTTGTTCACAGAATACAAACTAGTGTTACCTACCAAGACATTAGTACCGTCTGGTTAACTTGAAGACAAGAACACCACACCAATCCAACACAACACAAAGGAGTTATTTACATAGTATGCCACCTTTAGAAGATTAAATTTAGTAACCAGTTGCTATGGACTGCAGAAAACAATGAGAGCGCTTAACCGGTACCTTCTCAAATCAATGCAACTACTTAAGTTGCCTAACTTTCATTGAGTTTTTCAAGACAGTTGTGTGTGTAAGTTTGCAAGACTCAGCCATATGATATTACCATTAGTATTTTCTAGATTTTTCTCATTACACTGCTTGCTGAAAAATTCTGTGCAGTCATTGACTAGGTCTGTCAGTCGACAAACTAGTTCACTGGATGAACTGCATTTATTGTTTTGTACTGAAGTAAGCTCAGACATACTTTTGGCCTCAAGCTTATTTCTTGCTGACAGAGTAAGTGTAGGCCATATGGAGAGGTTCTCAAAAATATCAGACAGGTTCTCAAACATCACTGAAGGAAAAAAAAAAAGAAGAGAAAGCTGTCTCTTCTACATCGATATCTAATTTCCTCACAGACTGGACACCTGTTAAAAGAATGAACTGTTTAAATGACTGATGTAAACCTATAATTAAACTTAAATGTCTTGAAAGACTGGTCAGAGAGAAGCAAATAGAAGTAAGTAACGATCTCATACAACTATGACCTTTTTTGCTTGTTTGCTTTTAAGTGACAGTTACACAGGAGAGACTGCCTGTGATTAATAAATTTCATCCAAATATTTGAATTTGTCCTGTGTCAGGATTCAGGTGAATTTTAAAAGTGAAGAAAGCCACGTATAATTCTGAATTCAATTTTTCAGCACTAGAAATGCTAGAACTTGTTAAGATTGGATGCAGCATGTAAGAAATATTTGTGAGTTTCCACTAGGATGGAAATATCTTCCCTTTCAAGTGCAACTGTCACTTTGCAAGAAGACAAGAGATCACTATTTCTTCTAACGAAGCACAACGTGTAAACAGAATTAATACTACTCCTAAGAAAAGCATAACATTTATGTCCCAGGATACAAGATAAGGTTAGAATAAAGACCACTACCAAAAAGCTACAATAGTGAATAATTTTCAGTTTCTCATTTATACATAAAATGACTGGCTGGTTCTCTAACCGGGATAACAATTCTTCTATTCCAAGCTATTCAGTACAGCAAACCTTAAGAAGAATAACACACCACCAGTGCTGCTTATGCTGACTACTATTATTTAATCTCACTTGAAACTAATAATGATTTTCTAGGAACACCTATAGCTGCACTCTTCCAGACCTTAATATGAACTTCTGGCTGTCCTTCCTTCGCGGGCACCATAGAAGGACCTTTATTGTGAACACATTAGCGCTGACATCTGTCATAGTACCCTGTTATCATCATAAAAGTACATCAGTTTGATACCAGGTTATTTACAGTCTGCTTTTAAGTCACGGGCTTGAGCTGGAAGCCAAGTCCACCGTTCTCCCCACTTAGTGATGGGACATGGCACTATTAACACTAGCTTTGCATAACACAGCGTTAGGGAGCGTGTGTGCTAGACCACACTCGGTCCTGCACAGTGTAATCTGGTGTGGAGTGATAATGCAGTTTATGTAACTCAGACTCTGGAGTTAACGCTGCTTCTAGGATTAAGGTATATTAGGCAGCAACTCAGATGCAGACAACATACAAGACTAGACACCTGAAATTTCAAGGCCAACATCAAAGCTTAATAAACACTTAAATGAAAAGCTGGCAGGATTCAAACACTGTCAGTCCTCTTATTTTTCCTGACATTTTATGAACATCGGTTCTCTCCTTGCAGTAGAAGGTGGTCCCCCAAAAAACCTTATGGTGCATCTGCAAAACGTGGAGATAGTCCACCATTGATCTAAAGGATGCAGGTCTAAGCCTAGCTACCCTTTAACTCAAGTCCTCAGTAGAACTCAGTAGAACTCACTAAGCAACGGTTAGGTGTTATTATGCTCAAACTTCTCACAATATTAAACGGTTTCATTCTAGTCTCTCTTTAAACTAAAATGGATTCTAATAGTACCACCCCATTTGAATCAAGTACCAGTAACAAAAATTTGGCAAGAACGGTAGTGATGAAAAAAGCTATGCAGCAATATAGTAGAGGAGCAAAAAACCCTACAAATTACAGAAATACGGGACAATGAGGTTTAATAATTGTCCTGGGATAACAAGCAGGAACAGTATGCTTATCAAGCAAAGGATATACAGAAACCAATCCAAGAAAGTACCTTTATATCAAAGGTTGACCCTGCAGAGAAACAGAAAATAACTTTGAAGTACTTCAGATCGTATCAAATTCTCTGTGCACCGCCACCCCCAAAATACCCATAGGGAATTCTGTGAATTGTTTCCCCAGATGCCTTGCACACCAGCTGGTTAGGATTAAACATCTTGCCTGCGGCATCTTTTAGGCCTTGAGGCCTGGGCATTTTTGACAATGTGATGAACAGTGTACAATTGTGTGTATCCCATATGTTTAAGATAATCTGGAGTGCCAGAAACACTGTTAAATCCATGTACAGTAGTGATAAGGGTTAGAAGAAAGCTATGACAGCTATTCTTCAAGTTTGAAAGTTACAGTTCTAGAATCTCCTTTCTTTACAAAAACATACTTATGAAATATTCAAGACTTAAATGTTGAGATTTTTCTATGCCTCTGATTTTCTGTTATTTTAATACATTTAGTACATGCAAATGACAAGCCTACTTCCAGAATACTAAGTGCTAGCAAGCACTTCACATCACAAAGATGACCTGGGCTTTGTACAAACACTGTAATTGCAATGGATGCGGTCAGACACTGACCTCACTGTGAATGACACCATGCCAGTGAAGCACCTCCCCTAAAGGAAAAAAAAATCCAAACCTCTGAACAAAGAGTTTTGTTTTTACTTGCACCAAAACACACTAGAAGATGAATTTTCATGGTAGAGTTCTGTCTAGGTTTCAAAACGTGTGTGTGGATTAAGCCAACAGTTTGTTCTCAATTAGTGTTTTTCTAGAACCTGGCTTTAAAGGGCCCTATCCAAATGACCAAATTCCTGTTTGAAGCACCTCAGGTTTTTGTTCATCTATAACATAAGGACCACATACGTTCTTATGTTATCTGAGAAAATACTGTGGACTTGCTAGTCAGTGGAGGGCTTCAGCTATCTTGAAAGACAGCAAATTCTCCTCTGACAAGACATTAGCATTTTAGCAAAAACACATGCCAACTTCTGAATTTTGGATAAAAATATAACCTTCAAACTTCAATTACAAGCTAACCTCTGAAAAGGAGAAAAGGTCTCCTTGAATACAGTAGCTGTCAGCTACAGTACTTTTAATGCTTTTAACAGTTGTCATCAGAACACCAGCTTGTTTTGCTCATATGCTACTGCTAAGGTGTTAATTATTAAATATCTCATTAGTTTCAAGACTGGTCTTCCAAGAATGCTTCCCATTCCGCAAAACAGTTTTTCTAACAAGTACAGAAACCTGTAGCATGAAAATGTGTCTTCCTACACCTGGTAATAACCCATAGATCAATTTTCTGTTACCAGCTTTATTGTTTGGTGTCCTTCAAAACAGTTTGTTTGGTGTCCTTCAAAACAGTTGTAGGAACATTTTAAGAAACAGGAAAGGTATACAGCAACCTTACCATAATAAAATGTAGTGATTCAGCTAGAGATGCTGAAAACGTATCCTGTCAAAGAGTTTACTGCTTGTACACTGCATTATGAGAATTCCTGTATACGGTAAGAAATAGTTTAATAAGAACGTGCTGAAGTTGACTTGTACAGTTCTAAAAGAAATAATTCTCCAGCTCTTTATGGCTGATGTAAAAGCCATTTCCTAATATAACCCTCAGACACAGAGAGTTAAGCCCATTAACTTTCACCATTTTCTAGGACTGCTCTTTAGAATTTAAATCTGTATTACTGGACCTACAGTACAAGCTTTCTTTCTAAAGAGTGGAAATATTTTCTTCCATTTACAGAAATGAGATAAGGACCTCAAATTTACTTAAACTCAGAAGAGTTTACTTTTGACACTGTGGCGGGTAGTTTATGGATGTACAAGAAGGAAAAGGGGTGTATTTTGCTTTCTATGAGAAAATACACTGTTATGGCAGAACATGCAATTATGCAGCTCTCGGTGGTATTTTAAGAGCTGGTGGCTGCTCCAAAAGTAATTTACACTTCTTAAAGATTAGGAAACTTTTGGATGAGAGTTCAGTTCAGCTGAATAATAAAGCCATAAATAAATTTCTTATTGCTTCTAAACTTTCTCCTACCTAGCTCCTTGAAAACAAAAAAACCAAACCATACAACAACCAACAACCTAAGCCTTTATGTTCTCTCTCAGCACTATACAAACAATTCCAATTAAGTAAAGAATGTTACTCTTCATTAATCTCTTCTAGTTCTTCTTCATGGGATCTACTATAAAGCGATCGACCAAGACACATGAATAGAAAGTACAGTACATGAGTTAGTGACCAAGTACCTCAAGTAACAGTGGCTTTTAATGGAAACTCTCCCTTCGCCTGCTTTTATCCAATACAATAATAAACTGAGCATCTGCTAACTTTCTACATTTCACTAGAACAGGAAACATAATGGTGTGAGCATAGAGAAAAAAATGCAAGTGAATCAATTATCATGCCCTGATGCCTGGCAAGGGCACATTTTTAACACATAAAATAGAAGTTGCTATTATTATAAAGTCAATCTAGACAAACTCTAGACTAGAAGTGTGATGTCTTGAAACTAAGAAGTGGGGACTCCAAGTTGTCAAGATAGATTTCATAAATACTAATTTTCAAATCAAGACATCACTTCAGACAAAATGTTTTAGAGCAAACCAGTAGTCATGTTTTTACTCCTGTGTGTCAAAAGCTTAAGTATATACATTCAATACACACCCCTCACAAAGCTGGTGAGGGGTCTGGAGAACAGGTCTTATGAGGAACGGCTGAGAGAGTTGGGATTATTTAGCCTGGAGAAGAGAAGGTTGAGGGGAGACCTTATCGCTCTCTACAACTACCTGAAAGGAGGTTGTAGCGAGGTTGGGGTCAGTCTCTTCTCCCAAGTAACAAGCGACAGGACAAGAGGAAATGGCCTCAAGTTGTGCCAGGGGAGGTTTAGGTTGGATATTAGGAAAAACTTCTTTACCGAAAGGGTTATCAGGCATTGGAACGGGCTGCCCAGGGAGGTGGTGGAATTGCCATCCCTGGAGGTATTTAAAAGACGGGTGGACGTGGTGTTAAGGGACATGGTTTAGTGGTGATTTTGGTAGTGTAGGTTATGGTTGGACTTGATGATCTTGAAGGTCTCTTCCAACCCAAGTGATTCTATGATTCTATGATAACAGACAAGAAGTAACCTGCACTCTTAAACATCCTCAGCCCTAATCTCTCTACCCTTACCATCCCGTGAAAGCTTCCCTGGGACACCAGGAGGTTTGCCCAGTGTATTGAGTTAGATACCAAAGTCTGTAGAGTGATTGGGAGCGATGACCACTTACAATTTACCAGTATTATTAAATGATACAAATTTATAGTCCTACAGCAGAAACAGCATGCCTCTTAACAACTCCTTTGATGCAAGGCAGATTATATACACAGTGCTTAGTTTTGTCAGTCACCACATCATTTTCTATCCAGTTTTGTTTTTACAGTTTATGAGAAGGGCTAGAAATCAGATTGAACTGAACAGCAAATTTAAAAAAAGAATCTCAGGTTGGGGGCAGGGGTGTCATTTATGCATAGAAGGCATTGTCTATTATAAATCAAGACCTCCTTAGAAAGGAAGCATTGAGTGTACCATGCAGTACCAAAACAATTACTTTGTTAATATGCAGATTCAGTGGAGCCAAATTTGAGTCTTGTACTAACAATAGTGCCTGGTATCATTAGACAAAGGAATATTTTCAGTCAAGGCAGCATGTTATAAAATAACACTTCAAACAAACGCAGAGTCTTACAGTTATCCAAAATCGGATTGCATTTAACAGTGGAAGGGCCTGTTATTGAAAGCATGGCATTGGAAGCATCAACACCTGGTTTGGGTTACCTCTGGCAAAAGTAAGTTAAACAAGAAGTGTCCAGCAACTGTGATCTATTCAGTAAACCAAATAGCCTTTGTAAACTCACTCATCTGATAAAATGCTAGATTTTTCCTTTAATTTGAAGTATGAGATTCACTAATGACACCTGGTTAGTCATGGCTATCTGACTTATCTATCCAAGTTTTGGCTTTTACAATTATTTCTCTTTCATTCTCCAACTCTAAATACGGGTCCTCCCCCACACTGAATACTGCTTACTGGACACAAGGACACTATTGAAGACTACTTCTTTATTATAAGACTATTTCTAGCTTTTCCACCACCTCTAGTTTGTTCATGCCTGTTAAGAAATGCAAGAATACAGATCCTAGCCCTAACCTTATTGCATATGAGAGGTAATACCTCTCTTCTTACTTGCAGAAAGCAAGAATCACTTGTTTTGCCTTTTCCTTATCTATGCGGCACGCACTAAAGCAAACATAACATGTAAATTAGTTGCAACACAGATCAGTATTGCATGATGTTTGAAATTGTAGCTCAAAATCAGGGTAGATATACCAAATCTAATCAGCTGTACTGAATATGGAATTTTAAGATGCCTTCCACTCTGCAGTTTTAAAGAATAAGGGCAATATTGCTCTTGACAGAAGAATTATTGTAAATAGAAACCAATTCATTTTTCATTTTGTGTCACGCTTGTATGACTCATAAAAAGCAACGGAGCTGCAAAGAGCCAAGACAGTCTTTTGTAAGTTTAGGCCACCTAGTCATTACTGTTAATGACACAGAAACATTGACATTTTACGTTCAGTGCTGCTGCTTCACTGCGCTCCCAGCACCTCCTGTGGAGAAACTAATTACTCATGTGATGTGCCAACACCACAAACACAAAAGTCACTTCCATTTAAATAAATAGGTCTAATAAGTAAGAACCAAACTTACTACTCTGGTTCCTGAGGATCGACGTGTTGATCTCACATTAGAAGTGTTCCTTGGGCTGGCTGGAGTTGCCAACGGAAGAGTAGTAGAAAGTTGAGGAGGGTTGAAAGACATCAAAGGCAATCTGGTATCTCCTAATACGCATTGCTTGGAATTGGAATTTTTATTAGCAAACCTCTCATTTTTACCATTTCCTGAATCTCCATTACCAATCTCTGTTTTCTCCTCATTCTTGATTCTTCTTAAGCAGTCCTTTAGTGTCAGCTGAGTTGCAGGCTGACTCAACCAGCACAAAAAGAGTTCATCCACCTTCATTTTTAGTACGGGTTGTAGAACTTTCCCAGGTGACATTTTCTACCCGTTTCCCCTTTTGTTGGATCAAATTCAAAAGAAAGGTTTGACAATTATCTACTTATTCCACTTGACTTTCAGTATTTCAGGCTTCAGGACTCCTGTTAAGAAAAATACTATAATTTAATCTTAAAGTTTTAACAAGGTGTTGATATTTATTCCCTCAAGATAACAAGAGATGTTGTGAGATAAATGCTAACATGTGACTACAACATTTTGTAAGTGTAAGCCATAAATCAGTCAAACTCGGAGGATTTCTTTCAAAAGCATACTGAGTAAATGACGGAGACTAAGAAAGTGCAATTTCTTTCTCTCCAGAGCTATCTAACAAATGCTCTCCAAGAGCATGTATTAAAATAGGCATAACAAATAGCCTTGAAAAGACTTATAATTGAACCTGCCAAGAACTAAATGTGTAAGCAGTTTATACAAAGCCTTTGGTGATAGTACAATTAAGATTTAAGAAGCAAGCCTTTCAGTCAAGAGATTTAGTGCTAAGACTAAAGGGTCAATTTTCCTTCCGATTTAAAATCTGCAGTTCTGATTTAAAATCTTGCATTGCATATTGCGGCACAAGACGCATTCCCCAGTGAGTGATGCCCAGCTGAATTCCTGAAGACTCTTCCTCAGGATTTGATTTGCCTGCTCACTTGGTACCACACAGTCATTTGGTATTTAAAACCTGATCTATTTGACATTCACTTTTACAGTTTTTAAAGCCAATGTGAAACCCAGCATGACTCAAGAACTGGGATAAGTATGATTTCAGGTTTAGTTGCTCACCTGAAACAAAGAGAATGTGTATTTTTTTTTAGGGAGGCAGAGAACTGGAGCTAAATGCTGAGAACAGAACCCAAGTTACCATCGTAATCTCTGCAACCAAATTACTCAGTGATCTGGTAGAGCTTAACTGAACTCCACGCTTCCTCCTGATTTGTTTTTTTAAAGTATTTATCAATATTTGATCCATATGTAGAAGGCAGCAAAGACACACAGATAGCTTGCTGAAGCAGCCTTAAAACGAGCACTTGGACTTTGGAAATGAACACCTAGCTGCTGAATACACTATTAAAATCAAAGCTCAGTCTTCATCCCACGGCAGAACTATAAACATTATGATGCCGCACCAGTTTTTTTTTTTTTTAAACCTTTATGTTTTACTAACTTAACAGCAAAGTTGCCAACACTGAAGGCGACGTCGCTTCACTAGTTTCTGAGATGACCGCTCTGGCAGCGGGGGTGGCGGTGCCAGCGAGCCTCGAGCAGCCCTTTCCCGGGCCGGAGATAGAGCGGTGTCTCCCCCCACCCCGGGCCCGGCCGGGAGCGGCGACCGGCCGCACCGCCTGCCCGCCGCAGGGCACAGGCCTCCCGCCGGCCGTTTAAAAGCGGCGGGCACCGAGCCGGACGCGGGGCGACAGGGACCGCCACAGCGCCGGGCCAGGTCCTCCCCTCACCTCATCTCACCTCCGGGAGGGGAACCGGGGAACCGCCGCCACACACCTGCTGGCACCCGCGCCCCCCCGGAGACGGCGGGCGGGCAGAGGGGCGAGCACACCCACCCCCCAGCAGCAGCTCGGGGGCGACACGGCTTCTTGCCGCTCACCCGCCACCTCACGGAGGGGGGGGACGGGGACGCGCACGCGGGCGAGGTGGGGCGCGCGAGGACAGTGGCCGCCGGACACTCACCT
>VZSF01008266.1:104929-143493 GCA_013398295.1 Chionis minor
CCCCCCTCCCGCGCGCCGCCCCCCCCCTCCCGCCGCTGCCTTCAAACCCGCGCCTCCTTCCGGCCCGCCCCGCCCGCTCACATCTCGCGAGAGCGCCCCTCGCCGGCGGCGCGGCGGGCGGTCACTATGGTAACGAAGGNCTGCGGGGCCCCGTTCCGCCTGCGCGGCGGAGCCCTTCCCGGGGGCTGGGGCAGCCGCGCCGCGCCTCGCAGCGCCGTGAGGGGCAGGGTGAGGGGCCTCGGTGGGTTGGGGCCTCCCGCCCCAAAAGCTGCGGGTTCTGCCATCAGCCCGGCGCTCCGGGCTGGGCCGGGTGATGCCGCCCGTGTCGCCCAGGGCCTGCCCAGTGCTGTCACCTGCGCCGGGTTTGCAGGGTGGCTGTTGGCGAGAGCCCAGCGCCTGACCTGTGGCTCGCAGCGAGCTCCTCGCCGACCGCTTTCCTGAGGGGCCGGCCAGGTGTGTGAGCTTGCCCTCGCTTGTTCCACCTGCTGAATCCTGCTGCAGGAGAACACGATTTTTCTACACAAATAATTGCCGTAGTTGCTGTTACAAATGAGGGTAGCAAATAAAAAGATAACTGCCTTACTAAGACAACGGCGTGTGACAGTCCATTTGCAGCCCTTTTCTGCACTGCGTGACATAACACTAGACAGGTGCAGTTGCCAGCGTTCACGGGCACTCCTGCAAGGCTCTCTAGGTAGACTTCTCAATGGGTATTTACACAGAAGAGCCTCACCCCTATATGGTTTCTTTCCTTGGTATTTTGTACATCAGCAAGTCATCTGTATGTTTGCATCAGATCCCTGCTTCCACTACTCTTGTGTGGCCTTTGGTTTATTCCTTTTACATTCTTCCACTTCCTTTACTATGATGGGTGCCCCAAAGGTTTATGACGGGTTATTACCAGAGATCCTTGAAATGTTAACTCCTGTGGAACTGAGGCTATACTAGAGATGGTACCGTTTATGTCTTTCAGTAGTTTGAAGAGAAGGTCTAAAAATGCAGACAAGATTAAAATAGGGTAAGTGAAGGAATGGACTTACATTCTTACTTCCGGGGGCTTGGAGAGAGGACGCAGAGATAAGACAGGCTAGATGCTGTGAAAGAAATCTAGTGCACATCAATACTTTTGTAATAGTCAAAATAATAATATCTTCCAGCAAAACCAGTGGTACCAAAGAGGGCTTTGACATACTGCTGTAGACACTGAAATATATTTTCACAAGTCTTAAACTCTGCACTCAAGAAAACCTGTAGAATGTTGAAAGTTTTTGAGGGAGCCACCACTTTTCAAAGCAGAGTACTACTCTCTTTCCTGCCCATTGGTTGGTTTAGTTTAGAGGGTATGTTTTTAGAAAACCAAAGTGGACAAAATGGCATTATTTTAAACTCGAGTAAAGCATTTAACATAATGCAGAGGAAGCAAATGTCAAAGCATGGCTAAATCTGTAAATATTGTGAAAGTAGCTTTAAAGCAGGGGAAAAGAAAATGAAAACCCTGTGTTACGGTTAGCCGCAAGATTTTTGTCCGAGAACTGAAGGGCTGAATTAAGAAGACTGATAGCAGAGCCACAGACATGGAACAAAGAGGACTTTTAAAACATTTTGAATGCCTTTGAAGCATTCCTTAGTGATGGTGTAGCCATCTGTTGATTGACATGTTGAAGACAGGTGGCAAGAAGGGGATCAGAGAGTGAGCTGACAGAGTTGTAGACTTGGATATCATCTGCGTAGAGATGATGCCCTTTGTTGAATCTGGCAATGAGATCTCCCAGTGGAACGTGAGAAATAAGAAAAAAGAAATGAAAAACACCACCTCTGAGAAATATGCACAGCTCCATTATTCTCATGCATGCTAGTGTATATTCAAAGCAATTCTATATTAGAGTTTGTCATGATTTGTCATGATTAACTTTGGTATGAGAGAGGAATCAATTCCACATGTATTCTGTTAAACTGAAAGTGCTTTGAGCATCGTCACCAGGTCGTATCAATACTTGTAATTGACAGGGATACTTTGAACATGCCTCTGGATGGATCAGGTCTGCTCAGCAGTGTATCTACTGAGGGATGTGTGTTTGTAGAGATATATGAGCCTAAACTTGGCCACAAGTGGAAAAATGGCTAAATTGAACCTTTTTGTTCAAGAATTGTTTGTTCGAGAATTGAAACTTAAACTTCCTTTTTGCCTGCTATTTCCATGTTCTTGCTGGCATGGTAAGTACAGAAGCTGTACCTTTTCTGTGCTCTTTTCAATGTATGGAAAACAGAAATCTGTTCTAGTGTATTACAATTTATGTGAAATGTATATATCTGGTTTAAAGATGGACTCCTTCAAAAGTCTATTGAGTAATTATTAAAGTACCGAGTATGCAGTGTCCAACTGATACCTGAAAGCTAAAGTGATGGAGTCATACTTGGCGTTGCTGTAAAAGATGGAGACTACACTTTAGATAAGGTGGGGGTCTGTTTAACAAGCGCAAGACAGTGGTGTATTGGTATAACTCATACCAATTAATAATGGGCGTGCTTGGGCCTAACTACACAGTGCCGTGGAGCTAGTACAGCCACACTGGTATATCCACGTATCACAGCACCTCCCTCCATGTAGTGCCTGGGGGTACTAACCCCGGTGCAGAAGCCGAAGAGCCACATTAGTCTCCAGTTCTTGTTGGCTCCGTTGCTTACAGCTCATTTCTGACTTTGTTCTTCCAGTTCTTGTTGGCTCCGTTGCTTACAGCTCATTTCTGACTTTGTTCTTCCAGTCTTGACACACAAGGTGATATTGGCAGTACTGCCAATATACTCTAATGGCTGAATAGCAAAGTCCTTCTTTGGCTTTATTTGTTGCTGTTACGGTGTCACAGGGCAGTGGTGTTCATTGGGAATATTCCCCTTCCCAATCAGCAGTTCGCACACAAGGACCGGGCATCTTCCCTGATAACCTTGGGTATGTACAGCTTAGACATCTGGGTATGAAAGAGTTGTCTCTACTCCCTCTGTACTTGGTGGGTGTAAAGCGGCGTTTCTAAGACCTAATTAATGTTATCCTGAAGTAGACATCTAACGTAGGTCACATGTATCATGACTTGAAGGTGCCTGTTCCTCTCCAATAATTAATAAGAATCTCAGTATCTGTGGTATACACAACCACATTTTAGAAGTCTAAAGTTAGGTAGGATAAATGTGTTTGCGGTATTTTGTTTACTTGGTTGCACAGGGCTGCATTAGCTGTAGTGTCATCCTGTCTCAAAAGTGGAGTCATCATCGTTCCACAGAGTATGAGGCTGAGGTGAAACACGTGCTTGAGATCAAAATGTAGGTCACTGTAAGATCTTTATGAATCCTTATTCTAGAGCTTTTCATATGCCTGTCATATGGGGAGGAGAACTGGAGTACCTCCTTAGGATGTTGCTTTAAGGAGAATATTGCATTTTGATCAAGCTTCTTATAATGCTTTTGCTGACACATTTCACAAATTTCAAATTTAGGCATCTGAAGTTCGGTTCTAACCTATATATAAGCACTAAAATAACTGTGTCCTGATTTCCTAATGTGCTAACTTAGTTGGAAGCAAGTGTGCTGAATATCTCTGACAAGCTGGTCACTTTTATTTAAGTTGCTGTAATTGAAAATTTTGGCCAGAAGGGCTCATTGAGGTTGCGCTGCCAAGGTGATGTTCCTTGTAAACCTGCTTGCGGTATGCAGTCAGAGAGACTTCAGGAGAGTATAAATGTTGCTTTCCACTTAGGGAAAGACAAAGTCTAGCATTCTGTCACTCAAACAAAAATTGCTAGTCCTAGTACTGTTTTGGGAGGCAACGGAGAGGACTTTGGGTGCCTCACTTAAACTGAAGGGAAAGGCTAAGAAAATGGCAATAACTGGAAATCCCTTAAACTATGCACGCATACCAGCTAACCATGCCACTTCATCCTTTCTTGCAGCAGCTTACCAAAAATAGAGCTAGGATGGTGAACTGCAGATCATATGGCCTCCAGAAGTAGCATCATATGCAGACAAAAAAATGTCAGCAATGCTGACTTGATGCACATGTTCGGCAGCCAGCAACGATCTCAGAAAAGCCTCATATTGAGAAATGAGGCTTGAATTTTCTCTGTCTCCTACCACTTTGAGGTGGAATACTATAGTAATATAGGATCTGGTTAGTAGCTTGCTGATGCACAAGTCCTTAAGAGCAAGTCAGAGGTAAAATTGCAAATTGATTTGTAACTTGCCAATTTGTGTCATGAGTACAGGCATTTAAATATTCTGTGCTTGCAGATACATTTTATTTCCTCTTTATCACACCGTGTAGTTAGACTAAGGCCTTGTCACTGGCCATCTCTTTACGCAAGCAGTTGGTTTAATGTGGGAATATTTACATTTCTGCAAGGAAAAAAAGAGAGTATAAAATGTAGATACTGTAAGAACAGGTGCACTACAAGCCAAAGAAGAAAATTGGTTCAGCAGTTGTTTGCCATCGTGCTTTTAGATTAATTCCTACTGTGTATCACTGCAGGGCTAGCAATGAACATTTCTTGTACATTGTACTGAATTACTATCGGTGTGATGGTTTTTTTCCACAGGGGCCTTGGATTGGGCAATGTTTACAGCAGTCCAGATGTGAAGGCTGGTTCCTCATTAAGTCACGCTGATCTTCTAATCCCAGGTTCACATACTTCTGGTGCTGTATTTTATCCGATGGTTTTATCTAGCATTGTATCCAGGTCACATGGAGTTTATGGAAAACTGCTTGAAATGCAGTCTCTAGGGTGGTGTTTAACAAGGTGTGCGTGAGGATGTTTATGGGGTGTGAGAATGGGAGTCTATTCATTTTCCACGTTGAGTGAGACCAAGCCCAGGTCTCTTCTAACCTTGTCCTGGTGCAACCATTAGAGGGGAGAGGAGACTCCGAGCTATTGTATTCAGCAGCCTGCAGAGTCTGCCAGCTACTTGTCTGCTACCATACCATAAACCATGCCTGGGCGCTTGGCTCTTGCATCTCCACCACCTGGCTAGGACCCAGTCTGAAGAACTGAGACCTAAACTTGTTTTGAGCTAGAACACACGTTTCTCTGTGTTGCACGAGAGCAGTCTTCATCAGGTTATCAAGGGGGCAGTGTAAAACAGCTAGTGCCTCTACTCATTTTCCACTTGGACAGTTCTAAGGAAATGTAAATTGTGTGATGTTTGTCACTTGGCACCCGGAACTGTTTCTGAAGTAACATGTATATTTCTAGAGCAAGGTCTTTGAATGTCTATGTACATACATATATACATTAAATGGAAACTGCAGTAGAATACAGGATTCTGCTAGCTACCAGTGCTCTAATTAGCTGACTGAAGTAAAAATAATTAACATAGCTAATCGTTGGATTACAACACAATGAGAAGCACACACCTAATAAATCGCATTTTTTATTATTATTATCTGTTAAGTGTCTGGCTGTTTAAGTAATATTTTACAACTTTGGTTAAATTCACCTTGTGCTCTTCAAAGCCAGTAGCAAAATTTCCAGTTTTCATAATGCTATGCGATCAGACACCTATACTCAGGGGGTTTTAATTCACCACTGCATTAGTCCGGTTCCAAGATCTGATCTGTGATTTGACCGCTATTTTCATTCAGCAAAACTAAAAGATTAGCTATTTCTGAATTTATGAGCTAATTAGTACACTAATACAAACCACATTTATCATTTCCCTGAGTTTGCTTAATCCTTCTTCATTACAAAAGTCAGTTCAGATGTCCATAAAAGCTTACAGACAAAAAAAAAAGAAAAAAAAAAGAAAAAAAAGTATTTGTTTTCATTTTCATTAGGGAAAAGTGAAAATTCCAAAAGATTCTGGGCAGACAGAGCCACATTCTTTTGCTCTCATTAAAGTCCTTTTAGTTACAGTAGTTAGAGGAGGAAAACACTATGCAGCTCTAGGCATATGCCTGCAAGGTTGCCAACACCAATAATTTTATCACAACTTTAATAAGATTTAGTGTTTTTCTTATAAAGCTTCAGCTCCAGAGTCCCATGATTATGCAATAATATTATCTTCCATTAGAAGTGTATGTTAAATAGTGCCCTGTGGTTGCAGAGAAAGTCTTGGAAATATAACATTAATGGCTTTAAAATTCCAGTTTAAAAAAGTATAAGAGCCCCAGATTAATTTCTTTAAAATCAAGATTTTAGAAGCAATCTCAGGTTTTGAGACATGTTTATTAATTTAAATATCGTGTCAGTAGCGACACTAGTTCCAGCAGTGTTGTTCTTCAAGCATTTCTGTATAGGATCTGGTGCTACATTCTTGGTATTCTTTTTCTACTCCAGAAACTGAGTTTAAGACACAAAAACCCTACACGTTTTTGTGATTTAAATGCATCACAGCGCTGAGACTCGGGGTTAAGAGTTGGTTACATATTTCAGATACTGGAGCCAGACAGCAATTCGGTCTAATAAAGTGCATGTCTACTATTTCCTGAAAATTTGCTGGTACATGACCCCTTATATGCATATATGTGACCCTACAACAAACTCTCTTATCTGGTGCCAAAAAATGGCATTAGCTTCAGCTGCTTTATTAAATTGCTACCCAGGCTGGCTCACATTCACAGCGAGCAAGGCACGGCACGGCGTATCCGCAAGGAACACGTGGTGTGCCACCTTGCCGGGGACCCCGCCACCACCGCCGCTGGGGTTCGGGTGCGGAGGAAGAGCGACAGCCCTTCCAGTGCCGGGCCAGGGTATTCCACGGGCTGTCACGACAGTGCTTGTTCTTCTCTTAAGAAGGGATTCGCTCTACCCAACGGCTGCCTGGAGCCCAGTTGCTCCTTCCAGGACCCCCGACCTCCCCCAGTGGGCAGCAAGGCGGCGTAGCCAGGAGAGGAGCCGCCTGGCTGCTAAGAAGCACTTACCAAATAGGCTGCAGCTGTGATGGGCTATACTGTTCCCAACTAAATATTCTGTGCTGGAGATACGGTCAGAGAAACGGTCCCTGTAATTAATGTTTAGCTTTTAATATTATCAGCTGAAAAGAGAAGTGAACGTGACAACAGTCGGCGACTGCCAAGGCAGAGATCCAGTATTTGAACTCATAAAAGATCTGGGTCGTTAAAAGAATACTGGACTATTACGGAAATGAGAAAAGTGCAAGCTGAAAGAAGACAAAGCTTGCATAATGTCCCACATGGTCCTGGGGAAAATAATTGAGGCCAAAGAATATAATTTGAATGTGTGGCGAGCATTCACAAGGGCTAAAATTATCTGGGTGATGCAGACTTCGCCGGGCTTGAGCTGGGTTCCTGATCTCAACCGCCCTCCAGAAGAGCCTGTTGGTATCCCTTGGTTATGAAAGTTCCCTCGTGGGGCTTAGTGTCCACAGGCTAATATGGCCTTTGGGAATAGTCCCCATGGTAACATGAAACCAGATTGTATTAGTATTTTAATGCCGGCATTTCCTGACTTTTAAGTGCCTTCTCACGTAGCCTTACTGTCCTGACTCTGTACCTAGCCCTTCTACAAGGAAGGATACTAAGAACTTTTCTGAAAGGATCGAGATCTGAATGCACTTTTCAACAAAATGAAAGCATTTTTCTAATTGTCTTTTCTACTACGTTGCACAAATTTCTTTCACATGTACATCTTACATGTTGCCTATTCCCACAGAGGTGCTTGCAGAAGAACTTCCAAATACATGTCAGCAGAAATAAGCACATGCAGCAAAGGTCCTCAGTTTTCTGGAAACTGAAATGCGGCTAAAAGGTTAGTCAGAAGTACGTGCTTATTTCCCATCCTGTTCAGGACAGAGTGCGAGCTTCTGCTTGAATTACTTCAAAATTACTGGAGTTGCTTAGCCTGGAGAAGAGGAGATTGAGGGGAGATCTTATCGCACTCTACAACTACCTGAAAGGAGGTTGTAGCAAGGTGGGGGTTTGTCTCTTCTCCCAAGTAACAAGCAATAGTGCTTGTCCTTGGCAGTGCTAGGTTAACAGTGGGACTCAATGATCTTAAAGGTCTTTTCCAAGCTAAGTGATTCTATGATTCTATCAAAATCACATGCTTAAATTCTGTTCTATGACATCTTAAGTTCATTTTTGTGTTCCTGATTATGTAAAGCACCCCGCACTTTCTTCCTTTGTCTATCTATTTGGTATCTGTCCACTTTAACCTATAAAATCACACATTTTAATGATTTCTATTCCTGCTAGTCCTGAATAGGTGAGGGATCTGGGAACAGTAATTGAGCTCTATTACCTCATTTTTCAGTGGACCTCTTGCTTTCGTTGCAGAACTGCCCTTCCACCAATGCAGTGATGCCGTGTAATGCTTGGTTCCGAAATTGCTCTTGCAGGGCTAGGTTGGAAAACTCCAATCTTTTTTTACATGAGGCTTGACTGAAATAAATATATTTGTGTGTCTCTCTAGGCTGAGCTCTTCTCCCGTAGCTGTGCTGGTGGTTCACAAGTTACTGTTCTTGCTAGCATTCACCATTTCCTGCCGATGTTTCTTAATTTGGAAGTTAGTTCAGCATTAAGAGCTTCTGCTTTTGAATGTTTCTAGTGTAGCCATGATCTCTGATAGTCTGAGCACTTACCCATTCCTGAGATTGCTTCTGTGTGTGCTCCTTCCACACACCTCACACCCTGTCTTTACCCTGTGGCGGTGAAACTGCACAAGCTGTTAAGGTGAACTCCATCGACAGGTTACTTACAGAAAATAAATGCCCAGTGAAAATGCCAGGCATCGTGCAGAGCTCTCTGTTTCCACGTCGTCTGAGCACTGTCCCTGCGAGGCGCTTGCGATGTGGAGGAAGGAAAAATGTTCTCCCAGGGTGTAGGGAAGTTCGTCTGAAAGGGAGATCCTCTCACCAGCTTGGCCTGGGTAACGGCTCTGCCCCAGGTGCCTACGGGCGAGGTGGGAGCATAGACACGGAGGAGGCTTCTGCTTTTGCACAAGTTATAGCACAGTCAGTAAAGGCAGCCTCAGATGACGTTTTTAACACGTTGTCTTAAAATTGCTGTGTTGCAATTTTAATTAGATGCTAGTGGTGCCTACAGTTAAGCATTCCGTGTGGCTTAAATACTCCAAATAAATAGGGAAGAAATAACTTTGGTACAGTGCTGAAAAACCAAACAGGATAATTTCATGCATCTCTAGATGGGAAGAAAGGAATTGTTGATGGAGGTTTTTAAGCCGAACCATATTTATGCAACATCGTTAGCCTCTTGTTTTCCTGGAGACTTCTTGTCCAAGTGCCCAAGCGTGCTGCGTCAGTAGGGTGGTGCCAAGCTGAAGTTGTTCAAATTGATTGTTGCTTTGGGGTTGAACTTCAAAAGCAGCAAGACAGTTTTCCAAAAGTGAAACTAGTAGTCCTTTGGAAATAATGAGGTACCTGATAATGTTGCTTGACAAAACTCTGGGGATGGAAATGAAACATTACAGTGGTTGAGCTTATCATATGACTTGAAGTGATTAAAAAGGATGTGTTTATTTCTCTAAAAACATTTAAAAACATATTAAAAGGCTTCAGTAAGCCAGCATTGAACAATTCAGGTACATCCTGGGAACAGATCTGCTTTCCCCCCAGTTTTGTACTCGTTCCCTTGAGCACTCTTAGGAAGATGTCCGCGTTTTCCCTCAACGGTGGCTGCTTTTCACATGTTCTAACCTACATAAATTCTTAATGATTTACTATACTTTTTGCAATGGAGATGTTATTGGTTAGGTAATAAGAAAAAGCCCCAGTTCTACCATGTAATGTGCATTTTTTGCACCTTATGAGAATATTGAATAGACTTCATTATTTTTTTCAATACAAGTCTGAATTCTACCATTTGATTACCTGAACCAAAAGCATTTCAATTTGCCATCCATCACCCTGACCAGTGTAAAATGCTGAATATTCAGATTAAATTGGAACTTTTTTTCTATGAATAAGGAATTTGATTCAATTCTATAATATACAGTGTCTCTGGGGAGAGGAAATTGAGCTGAAGGTCGCCGAAGGCAAGTGAGAAAATTGTATTATCCAAATACAAAATTCTTTTTCTTATCATCAAAACCTGAAATACAGCCATGGGGAATAAGGGGGTCAAGAGAGAATTCAATTAGAGATGAAAATGGAAAAGGTGCATTTTTCAACTTACCTTTCATTTTTCCAAACAAGTGGCAGCAGTGAGCTGTATGAGGACAATGAAATATTTGTCGAGCAGTTTAAACTTTTTTTTTTTAAATATAAATCAGAAAACATTCTCAATCAGTTATAAAGACATAGTAAAAGTCCGTATGAACGTGGAGTGTCCAGTTCTTCATAGCCTTAACCATTGCAGTTTTAGCTTGTTAATCAGTGGTGCAGGAGAGACAATAAATACCTAATTGTAACAATTTATATGGATAAAATTGTCTTGTTAAGAAAGACCGATTCTCAAATATTTATAATCAGTTTCCCGTCATAGACAATTTGTGATAAGAATTTCTGCACTTTTCATTGCGATAATTTCTGCACTTTTTGCTCCTTAACTTGTAATGTTAAGTGATAAATGTTCAAAATAATTTTAGAAGCATGGTGGTGTTATGCCATAAAAATGCTTTCTTTTATCTTTATTTATTTCAGTGTAGGTACCAAGAACTTAGAAAATAAACCAGACCCTGTCCAGTGTGGGCACCTCTGATCCGTTAATGGTTACAGATCCGCGCTGTGATTTGGCAAAGAGATGCTACGCTTGCTCCGTTCTCAGCTGCACGACTGGTGTCGCTGCTGCCAGTACAATACCTGTGTCTGCAGGATAGATTTCCTCTTGTTAGAGATGTTTTAGCTAATGCTGAGGCTAATTTTGGAGGAAAGGAGATTTCCAGTGAGATCCTTGAATGCTAATTGAGCAACTTCCTAAACTTGCTGTGTAAATTACCCAGTGATTTACGAAATTAGCTTGAGATAGCTCAAGGGTTCTTATTTGGTATCTGTACGTGTCAGTTTTGTTTGCAGTCATTTCCTAAACATTTGTTCTTCCCAAGATGAAATCGCTGTGGTGTTTACAGAAACCTTTCTATAATTGGTGAGTGATCATTTTTAATAGCTTATCATTACATAACCATTCATAGTCTGTCTAGTTAGAACAGACGATACCATATATAACCAAATTTTCAAATATATTTTAATTCTAAGGAGCACTTCATTCATACTGCAGGTACCAGTTCTGAGTTTGGGTTGGATCCAGTGTTGTCTAGAACTTAGTGGAACCGTGCTCATATTCTAACGAGAAGTAATTTGAAAATGTTGTTACTCTTGAAGCCAGATGCAGCCGTCTCTCTGATTTAACCTGGAAAGCAAATCTTCAAACTTTACCCCAGTGTGATAACCTGAATCTGAACGTTGCCTTTTTGGTGTGTTTGTAACACTGTGTAATTACTAAAAGCATGTTATGCTGACAATGAAGCTGTTCTGCCTTTCAACAGAATAGTCTCTTTTTTCCAAAACTGAAATTAGCACTCACAACCTTCATTCTCTAGTGGTGCATGTGCTGGATGTGCAGATGTGAAATTAGGCCTTTTGCTGCTTCATGAGCACATGTACTTGGTATTGTTAGGAAGCAGAAACAATGATGCGGTACTCAGCACATCTCTGAACGCAGGACAGATTTCAGAGAAATGAATCATTTTCCCACAAATTCAGCGATCCTCTAGAACGCATGGCCTGAACCTTGTCCAAAGGGGCCTTTTCTTGTTCCATGGGACAAAAATCCCAATTGTGTTTCATTTTTGCTGGCTTGTTTCATTTAAAGAATAATGGGTTGTGTTATGTACACTGAAATGAACTGGAATGAAATTATTTCAGTGGGAATTAACTTTCTATACTTTTTTTTTAAAGATCTTACTATACACTTCTCTGTGATTTTAAGTGCCAGAACACCTCTGTAAGCCTAATGCCTAATACATTCACTGGCTTTCAGTGGAAGTGAAAGGGCTCTTCTGCTCAGATTGGATTGCAAGATTGGGGTCTTTGTAAAATAAAATTTCTACTAGATGGATCAGGAGTGTCAGCATGTTACTTATATAGAGATTTGAATAATTTTTATTTTTTTGAAAAGTGACAAAGAGTTTTGTATATCAGATCTAATGAAATAAGACTTACTTTAATTTTCTTTTCAACCCATCACAGGAACAAGAATTTCATCCACAGTTGCTGAATTTTTCAAAGTGAAGGAAAAAGGACATTACATAGGTAAGATTATTCAGTCTGGTTCTATTTGAATCTACTGAACTTCCTTCTATTTGACAAAATGTAAAATTAATGTTTTTGGAATCTAGGGACTTCAATAACCTAAGAAAATTAAAAAATAAAGGGAGTTTTACTGAACTGAAATGAAATAGGTTGTTAGAAGGAAATCAGCCTCTGGTGAAGGGAAGGGAAGAAAAATGATAAAGAGAAATCACATTGACAGAAACCTCAAACATTATGGAAAGAAGTAGGTCAAAAGAGTTGTTCAAAACAATATACCTTTGGAGTATATATTATCAAAAGCACCATTAATTCTTTAGGCAGAAAGACACCTGAGATCAAACAGATGCAAATTTATAGCTAACCATTAAACAACTACTTGGGTGGTGGGGACAAAAGAAAATACATACAGTGTAGAAAATTGAACGAAGTGATTGCTAGAATTAAAAGAAATTATCACAAAATAATATCAAAATAAATGTAAAATAAAATAAATGCACTTGATGTTTCAAAGCAAAGGTAAGCCTCAGCATTTGGGAATAAAGTTCTATGGGGTAGACCTGTAGAAATTTGATGATGAAATCCTAAGATCTAGCAAAGGGAATAAAAAGCAATGTCAACCACCTAGACTGTAGAGAGGAACTTAATTTTTTAAACTAATTTTTATTAACTAACTGTGGACTGCTGGAGAGTGCCGCAAAATAGAGATAGGCAGGCAGGGACAAGCATCGAGCAGAACTACACGTATGTTATGAATGTATCTAGGTATAACAGAAAACCTTCTCTTCCCTTCAGAGGCATCACTTTTAAGAACACAGGGGCCAGAAGATGCGGGCAACAAAGAAGGAAAAGGTTTGTACAAAGGGTGTGAGGATGATTTGCACTGTGTGTTTCTTGTAAGGTGCTGGAGATCCTCAGCTTGGATGAACTCCATGGGAGTTGAGGCCAGGCACCACCTTGCGCTTGCAAGGCCAAACCGGTGACGTAAAAGGCCAGAGACAAAAATTTAAAGGCCGTGCCTGTATTTGTTTGCTGAATGCAGGCAAATCCCTTAAATGGTAAAACAGTGCTTGAAAGTGCAGCCGAATGACTGCTCTGCAGTAAAGTGAAGGAAATAAGTCATCTAGGTAAGAGACTGACCTACTTAATAGATACTTTGGGGAAGACTTTTTAAATATCAGAACCCTTTTGCACGCGGCGTTAGGATTATGACATCAGGCATTCTGTTCCCAGAGGGTAAGGCGGGAAGCTCAGCCCTGTTTTATTTCACCGCGGGGAAAATATTACACAGGTGGAGCAGGAGACAAGGTACTTTTGCTGGAGCGACATGGCCGTGTGGAATTGCACGTCCTGGAGGTCCCGGACCGGCATCATTAGAGCCAAATCGCAGCAAGACTTGTGTGCTGGTGAAGGGACTGCATTTTTTACCACTCTGCATCATGGACGGCAGCCCCGGCGATGAGCCAGGCTCCTTGGAGGCGTTCCAGCTCCCACCTTGTCCCTGGCTGTGCTGCCCCTGGAGGCAACGGAGGGAGAAAGTATCAAGAAAAGTCACTGTCCCTCATACGACCCCTGCTGGGCTCACGGAAAATAAGCACCAAATGCTTCATGGTATGGGGCTGTCCTTTCTAAAGCTGTTCTTGACTTTCTTTCCATTTTACCGAGATATTTAGAAAAGTCTACAAGGAATAGAAAGAGGTATTTCTGGAGAGGAACACCTGGAGGCAACTCACTTGAGTAGGTGAAAATTTTTTATGGCTGTGCCATCACGCGTAATACGTATCTTTTTTCCCCTCTGAAGTTTTCAACTTTAGCAGCTTACGCTGTTGGTTCTGTGGGCCGTGGCATGCTGGCCGAAGGATCCATTCCAGCTCCCAGCTGGAGGAATCTTCTCTGACTTTAAGGGAGCATGGCCTTAGCCAGCAGTGTACAGCTGTGTATGCCTCGGGTAGGATGGAATTTGCTGCCCACATATCAAGAACACAATTTCTGAACAGCCAAATGTGGAAACGGTGTAGAGTATAACAGATGGCTGGTGGAAGAAAGGCCTGTTCAGGGAACTCTGATGTGAAATGTACTCTAGTAAGAAGAATACAGCAGCTATCTCAGTATATTTTGGATCAGAATCTAAGTGAGATGTTGAACACCTTGAGCTATCAATGACTTCAGTGAAACTTCATGTTGCAACCAGCAGGTTAATGCTTTAGTCGGACAAATAGAGCTGCAGGTGTAGTAGAAGACAGTTTTATTTAGTAAAATATAAGTGAAATAAAAGCAGGCAGAAACTGCCAGAACTTGGTAGCTGTACTCCATGGAATTGTTTCTTCCATTTGATAGAAATTTGCAGAGTGGCAACCCTCGTCCTCCAACAGCTTCCTTCTCCATTTTTATAACTCTACAATATGAGGGAAACATTTTAACATGAAAATGGTTGTGTTCCTTTTAGTTACAAGGCTAAAACCCTTTTCTTTCAGGTGCAGAGCTGTTATTGCAACAGGAAGCAAGAAAGGAGCGATCAATTTTAAACTGATAAACAATGAAAATTCTCAGTGGATAGAGTAAGTTATGTTGAGGTTATTTGGTGAGAGCAGATTAGAAGAAAGCCAGCATTTGTGTTTATTGAGCTTTTCTAATGTAAAGTAAACTCACAAAGCCTTGTTTATTAGCTTTTTTTATTAACAACAAGTTGCATACTGTGGTATGCATTTATGCATATTGTCAGTTAAATCTGAGCTTGCGTCTCTCCCATGCATGAGTATGTGCACATGTACTAATCTTTTTGCATATGGAAGCAGCTGAAAAGCCCAGAGAGAGTCTGGCTCCAGCAGAGATTTTCCTGTTTACTTTGTTGTCTGTTGCATCATAGGCTTATTTTAAAGTACAGCTATCATTTGGTAAAATTCTCAAGCAAGATCTATCCAAGAGGTTGCTTTGCCTAAGTGCAGAGTGCAATGAATAACTTGCAATCAGGAAGAAAAAAATACATCTAAAAAGATAACCACAGACATATAATTGGGTTGCACGAGTTTGTTACAGAATAGCCTTTCTTAGAGAAGATACCAGATCAGCAGACATAGAATTTGCACACTTAATTGTTTGTTTTGGTACCAGGGTCTTACAAAAGGAGAAGAAATATCCCTTTCCTTCTTCTCTTCACAAGCAAGAACCAGAGCAGAACCCTCTCTAGGCCATACCTTATACTTACCACCTATCCAATTGCCATAGACACAATTCAGCTGAGAATACGTCCTGGTTTGAGGTAAAACAGGACTAATTTTGTTCAGTAACTCTGCTTTCTAACTAGGCCTCTGGTAACTACTGAAATTGGAAGCATATTGTACAGAAAACTGCTCTTTCTCAGAGCGATAAGACCAAAAGTACAGCCAGTGTGAAAAAATAGAAAATCTAAAGCAAGTGGACCAAACCTGTACTGGTGGGTCCGTAGTCAAGTGCAGAGGCTTACTGTGGGCAAGTTACTGCTAGATGTAGAAAGGACAAGCCTATTAAGCTTTGGGAAACTCTTTCTTATGTTCTTTAATTACCACACTGCTGTCTGCTGAAAAAAGAACATGAAAATTATATTGCTAAAGATGCGTGCAGGGATTCCTCACTGGTAACCCTGTGCAGTTCATCAACTAAAGCCTCCCCTCTTACCACCCCCAAAGGCTGAAGCAGTTAGTTGTATGGGCTTTTATATGAGCAGAGCATAAAACACCCATCAGCTGGTACGCTACTGATATAATTTTAAGTGTTTTGCTTAAAAATGCATAACTGTGAATATTGACCTCCTTAGACAACTCCTCTGAGGATGACTAAGAAAGCTTCAAATTCATCCACTCTAAATAACTTAAGATATAAAGGATCTGTGTGTGTTATCAGGGTACCCATTCCTCTTCGTGCTGTGGAAACAAGACAGGATACTTCTAGCCATATTAAGGGAGTTAAACACTACTCCTTGCCCAAGGTCTCCAAAGGCATCCTGGGTGAATTTTATTTCAGAGGAGAATAAGAAAACTCTTTTCCATTTCCCATGAGTCTTTACTTCCTAACACATGTGGAAACTTGTAGTAACTTCAATTACAACCTTGACCTCAGTTGCAAGAGAGCTCTTCCAAAATATTTCTCTAAGTAAAGAAAAATATAAAGAATATCCCATTACTGCCGCAGCTAAAGGATTGTTTTAGTTTCCTTACACTGTTAGGAGCCGGTGTAACTGGCACATGCCTAATCGTGTCTTTTGGGAAATAGGAGCGATGTGAACCTGCAAAAAAATAAGGGAAAGGGAAACTGTTTTTGTGCTTCTCTTCCTCTTTGGCACCTGCACATGCCCGAGGCTGTGCACATACTGTGTCTCCCATACTGCCACTGCAGTAACTCTGGCTCATATTTCTCGTGATGTGTTACATCATCAGCACTACAAAATTCCTAAATTTTTCCTGGGAATGTTAGACTTGCTGTTTCTGAAGCAAAGCTTATAAATTGCGTCATGAACTGCCAGGAGAAGACGTATTTGTACTTGTACAGGCGCGAGTATGTTTGTACCTGTAAATCAAGCGAAATATGTGCATATACGTGTTATCTATTCATCGAAGGAGGAATCACCTCTCTCCTGTCGTAGTGCTGATGATGTAACATATCACTACAAGTATGACCCAGAGTCACTGCAGTGGCAGTACGGGAGACACAGTATGTGCACAGCCTTAGGCATGTGCAGGTGCCACTATCAAAACCAATGCATCAGATAGATGTCTGTCTTTCTCTCTCAAACGATAATGACATGATATAAATACTGTCCTATCGTAAAAAAAAAGACATACGCCTCTCTTCCTCCTGGTGATGTTTCATCATTTTTTTCATTCACTTAAAATGTGTAGTAATTTCCAAATCACAAGAGAATTTTTGTATTATTTGGGATGGGCTAGGCAGAGTTAAAATCAGAAATTGCAGTCTGTTACTTTAATTATCTCCTCTTCTAACAGAAACTTCAGCCTTCCAGCTACTTGTGAGGCAGTAACGTGTCTACTCTTGTGACTGACTGACTGACCGTGCCTCTGGTTTTTGCTGCTGTTTTTGAGGTAGTTGAAGAAGCAATTACATTTATGGCAAATCAGGTAAATGATGTGTCAGAGGCACATAAAGCTGTCTTATACTAGCATTCATAAAAGACATTTTTCCCAGTAACAAATGGCATCTATGTCTCCTATAGCAGAATATTCCTTCTTCTGAATACCTAAATAAAACCCACAGTTGTGCAGCGGAAAGATTTTTGAATGCTACAAACAGAGGTCTGAACTATTTTTTTCTCCTGAAGTGCGATGCTGTCTCAGTGGTCTACTGAAACATTTTTTTCCTTTAATTTTGGACTGTTCCATAATGTAACTATAGCAGGGAGTATAACAATATTCTCGCGTCATAACTGCTTCCTATAATGTAATGCATATGAAGCGTAGGCTATAAGTATACCGTGAAACAAAAAGTCTAGATTTCAGCAAAAATAAAATTGGTATTTATGTGGAAGGATTGTTGTCATTTTATGTCCTTTATTGTTGCTGGTGGCAGCCCAGAAGTTGACTGCATTTATTGTCACTGGTGTGCAGTAGTGACAAGTCTGCCTGATCCTCTACCCTTACAATAAGTGCAGATTTGAGCAGTCAGAGCTGAAAACACGAACCAATATTTTATTTAACGCGTCTTTGAAATGACATTTCTGTTGTCCGTGTGCTAGTGTCTATGAAACAATGATCTCGACATTTTTAATTAGTTTCACACAAACCCCCTTGATAAACAGAAATAAATGCAGTTTATGGAATAGGTCAGTAAATAGCCTATACAACAGGCAGTTGCCGTTAGGAGTTCTTGATCAGTAGGTCCTGGTATCAGCTGGTTTCATTTACACTGACATTTGTAGTAGGAATAGAAGGGTGTCCATACTTCTAAATTTCAAAAACTGTTCCTTGTGAAATATTATGCGAAACTCAAGTAACTTACTGCTTTGATTTTTGCCTTCTCATTCTATCTGTTTTATCATGTATGAAGGTAATACAGCCATGTTCCCCCCTATCCCCACTTCTAACTGCATTGTGCTATAAGACAGAATAAAATACTATAAATGCGACGCTAAATAGTTTCTCAGCATTTTTGTTGGCTTCTTCCAGGGCTAGGAGAAAGAACTGACACTCACTAGAAACTAGCAGTCTTCTATTTTCAGTGTGGCAAAACTCTTCATTGTCACAGCGGTTTTGGTTGGTGAATTTTTGAGCAGGCATGTGATTGCATGTACATCTGTCTCACAAACCAGGGAGGATGTTTTGTCATTCTTAGACCTTGTACAAGTTAGTGTCATATTTAGCAAAGGTGATTTTGCATTTGTAGGAAAAGAAACCTTTTTCCTGACCACTTGATCTAAATAAAATAAAGATGTGTATTATAGCATCTCAGCGCTGTGCAGCCTTAGCACAAAGACCTGGAAGGTGGGTAAGGGGAAGAAGAGGAAAAGAGCTGGTCAAAGATATATGATGAATTAATAAACTGCATGTCTGTGTCTCCAGAAGTTATTGCAAGGCTAACACTCCCGCCCATGTAATGCTATTACTATCTATTGATTCTTGTGACAGTGAGAATGACAGAGGAATGGTGCAGTGTGAATGAAGACAGCCAGAAAATAACATGTTTAAAAGCAGCATTGGGCTGATAGAGGGAGGAGGAAAATTCAGATGCCGAAATATTATCCTTAAACGCAGCAGAAATTGGCTCTCTTTTCTTTCTCACACATACATTGTGCATAGCAAATACATATCAAACCTTCTTTTTCCCTCATTTGAACCCCAGAGGAGGGTTCTTGCCTGTAGACAGAATGATTTGCGGAAGGTAAGAGGCAGAGAAGCCCCTAACACGGACCTGCTGTGATGCGAGAAACCAATTCTGTTGATACCTTGCTTTCCTGTGGGCTGCGTTCACTGAAGAAGGGGATGGGATACCTGTGATCGGAGTTTGAAATGCAAACATGGCACAACAGTCTTGGATGCCCACCGGGGACTGAAAGGTTTGGGAAGCTTGGCTGGCACTTTGGTCCTGTCGCGTGCTCCCAAGAGCCTGGCTCAGGACTTCTCTCACACTGAAGCGGTTCGTGAGGTGTCCTCTCTCTGGAATTGTTCTGATTGAAAGTCCAGTTTTGTGTCTCCGAAGTAAGGTGAGGAGTGTTCTCATTTGATTGTTTTCATGTGATCCCCACATGGTCGTCTGATCCAGGTGTAAAACAGGGCTCGGAGGCTGACAAACTGGGAAATGCAGAGTGACCCCGGGCTTAGGGCAATCCAGTGCAACAGCAATGTAGGAAAGGGGACAGCCTGCTGAATAAATTAACTTCTGTTTGTAACTTCAGCACCGTGCACATGAAGGGGAAGCAAGTATTTTGCTGGGTGCAGAAGAACTGGAAAGGAATTTGTTGTAGAGATTCCGCAATTAGTACTGTACGCAGAGCTGGAGCTGTATGGGCTGGCAGGAGTTTGGCTGCAGGTAGCTGATGGCCAGAAGGGGACTGTCTGCGTTACCCATGTGTCCGTTTTTCCATTGGTTTTTGACAGCACCCCCAATTGAAACCGTGTGTCCGTTTTCCCATTGGTTTTTACCAGCACCCCCAATTGAAACCCAAAATGTGTGTCCTTTTTCCCATTGTTTTTTGCCAGCACCTGCAACTGAAACCCTAAATCAGTTTTCAGCAATATTGCCCGTCTGTAAAGGGAACACCATTCCAGAGCTGGTAGCCACTGGGCCAGCAAAAATAGTTCCCAGTTAGTCCCAAAATGCAGAATTCCCAGAACAGGATACTGCTGCCTGTGCATGTAATGCAACGGATTTCTCTACCCTTGACATCACTTCCTGGCCTTGTTTGCTTTTGCATATTATCCCCTGCAATGTCAGGCCATAGTCCTGTTGTTCATCCATTTTCTACGTTTTCTATCATCTTTACCTGCTGCTTCCCGTAGGAGCAGTGATCTGTTTGGTTTGGGTCTCCAAGGGCTGTGGCTAGTGATGCTTGTGCATCATTCGCTCAGTCTTTCTTGTTTGCTGAAAACACTCTTCTCGCACTTGTATTTCTGCTCATGGAAATGTACACATGTTTCATAGACAGTTGAGTACAATTAACCCTGGGTCATATAGGGGGCTTAATTTCTCTGGTTCTCTCTTTTTTTTAGAAATATCTTCATCAGGAATTATTTGATGCTTTTGTTTTTGCATATTTTCCCTCTGGATCTTACACCACGGTCCTCTTTCAAACCACTCATTTCAACTTTAAAAAAATGGAACAACATGCAAGAGATGACCAAACAACGGACATTTCTATAGTGCAGCTGTGCATACCTGGTAGTCTTGATATTCAGTTCCAGTTAATAGATTTGCTGTTGGAAACTGCAGCCAGGGGATACTTCAGTGAAAGGAATTCTCTTGCAACAGCTGCAACCACCCCCCAAAAAATAAAAATCCTAATAATAAATAATTCAGGTGACCTTGAGAAGTATTCTCACATGTTAGCTAAATGTTTATCTGTTTTCCCCCTCTTAGACTGTCACAAAGCAGAGGAATAAAAACTTAATAGATTATAAAACATTGCAGAGAGGGCGTGTACAAGCAGTTTAGTTATGTTGTCCTACAGTCCTTCTTTTTGCCGCACTTCTGTGAGTGTAGTTTTGTTCTCAAGCAGAGAAAATGTGATTCCATCAGTTCCTGTGGGCCAAATTCCAGCCTCAAGCCAACTTGCACATCTTCACCGGAGCTCATGTGGTCTGAATCAGGGATGGCAGAAGCAGCAGCCTCCTCTTCCTGTTTCTGAGCAGAAGATGAATGAGTGTGGTACCAGATGAAAGGCAGAGGTGAGTCTAATGGAATTAGTTCATAGGGAAGCCTCCACCCAAATGAGTTTTATTTGTCTCCCAGCTACAAATGAAATTCATTTGTTTTGGACTTCCTGACAGATTGAAATGTGTCAAAACATTGGCATCGTGAAGGTGGTGGTTTTGCAACGACAGCTGTGTTTTCAGTGGCACACAGGTTTAAACCGGTGGATTTCAAGCAGATTTTGTATTGAAGTTTGGGACAGAGATAAACCCAGTTGTGTGTGAACAGATTTATATGGCTGGTCAGTAGCTGGAAGCAAAGCCATTAATGTTTGAATGTCTCTGGATGTTATCTAGGAAACTGAAAAGCAAGTAAGTGTTTGGAGAGATATTTAAGGGAAGAAAATCAAATACAAGATAAAGGCTTTGGGAATTCAGTGATATGAGGGAAAAAGACTGCAGAGATGTTTGAGGGGGAAGCTGCAGTAGAAGGGGATAATAATGATTAGGGAACAGGAGAATTAGACTGAATAAAGTTAAAATCAGTCAGAGAACCCCAAGCCCGTCATCTTTAAGGCCATTTCTTTACCTAGGTCACAGAGCGCAAGTGCTAGGCCTTTTTCCTGTATTACCAAGAAATGCGTTCATTTAAATTTGGCTGAGATAAAGATGTGCTAATTCAATGAAAGCCTTCATTCAGGTGAACAGTGTGAGGCTTTGTCTTACAGCTCTGTCATTTTCCTGATGAGAATCTTGCATTCTCTTGCAAAGGCCAGCTGCCAGAACGGTGGTGCTTCTTAGGGAAAACATTAGGACATTTAAATAGGTTATCTGTGAAAATGGTAACCTAATTTTTAAGGACAACAAGTAAAGCTGGGTATATTGTTGGTGTTTGCACATAAAATGCAAACTGGGCTTTGGTATCGCGTAAAATTTCTAGCATATGTCGATTAAGTGCGAGATGAAAGAGAAATGCAGCTCCGTTAGTTGAGTTGTATACACCTATATTCATAAGTGGTGTTTGTGTAATGGATAGTAGCAAGAAATTAATGTATCTTTACTTTGCTTATTCATGTTTGAATGCATATGTAACCACAGCTTGTTTGATAGACGAATACTGCTAAAAGCTATGGCATGTTACCTGTGCACTTTAGATTTCAATAAGGTGCAAAAACTGGAGCTCTAAAGGCAACTTAAAATACAATTTTTCTTGGCAATACTAATTATCCAGATTTGTCATGTAAGTACTTATAAAAGTACACCTGTTCAAAGGGGTTTAACTACCGTGTTCATGGAAATTTGTATTTATAGCATAAAATTAGTACCTGAAGTCTTGAATACCATACTCACATTTCTCACTTTGCAAACCTTTGTTTACGGAGAGCTTCTCTTAAAACATAATACGACTGATGAACTCATTGTAGCAACTTTACTTAGTCTCCATAATGTATATAAATGCTTTTACACTTAGGTGTTTTTTTTTTTTTATATCGGGATGTTATGACACATTAAATTCAGCTATCTAGGTCAAATCATATTAGTTATTTATATTTAATAGGTTTTAAAAGAGTTTGAACATTTGGTGCGTACATTTTTCCCCAGTAACAAGCAGAATGGCTATGCAGATACCTGATGGGTCTGTTGGTTGTCATGGCACTCGGTGCAAAGGAGCGGAGCTATCCCAGCCCCATGCTGGGGGAATTAAAAATGAAAATGAAGATCAGGTAATGTAATGTTGGTTTTTCTTGTGACTTCCACCTCCTCTGAGAAAAACAAATGCGCTATTTTTAATGGGGAAAAAATATCTCTCGGATACTCTTGGTGTTTAGAAATGTCAGCATTTTGTGTGACAGCTTATTTCTAGCTTGACCGCGTTTCTGTTTATAAACCATCATTAGAGGTTTATAATGGAAGGAGATGATGCTCCAGGTGATATGTGCATACTGTCTATAGTGACACTCCTTAGAAACTAGCCGAATTTAACTTGGATGTGTACATGACATTATACTATCCTGTATTGCTCGCTGTCTGCCGGACCCCCTGCTATGACTTCCCTCACCCCAGCACAACCATCCAAGGTATCTCCAGAAAGTCACTTAGGAGCTGCTCCTCCCCTGTCGCTGGTGCTGCCTGGCCCCCGCAGCATGTGGGAGGCTCCAGCCCGCCCTGACCTGCCTGCTGCTTGGCCATGGGCACAGCTTCAACCAGGCACTGCGCTCTGCACATTGTATTTCCCACTCCTTATTTGTAAAGTGCATTTTAAGGAACCTCAGACAGTCTTCACTAATTTTTAGTGGTCTCTCAAGAGGCACTTGTGGGATTTTGTTCAGGGAAGGAGAGTGGTAGGCTTATATCCCCAGTGGTCTGGAGTGGGGAAATATGGAGATCTGGCTTTTTGCAGATCAGACACTCTGTAGAAGCTGTTGTCACCATAGAAGCTTTTTTTTTTTTTTTTTTTTTTTTTAATTTTGAGACCAGTTGCCAAAGAATAAGTAAAACCTAAGGATAGGTGCTATGCTGGAAGCCTCCCAGCTGGCAAACAGGTGCCAATCCAGAAGGACCTCCGTCTACCCTAAGTTCTCTGTTGTGTTTGACTCATTTTGGATACCTGCTGTCCAAAACAGCAGTTGTCACATATGCATAGGAACTCGATTGCTGTCTTAGAATCATGGATTCATAGAATTACCTAGGTTGGAAGAGACCTTTAAGGTCATTGAGTCCAACCGTAAACCTAACTTGACATCAGATCAGAGAGCAGAGAACAAATGGGCTAGTCCAGGAGCGATCAAGCTTCTTGACATCTTTGTATAACGGAGAGCCACCTGCACCTTTCCCCCCTCTGTGCCCACCACCTCTTCCCCAGAGGGTGCTCCTGCTGGTACGTCTTGTCTCCTGGCACTCCTGACTGCTGCCTGTCTACACACCTACCCCTTAGGACTCCCCAGCCCATACCTCTTCCCCTGCACCGTCACTGCAGATACCTTGGTCCTCCTTCTCCGTCCCAGCATCCCCAGGCATTGGGAATTTTCTGTTCTCCATGATCTCCGGAGGTCCTTGTGCCACAGAATCTGCATCCTATGAGACTGCCAGCACAATGGAGGCTCCAAAACTGCTGATACCACAGTTAAGGCAGTCTTCTAGATTTGCCATGCCTTTCGCCCCTCCTTTTTCAGGAACTGCATTCAGAAGTTTGGGTCTTTTCCAAATACACTATGGTGGTACCAGGTGCTTGCAGTCCTCTACTGGGAGAAAGCTGGCCATGCTGAGCAGAAAATGTAAAGCTCCCACAGGATCCTGAGAGAAGATGAGCGCTCCACAGCTTTCTGGGGCTGACAGCTACTTTAAGTGATAATTCTGATATTCCACCCCACGGAGCTTACTCTGTTTTCAGAAGTTTCAGAAGCATACTGTACCATAGACACTCGGGCAGAAGGTGGTGGAGTAGGTGGGTTTAAGGCCTCAGGCACTGATGGAAGTCTTACATTCTTGCATCCTGCTCACTAGACTCCAGATATTTAATAGCCTGTGGACAGTGAATTTGGGTCAAAGAATATGGAAACAGGAATCTTGGCGGTTTGACTGCAATACTCTTATAGCCTCAGTCTGCTCTGCAGTACAAGAACATAAAAATGTTAAGTGATAACAAATGTTCCATGTTAATTTGACTCATCTCCAAATTACTGGCAGCATGATCCTGCAGGATTTCCTTTTCCCCAGGTGCATTTGCAAATGTGTATTTACATTTGCTGGATAGAATTCAGTGACAAGAATGATCTGAAATGAAATTATGACATGCACTGCTTGGAACAGTCAGCTGCAGAAGGGAAACAGATTAAGCAGAGAACAATCTATCCAGAATGCTTCCAGGCTGGGCTGCAGAAAAATGGCAATCTATATTCATTAAAGATATTTAATAATTTTCTAAAAAAAAAAATGTAAAAAATATCTCAAGTCAGGAAATATGAACCTTATTATTGATTAAGCATTTGAAAAGGGATTTTTCTCAATAAAGAAAACCATATTTTCTACTCACTCTTTTTCTCTTGTGTTTTCATTAAGCAATTTAATATGTCTGAATCTTACTTTATGTTCTATTTCCTCTTTATTACTTTATATTACATCTCTGTGTTCATAGATTGAATGATATAATGCCTAGCTTGGAAGAAAATGTGCTTTCTGTTCAAGCAGGTATAATAATTTCAGACCAACTTTACTTTTTATTGGGGGAAAAGTTATTAAAAAGCCCGTAAGATGTGTTTGTTTTCTTTTCGATCAAAGACTTGGGTAGTAAGGTTTTACTTTTTCATATTCAGTAGGAAATACAAAGGTGCCCTGTCTGCTTTGTAAAGGCCCTGTGTTGCACTGTTAAAGTCAATGGGAAATTTGCCTCTAACTTTGATAGGAATGCGACCAGACCCTGCATTAGTAGCAGGGACGAGTATTCAGCTTGGTGTAATGGAAAAGATGCGCAGGGATTTCGAATACCTGGCAGTCATTCTTGCTTGGTTTTGCTAACCAGCCAAGATGCATGTAGCAGCGCTTCCTCAAGGCCAATAAGAAAAAGAACATCAGTGCTGGAGACCACAGAATTTCTGAAGAAAACAAATTTTCAGGTGTCTCTTTTTCTTGCCGCATCTTTTTCTCGCAGAGGTACTGACTGCTCTGCTAATGACCGTTTTTTAAAAAAAGACACGTGCTATGAGAAAATGTTCTTTAACTCAGCCTGAGGCAAATGAAACAGCCAAAGAAAAGTCCCTCTTGCTTAAGAATGTTCTCTGCTGGGTTGTGTAGTGCACAGCAGTGCCAGCATGGTAGTTTCTGTGTCTTGCTTCTGCCATTCTGCAGCAGCAGCAGCTGTCTGTGTGTTTCCTCAGACATCTCAAACAGTTCAATCATCCACATCATCAGCTCAGTGGAGGACAAACCTTAGAGTCAATGAAGGTGAACTTCCACCGAATTCTTTGGGATTTGGCCTGGCACAGACCATAAACAACGACGGAAGATTTGGTTCTGGGAGATGTGCCTTCATAGGAAATGGGGTCTCTGAAAATCAGTGCTACTTTGTGCTGCAAATTAACAAGTTCTATCTGTACCTACTTCTTTGAAAGTACAACACAAAACTCTCTTTTTGATCAAAATGCTTTCCTCTAATCTATTTAAAATCAACGTCTTTTTATGTTAAAAACACACCTGGATATCATAATAGCAGGCAGAACCCAACAAGCGTATGTGCAGGCCTGGTGATACCAAGTGGTGACAAACAACAACCCTGCAAATATCCACTGTGCAGCTACAGGTGTCCAAAAAAAGCTGTAGCACATGAACTAATTCTCAGTCTCCTGTGGTTTCTTCAGAAAAAATATAGGAGCTTATAGACACAGTTTAAAGATTTAATTGAAGGGTGCTCCATGCTAGAATGCAGTGAAACGGGGCAGGTGCTGAACACTTAACAGAGAATTCAGCTGCAATTTCTCTGTAGATTTCAACAGGAACGGAATTCACAGCTTTAAAATGAAGCAGAGGGTATCACCTCAGAAAACAAAGCCCTTTGTCTCTTGCAAAAAAGACAATGCCCTGTTAAAAATACGCATTACTAGTTTGGAAAACTGGGCATATTCTCTCTTCCACAAACAGGTTCCTTCATTGAGAGAGATACTTACAAATGTAACAATGGCTAGTCAAATTTATTGATTTTCATGCTAAACGCATCTTTTATGGACTTATGCAAACTTTTTATTTCTGTAAGAGGATGAGATAATAGAAGACATTGGTGGTTTTGGCATAGGTTTATGGTTGGACTTGATGATTTTGAAGGTCTCTTCCAACCCAAGTGATTCTATGATTCTATGAATGTTTCAGCAAGCAACAGAAAAATCTAGAAAATATAGTCCTAATAAAAAAATGAATAAAACAGAAACATGGATTAGGATTGAGACGTAATTTCATGCTTTTTCTGACTTCTTTTCCTGGAAGAATTCAAGGAACAAAGCATTTGCTTGTCTTTAGGTGGATGATGAAACGCACTTCTGTTCAGCAAAGCAGCTACGCCTGCACTGGAGTCCTATTAAAGTTAAGAATTTGTGAGGTATCATTGCTGGATTTGAATAAAACTCACAAAGCTACATGTAACACTACCATCAGCCAAACCTATTATTTAGTTGAAATTATCTGAGAAATAACATCCCCCAAAACATATATATACACTTCTGCTTTGAAGAAGCTTTTTCCATTCGTTACTCACCATCACAAACTGGAAAACTGGGAAACAGATGGTCCTGGAGCTATGAAACCAGCTGTTAGAACCCAGCCTCTAGTAGCCACTCTGCTTTCTGCAAAGAGAAGGTAGGTCCCACAGGTGACCAGAGTTTCCCCTTGGTTTCTCCCTTGAGTGCATGCACTTGTGTGTGTGGTTGTGCCCTGTCCTGGTACTCATTGCCATAGCTTGTTTGAATTCACACCAGCTGAAGATCTACCCCTTCATGCTTTTGAAGCGTTGCCGTGATCATTTGTGCTCTGGAGAGGCTGTAGGATGTGTGCTGAGGCTCCTCTTCATTATCAGAACACAGTTTTATCATAAAAGCACTTGGGTGGCCAGGCAGTGCCCTGGCCCTCTTCCCACCTCTCCCACAGGCAACTGCTGCCACATTGGACACCTAATTTAGTTCCACTAGTGTCATTTTCCCATCCTCAAGAGGGTAGCAGCGTTATTTTCTGCCTGTCCCTCCCAGGTAAGTTCATTGGTGCCCTCAAGATGCTCCAGTAGCGGTACTGGAGCTGGAGCCTCAGCAAGGGGCTGGGGCAGCCGGGTGCTCTGCCGGGCAGCCCAGTGCCTGCCTGGGACTGCTCCCGTAAAGTGATTTGGACTTGGCCATCTGCCTGGGGAAGGTTTAACAGTAGGGATGTGAGAGGGAGACTAGTCCCTGGGATGCTTTATTTAGGAATTGAGGCAGAGCCTGGCAGGACTGAGGCAGAGGGTTTCCCTTGTCCTAGGAACAGTGCGAATGTGGCCAGAGGTGTGTTGTCTTGTTGAAAATAATCCACGCGTAAGCTAGATAAACAAGTTTGTTCGGGTTCTTATAGTTTAGGAGCAAAATGCTTCCATTCGCTGCAAAATGAAACTTGTGGGTACCAGGAATCGTCCAATATTTGTGCTCCTTGCTTGTTGCTGGAAGAGAGCTTTGGTCAGCAAATGCTTGAGAAACTGCACTACCTGGGGCTGCCGCTGCGTCCTGCAGCGATGCTGCGTCCCACGCGGGTCCCCTGGGAGCCAAGGCCTCGCGTTGTCCCCGTCCAGCTGCCACCCGGCAGCCCATGGGCTGCCAGGGGCCACCGAGTGGGATACAAAGAGGAAGGGAATCGGGAAACTTGCTGCGTGCAAATACCTTCCTGACCGCTCAGTCCCAGTAATCGATATTGCAAAACTTCTGAGAGGTCCCAGAGCACAGATTAGGCACAAGTACCTGCTTTGGTGTGAGCCGCTTCGCCTTGCTGGCAGTGGCCTGCGCCGGTGGGTTGGTATTTTACTGGTGGTTAAATCTTGGTTGTGGGAACTGGTTTAATTTCCCTGTGAGGAAAGCAAAATGCATGAGCATGCAGTAGCTCTAGTTCGCACAAGAAGCCTTCCCCCATCAGGGAAGGAGTTGCGTGCTGTGCTATGCGTAGAATGATGTTTCTTTTTATTATTTTCTGCAGTTCAATATGATTATTTTTGAAGGAAACACTACTGAGGGGCAAATGTGATCTGGAACAGTTTAGAAATGTGTACAAACACACTAGAAAAATCACTTGATTACTTAGAGGAATGCAAATAGCCACGCCAACCAAACTCCTATAATCCATGGTGGGATAAAAATACACCTAAAGCTCTACTTTCCCAGTTAATAAGATGACAATGACATTACAGGACAGCCTTGTCACAGGTAAACTGATAAGTAAATGACAATCCATAGTGGTAAATGAATATTCTTGACATGAGATGATTTCGATACAATCCTAGTAAAATCCAAGTAGAGAGACGAGGAAGCTGAAGCACAGAGCGTTGAGTGATGTACTCAAGGTCATTGAGGAAACGTTGTCAAAACTGGCAGTCAAATTTAGGAAGACAAGTCCTTCCTAATCATTTCAAGCTACTAAGCCATCTCCTCGCACCTAAGAAGCTATGGGTTTCCTTGCAAATAGTTAGAGTGGATTTGAAGATTTTGGTTTTAAAAAACAATGCCAAGACAAGTTGTTTTGAAGCAATTCCTTGTTTTTAATTATCAGGTTATTTAACCCTTTCTAATGTCGCCTTCCAATTTGTAAGCAAAAAGTGCTTTTCCAAATAGAAAACTTCAGTGCCTTATCTGAAAAATGAGGATACAAGGTGTTGACGTTTCTGAAATAAAACATTTAGCTCGGAAAATGTTGAGAAGTGTTTTGACATTTTTGACATTTATTCTTCATTTTTTGGGGGCTAAAACAGTCTGTAAGGGTTGATTTGACTTGGCAAATATTCTTACTCCTTAGAAAATCAGTTTTTGCCAAATTTACTGTTCAGCGATACTATTTCCCCCAGATCTATGGCTCAGCCTTATTTAGCATAGTTAACACAAGTTAACCACAAGTCAACACAAGCTAACCCTTGTGCTTTTATTAAATATGCCTTTCTTAAAGCCTTAGATCCTTGGAGCAAGTGTCACTGCAAGAGTCTCTGTTTTCGTTAACAAAAGCAAAATGAAATTCTAAGTCTTAGGGATGTAGGAACAACTTAAAAATGGGATGTTAATACATTTGGATCTATAGGCTCTAAAAAACAGAAGGCAAACACCCCATGCCGTGACTGTTTGAAGATCTTGCCATTTGACGATCTCTGCCATTTTATAAAATCATAATTTTATAATTTGTATTTATAAAATTAATTTCTGGAAGCCACGAACAAGTTTTGTGAAGCTGGGATTTGCCATCATACAACTGAATGGCTCAGCTAAACTTCAACTAAGGCATGAACTTAGCAAAAAAATGAGAGGCGATACAACACTCATCAAAGAAAATGGATATTTTCACTGTTTCAGTGGATTCTGGATCAGCACTCTGAAAGTGTTTATGCGTGAGTTTAAGTTATGCATAACAGAGGTCCTAGTAAGTTTCTGTGTAAGAGGGATCTAACTAGCTCCACAGGAATGTGAAGGTCCCTTTGTGTGGTGCCTTTGTACAAGCAAGTATCTCCCAAAAAGTCCATCACACCCTGGGTGTTCAATCCTGAAAGCTGTTGCCATCAGATCATCAGATGCACATGACATGAGAGAGAGTATACCTGATGTGTGAAATTATTACTAACCATTATTAATGTTAGTATGTTCTGTACATTCTCTATCGTCTTCTAGAAATAATTTTCATGGATGCTTCACTGACATTTATTGTGTAATACACCTTTCCAAGAGACACTGTAAATATAAACACACACACACACATGTGCAGTCTCCCCCTCCCTGACCCGTATTCTTATATACACATATGAGCGTTACTGTTGTTATTATTTTATGGTGGTTTCTTATGTGCTCCCCCAGGTGCACTAACTTATTAATTTGATTTCTGTAGCCCTGAGTTCTTAATTTTATGATCTTTGGCCCTTATTCAAAAAGGTACTTAAGGAAAATCTTAAGTAAATTTTCTGCAGAAATGTACCGAATTAATATAATTCTTAGGAGAAAGGAAGAGATAGGAAAAAAGACACTCTTACAATTTTGTGTCCCTGTGGCTTATAAAAAACCTCAATTGTGTATACAAGTGACCCTATTTTTTTTTGAGACACCACGGCAGTATAGGCTAGAGCTGCCTGGATGCTGCAATGTAAGGACTTGGCAAAAATTTGCTTATACTCAGCTTGCATTTGACAATGTCTGTGTGCCTCGGAAACTGTTTGTAGCTTGTCAATGACATCGTATTTGTTGTTATCTGGGTTTGGGGGTAAATAACATGAGTAATGTAATATTAATGTAAGTAGTTATTATTCTTTATTTTCTATTTGTACCTTTTTTCTCTCATTATTTTTTTTTTAATCTAATCAAGCAGGAGAAATGTCTGATTATTGATCTAAGGTAAGGATCACCTAGTGTAAATTACAAATGTCAAATATTCAAAGTAAATGATCCAGGCAAACCATCTCCTGCTTGTTCAAGATATTTGCAGCAACTTATGAAGAACGAAGACATCAGTAGGAATAAGAGTTGGTTCATAGTCAAGGAAATCTGCTTAATGTATCAGATGCTTTATTTGTAATGAAAATCATAGGATCATAGAATATCTCAAGTTGGAAGGGACTCATAAGGATCATTGAGTCCAACTCCTTGCAGCTCCTTGCAGGAATACCTAAAACTAAACCATATGATTATTCTGCAGGTGACATGGCATTTGTGACTATTGTAAGATAGCCGTGGAACATGTTATGTGACTAGAAGGGTATGGCTCAACTCCATGCCTCAGAGAGACCAGATCAAGCTGTGAGCTCTGAAGTAAAAAAAAAAAAAAAAAAAAAAAAAAAAAAAAAAAAAAAAAAAAAAAAAAAAAAAAAAAAAAAAAAAAAAAAAAAAAAAAAAAAAAAAAAAAAAAAAAAAAAAAAAAAAAAAAAAAAAAAAAAAAAAAAAAAAAAAAAAAAAAAAAAAAAAAAAAAAAAAAAAAAAAAAAAAAAAAAAAAAAAAAAAAAAAAAAAAAAAAAAAAAAAAAAAAAAAAAAAAAAAAAAAAAAAAAAAAAAAAAAAAAAAAAAAAAAAAAAAAAAAAAAAAAAAAAAAAAAAAAAAAAAAAAAAAAAAAAAAAAAAAAAAAAAAAAAAAAAAAAAAAAAAAAAAAAAAAAAAAAAAAAAAAAAAAAAAAAAAAAAAAAAAAAAAAAAAAAAAAAAAAAAAAAAAAAAAAAAAAAAAAAAAAAAAAAAAAAAAAAAAAAAAAAAAAAAAAAAAAAAAAAAAAAAAAAAAAAAAAAAAAAAAAAAAAAAAAAAAAAAAAAAAAAAAAAAAAAAAAAAAAAAAAAAAAAAAAAAAAAAAAAAAAAAAAAAAAAAAAAAAAAAAAAAAAAAAAATCCCTTTGAAGATCCTGAACAGCAAATTCAGACCCACGAAAGCTGACATCCTTCACAGATTGGATCAGTCTCCAGTTAGTAACAAACTGCCGAGATCCATCCTTTATATATACTTAGCTAAAGTCTGGAAATTTATTTAAAAAATTCCATGAGGACATCACTTCATGTCTCTGTGGTGGATCTGGCCCCTAGAGAAAAATAGTGCCTTTCTGCCCAGCACTAACCATTAGGATCTAAATCTACTCCAAGCATTCACTCCAAAGATACATAGTTTATTAGTGCAACAGGAAACTTCTTGCAGTCAGAGTAAGGGAAAAAATTGAAGCAGCATCATAAGATTCATGGCCATACTGGTCTGTGACTCCTAAGCTTAATGTATCACATCAGGTAGAAACTGCTTTCCATGTTTCTTTCATTAGCAGAGTGACATCACATAGCAGAGGAAGGGAAAGTCCATCAGCAATGCAGGACACCTACCCTACACCCTCAATGTAAGGTATGGCAGCCAACAAGGTCTTGCTCTGTGGAAGAATATAGGTTCCTGAAGAGCATTTAAAGGAGAATTCATGTATTTGGGCAATGTGCAGACCTCAAATCCTGTGTCTGATCTTATGGTGTCCGATATCAGCTGTGAAGTCCCACTGATTCGGGAGAAGGTGTAGGAAGGCTCAGCTCAGGTGCCTGCACTGAGGCATTGAATACCATCTGAAACATTTCACTGGATAACGGAAATGTCTGCACGAGCCTGGCAATCATGTCTCAGGTCCTAGAGCAGAAATGCAGTCTCTGGAGAGACAGCTGCAGGCTGGGCCAGATACCCTGGGACATCTCAAGTAGCATTATGTATTTACAGGTGGACAACGGACTCCTGAACTACTGCTCCTGTGAATGTTGAGGACTGAATCCACCCTGGCATTGTATCTACATCTCTGTGTCTCTCTTGTGACTAAGACTTTGGGATTTTTAGTGATGGGAGCACTTGCCCAGGGTGCTCAGCATGAAGTACAGAAGCAGCATTTGGAAGAGGTTCTGGAGTGCCGTCTCCCCATCCCCTGGGAGGGGAATACCCAGAGCAGCTGACTGCATTACCAGGGGTCAATTTTTTGGAGTTCCCCTTGTCCTGGTGCCTGGGCAGTGATGGAATGGTTGGAAAGCACTTTGCCACCAAAATCGTCTGCTGCTGGGCGACTGGAGCACTCTCCTGGGAGGCAAGAGACGGGGAAGTTTAAAGCAGAATTTGAATGTTTCTTTCATCCTGGACTAGTATCCCAGCTCCAGCCATACTGACAAATTGCTCCTCCTCTTGTACTACAGCAGGAAAAAGTGATGCCTAGTGCAGCTTACAAAGGAATGTCGGAGGTGGCGAGAGAGCAGAAGTGTGAGGGCTATGAGTCCTCTTCCAACATAGATGTTTCCCTGGGGCCTTAGCCTGAAAAGTCAATGTTTTTATTAAACACCCTTCCTTCCAGCTTTTCCTATCAGTTAGTTTCGGTAACACTGTGGGCCAGATGGCTGCTGAGAATCCCATTTGAAGCAGCCAGCTCTTTTCCATGCGTTTCATGGTACAACTAGGCATGACGTGCAGATTTTATCTCACAAAACAAATGTCTGCAATAATATAAGAGCAGCTGTACTGGGTCAGACTGCAGGTCCACGTAGCTCCATACGCAGGTTCAAAACAAACAGAAAGAGGTTGTTCTTCATGCAATGGTTAGAAGACTCAGTGGGAACCAAAATTTTACATGAGTTTGATGGGAGACTGAGTAAGTACTCAGAAGAGAAATGCTTTGGGGTTACCAGACTGGTAAACCACATCGAGCTGAAGTTCCCTGAACTGAAAACTGTTGGAAGTTAGAAGAGCTTAGGGGGAAGCATCACATGTGCTTGGCCCGCTCTCACTCTCCTTTAGAGATCTGCTTATGGCCACTGCTGAAAAAAAAAGGACCTCTGATAAGCCCAAGGCCAATGGCAGGTCCTTGGGCAGGAGTGTGAGAGAACGTTCATGCTGGGGGATTTTCTCTCCCAGCCTCCAGCAACAAACAGCTCAGACAATTTTTGCCCTGGGGTGGCTGTGTGACATGTAGTACTGGAGTAATGGCATCTCTGTAGGGATGTAGCCTTATGATCTAAGTGCAATCAGTGCAAGTGCAGGCTCCGTTAAAAAGGCAGAAGGAGCTGAGCTGATGTGTGTAATTTGCAAGGTGAACTGGTCTTTGTTTCTGTTTCCTGAAAGTAGTGGAACTTGAAAAGACATGAGCACATCTCATTTTGAGACTGATGTGTTCACAGAAACTAAGGAAGTAAATTTTAAATATGTATGGCTAGTATTAACGTCGTCTGTGTTTCAGCTTCACCTCTGCCATTACTAATTTTCTCATAACTAAGATACTTCTGTTCAAGATCATTCATTCTTATAAGAGAGGTTGTCTAAATGAGGACAAGTCTTGCTATATCGGTCACATTAATTTTGTACCAGCCTCAGCCAGCTTAGTGCTATTTAGTCTCTGTTGGCTGGCTGTAGGCCATCACTGGTACCTAGTCAAGAGGAACTCCTGGACTGGTGATCTTCAGGAGAAGTTAGGCTGTAGGACTCTGCACTGTACACAAGACTGGATTGCTTGTTCTGCTATTTCATGCTTTAAACTGTGTCAGTTTTTACTTTCAGTTGTCAATTTTAATAGCCTTTGTAAATGAAGCAAATTATAAAGTAGATTGGCACAATTAAAACACAAAGATATTTGTAGGTAAGGCATTAAATCAGATTCAAGAATGTAAACTGGGTGTCAAGTTCTATCATGGGCTCTCAGTGTAATTTGAGGCTTCAGTTTCATGTTTGTAAAACTGGAATGCATTTGTCCCATCTATTTTGGCTGTAAATTCTTTGAGATTTTATCCAGCACCAGGCACATTTCCAGTTTTTCTCTGAAGCTCTTTGCAGCAGTGCAAATAAATAAATCTGATTCCTCAAGAATGCCCAAAACCTCTTGAAATAAACAATTTTTTTTTTTTTTGGTCAGAAACTAGAAGGAGCTCTTGAATTTAGTTTTTGTGTTGCAGCAGAAGCCTCCAACTCTAAAATCTTCCAGACTCACTGGTCCTGTGGCACTTTTTCCCTGCCCTTCTCAGTCAGTATTGAAAACAGGCACTATGTTCTTAAGTCATTCCTTGGCCTTGTTTTCTGGGGGTGGCCTTGGGGAACATGGTTTGGATGGGGCATAATGTCTTTTTAGCATGGGAGATTTTCAGAGCAGCTTTCAAAATGTCATAAAATGTCCTTTTCTTTTTAATTTATTTTCTTGCTTTTAGTTCTCTATTAGAACAAAACTCGGAGCACAAAAGCCTATCTGTGACTGCACTGGTAGGACAGAGGAACTGATACCTGTAGTGTGAAGAAATGGGGCAAAGTTTCTTCTTTGCTCTGACAGGAGAATTAAAGATGATTTTTTTTTTTTCCTTAACAAGTTCTGAGGGATTAAAGCATATCTTGATTTTGTAGAAGTGCACCAAAAATGGCTGCTTACCCAGGCTGGAATTTGTCTTGGTCCAGCAACTGGTGAGGATGCTTTCAAGAAACTGCAGTATGCACGTGGAGCCTGGGAGCTGCTTTCCATTAGTTTCCACCTCCAGAGGTCTGTGGTCTGCTAGAAATCTACGGCCTGCAAAGCATTAGGTACCAGTCATGATTTCCACCTTCACTAATTACAATTTGAGAACCTCTATATGCATGAGAGACTGGATCTCCCTCGCCAAAACAGATCAGATTTCAATTTCCCGCCCCTAGTTTCTACAGTCGCAGGCCTACACAAGCCAGGGCTTGGAATTTTTGGTCAGAAAAGCAGCACTGGGGCTTATTGCAGGTGTAAACGCAGACAATCAACTTTTGATTAGCTGTGTGAAGATTATTTGAGTTGTGGATTAACCACTTCCCCCTGCCACCTCATTTTCATTATGTTTACTACCACATTCTTCATATCAACTTTGTTTTTCAAAGTTAAACATATTTACTCTGTTCTTACGACCTAATTTACATCTGTTTTGTATTACCCAGGTTCTTGCTTTACCTGGGTTATTATGTCTACAGCCTCCCCCATTGCCCTGGCTAATGGAGTGTTCATTAGATAAAAAATAATTAAAAAGTGCAATCTGTAATCAATCCACGATTGTAGGAGCATACCAAATGAACATTAGGTTGGTCCATAGAAATACTTGTACTGTTACAGCAGTTAAAATTGAAGTTATCTAGTAACGTGCCCTAAACTATAAGCGTATAGCAGAGGGGTGCGTGCTGCAGAAGCACCATCTTCACTAGTTAAAGCACGGGGCTGGGAATGGGCAGACTGGTGACAGTCCTCTCATCTGTCACGAGCAGGGCAGAGCGCAGTATGTGGAAGAGATGTGTGTGTGCACAAGTGGCTGCTTATGCTGGAAGGCTTTTGCTTTCTGAACGTTGTATCTGGACAGCAAGGCATCTCTGTGGGGCACCACAGCCTTCCTTACACATGGGTCCCCAAAAGCAGTACAGTATTCATAGTCTGTATGTATAAAACACGTGCTTATTCAGGAAGTATTTTTGCTGAGGTTGTCTTGCCATCTATGAAGTGGAGACAATCCATCTAATTACCCCTTTGTGGAGGGTTTTCGGATCCTTGATTAAGTGCTGTTCTCAAAGCACAGAGGGGTGCTGGGCTGCCCGCGCTCTGGGACTGCGGTCCCTCCTGCCTGCTCGTTATGTCCTTGCAATCAGTGGTCTGTCTCCGTCCATCGGTTGTCTCCTGAATGGTGTCTCTCCTCCTGTGCAGTGCCTAGCACAGGAGTTTCTTGTTCAAGACTGCTGCTCTCGTGGCAGTAAGTGCTGGTAGCAGTAACTGTATAATAATACAGGTTTATTAAAAAAAAGGATAAAAAAATTGCCTCTCCTTTTGCCTTCACCTTTCTCCTCTGTAAACCCGATTCATCTAACTACAGCTGCAGTTAGATGAATGAATTGCCATCCCTTGGTATTTGATTTTTTGATCATGCCTTTCTAGCTAAAAGATAAGAATTTTTTTCAATAAGTGGAAGTGCTGTCAAACTTCAGAACATGCGCTAGTTCTGAATATTTTGGTCTCTTGTTTGTAATTCCCTGTTTCAGATCTCAATTGACTGTCTTTCAGAGCCCGCATTGTTAATTCACATCGAGATATTGCTTCTCTTATTTCTTCACTGATTAGCTAATGTAGCTTAATTTCAGTGAGGGGTATGCATATTAAATGTCCTGCTGCAATCAAAATGCTTTTTAGTTTTGAAGTTTCTTTAATGGTGTTACAAATGTGTTCTTTGTGATAACACGTATTTATACTACTGAGAATCTCTTCCTGTAGATCATTTCATTTGTGCAAATTACAAAAATATAAGTATAAATAAATTAGGGAACACTGTCTTTCCCCATGAGTTGTGAAAGCCAGAAAATTTACTTGTTACAGCCATAGTAAGAGAATTCACTGGAGAACTGGATGGCTTGGGAGATGGCTAATGGAGCATGCAGGATTTCACAACCAGGACATCTGCACATGTCCAACCCAAAGGTCTAGTCCAGCAAATATTAGTATCTCTCCCACAGCAATCCACAGACGCGAACAAAATATCAGGATGTGCAAAAAATGGAATACAAAATAGTTTAAAAAAACAATGTAACCATCTGCCTTAAAAAAACCAACAAACCAACCAAACAGCAGCAGCAGCATCTCTGAAAGAGTGCCACCTTGGTGCAGGTTAGAAATAACTTTTTCATGTCTGCTTTCTCTTACACAGACGCTTTATATGTGAGCTATGGTTACACCAGCACAGCGCAGCAGGCAAAACGTGACCGTGAGAGTCATGGCCTTTTTCTGGTTCAAAAGGGTTGGCTACATCTGTGGTATTGTAGACATAAGCAGAGCTACTTCTTGGGTGCAAATCTGGATGTACAAACTCCTGTTTGCCTGGGCAGGTAGAGCTATATCCACGGGAGAAGGATGCAGGGCGTCTCTGTCACAGGAAAATGTCACAGCCACAGGACTGTGCATCCTCCCTTGCCCCTGGTCTTACCTATCCCTCTCTCTGGGCACCGAAATGACCTAAAGAGCAATACACAGTATTTGTGTCTGCAATCCCCGCTTTCAGTCGGCATTTGGCCCCGTAGGTCTTCTTCATTTTTCCCTTGGGCCTGTCCTTCAGTGTTTGCTCAGGCTAAGCCTGCTGTTTCTTTGCTGTTTTCTGCCTCCTTCTCCTTGGACTCCTTTTCTGGCTCTCGTTCATATCTGTACCATCCTTCAGAAAAATAAGAGATAGCAGAATACTTGCGCTTATAAGCTTTGGTTAGTGACATAAGATAATTGAAAGGCACTATTTCTTCCACCTACTTTAAAGGAATTCATTAGTTTCTTACAATGACCTTAAATCCAGTCCAGAAAGTTTTGGGTGTTTTTTTTTTGGGGGGGGGGGGGGGGGGGGGGG
>VZSF01008266.1:143523-280755 GCA_013398295.1 Chionis minor
AAAATTTTGTGCTTTGATGTTTAAATCTGGTGTTTCTCTGAGCAGAATGGTCAGTACTTTAGCCTGATAAACTGTTCAGTGCCATTACACTCTTTCCGACTGGCTCTGTCAATAGCAGATTGACTCTAACAAGCCTTTAATCAAATATTTTATGGGCAGTTTTATGTTAGAATGGGGTGAACACTTAAAGTTGTGGCTCTAAACAGGCCTGTGGGTTCTTAATCGTGCTTGAACCACTTCTCATATTTGTCTAGTGATGAATTTGTTCTTTTCCTTCCATTAACTTCTGTTCTCTGAACATCTGGAAGTCCCTTTGACTTTATTGCTAAATCTATTTCCAAGTTAATATTTGGCTTTATGCATTCTTATGTCCCTGACATCCAAGTAAAATGCATTCCTATAAAGAAGAATAAAATATCACCAGCTAAACCCTAATGTGATGTGTCGGGGACTTACATGTTTTCCTTTGCATCATGATAGAGCGCTCTGGCTTTTCTCTGCCTTTCAGCTTGTGGGTTTTAACTTCTACTATTCAGGAAGTAGGATAACTTTAGGTGGGCTATGCATCTTCTGAGATAGTTTTTAAGGGGCCTTTTATTTTCAAAGTATGCAGGAGGATCAAGTCAACAATGTGTGTCTGTGTCTTCCACTATTATGGTGATAGCCCTTGAAAGTGTCCTTGATCCTTTGGTTGTTTTAGAAAGCTGGTCAAGAGAAAATCTCTTGGTGGATGTCTGCAGTCTGTAGAGTCGTTTCCAGTATTTTGGGCTGCAAGTTAAGTAGTTGCCACTAGATGACAGTATAATCTACTGATACGGTACCTAAATCAGCATTTCAATACATTATAGTATTGAACTTGCCTTGTGCTTTGCACTAGCAGTTTGTTAGACTTACTTTGCTGGATCCAGTCAGGGCCCACTGGACTTCAGAAAAAAAGTAAAATGTAAAAAAAAGTAAAAAAAAACTTTAAGTTTTTTCACCCTAAATCCTATTATCTGGAAAGGTAAAAATATTGTCCACAAGTCCTGGGCAAGTGGTGGAGGAAAAAAACTTGCAAGAAATAAAGATTCCTAACTACTTAGATGTAACTCGTCTCTGAATCTCTCCCTGAGCTCCTGTTAATGTTGTGCGGCATTTCTAGTAGTTATTAGCACTGTATGTTTTCCTTCTGACTTGATGAGGCTTTTCTCAGGTATCAATTTCTGCAGGAGAGGAAAATGTGGTCAATCAGGTCCCTTCTTAGTAACTGCATTACACATAACCATCACACCAAGGAAACACTGGCAAACTGGTGTAAAAAGGCGCTGAAAGTATCCTACTGTTTTTAACCTAACCTGAGTCATGAGCATGTTCTCTCTCGTGCTTATTTCATGACTTCTTTCTCAAAGAGTTAAATAAAAAGTGTTTAGTGTGAACTTTGGGCTTCTTGGATAAACCGAAGCAATGAGGTTCCTTGTATTCACCTTGCTCCTTCCTCTGCCTTGTGCTCTGCAAAAATATTGAATAACTGTAGTATAAAAAAGCAGGTAATTACAGAAGGCTTTTTGTACCCTTTTAACATTTATGCTTACCTTTCTTGATTGCAACTTTGAAATTGATTGTTTTGCCCAAAACATATTGAGAAGTAATGCAATGAACAGAAAGCTGCTTGAATGGCAGAAGCATCCTTGCTGTTACTGCTCTGGTCGGGACAGTCACCTGTGGGTTAGTCTACCTTCTGCTACACAGCTTTTGTAGAAAACATGATTTCAAAGGCCAATGGTTTTCAGGACTTACTTAATTACTGCAGCTTTGTTTCTAGCTGACATTTGTTTCTAGGCTGCTCAGTGCTGTGAAAAAATGAAGCTCTCTGTCACGGGAGTCACCCATCACACAGATTTTCACTGTATCATAAAAAGCAACAAAGAAGCTAAACTCCAAAATACGACAAAATAAACCCAATTTTTTTTTTTTCCACTTAATAATTTCAGCTTTGTACAGGAATTGTGGGATAAAGAGCGGAGAATAGTGGAGAAGTGTCAAACGAAAATCCTCTGAGGGGGAAGAGAGTTAGCAGTAGAATAAACCAGGCTAGGCAGCCTCCAGGAAGAGCTTTAATTTCCTAGCATGGTCTTTTGGAAGTCTACCTTTGCCTTCCAAAGGTCACATTGAAAATTTGCCAGATCATATGATATGGACAAAAGCAGCCTCTTGTAAGACCATTTTCTGTTCAAAGTCCTAACATAGCAAAGACACTGGATACTGACACTGCTAAATAAGTTCTTGTGAAACTTAAATGTTTTCGGCCTGACAGTCACGTGGATTTCTTTTTCCTTGTACTATTGTCCTGGAAGAAGTCACAGCTCTGAAAATACTCTATGCTACAATTGTATGTAATTAGAACTATGCGAAATAATCAATATGTGTCCATATAGCTAAATGGAAATGGAAAAATGAATACATTGGGCAAGACTAAGTTGTGGCAAGAGTGGACTCACAGACTCTCTGATTTCTTCTGGCTGAGTTTGATTTCTTCTGGGGACCTGCGTTTGGCTGAACTGAGAGATCCTTCAAATAAGTCACTTGAAATAAAACTGATTGGAGTGGGCATGCAGTGGTGTTTGAGAGCCTGTGTCAGAGAAGACACAACAGTGATTTTTTTGCCTCTTTTCAAGGGGGGAAATTCCTGCCTGCTAATTCTGTCTTCAAGAAGAAGCTGTTAATGCGGACAGCGACCGTAGTCTGTGTGCTGCTGTTTGGCTGCCTGTTGATTTTAAACCAGGTTCAGCAGGACGGATTTGGAAAATGTCTTGTGGCATGTCTGTGTGTGCAGGTCAGAGGGCGGAAGGACTCTGCACATTCTTACCCTTAAAATCAAGTTACTGTTACTGAAAGGACTTTGACCATGTATGAGACTAAGGGGAAGTGAAATGCAAGTTTTCTTCCAGAATGGGAAAAAAGGAAGGTCAAAGGAAGGTCCGTATTTCTTCTCTTTGGGTGATTCCCGGCCTTTCTTGTCTTCTGCTGAGATGCCACCAGCAATCTTGTGTGCAGTCTGCAAGTGGCTGAAACAGGGCAGAGATAATTTCTGTAGCATCATGTGTACTCAATCTGCCTCACCCTGGGTGCTTAAACAATACTTAGAAGAATGTTTTTCTTTGCAAATGTCTAGCATAAAATTCTGGCTTAAAAAAATAGTGACTATGGCAAAAAGAAAGCATTTTTAAGCCCGAAGGCCACACACAGCAGTGGTAGGAAGGGGTGGGCCTTGGTCTCTGAAGGTCTGCTTGTCACAGTGCTGGGGGTGCTGGGCTTTTCTTCTGTGTGAGCTGCAGTAAAATACCATTGCTCAAGCAGAAGCAGAAAGATGTTAACTGCGCTAGAAGAAGGGTCTGAGCATGACTTGTGCGTTCTGGAATGCCACAGTACCAAGGATTTTTGTAACTATTGAAAAGGACTAGTATTCAGTAAGCAGCAGTGTGACTTACAGTGAGAACCGGGACAAGAACTAGTGAATGGTTTGACACGTTTCACAATGTGTCCCCTTGTGCATTCATGGGGAGAACGGAAGTGCTACTATTATTTATTTTCATGAACAGTGATTTTCTTGATAGCACTCCTGTAGGTATTTCACATACCTGTCCACACGACTCACCCGCTATTCCCGCAGGAAAATGCGACGAGCGTAGCAACGTTACAAGAAAGATGGGCGAGAGCAAGACAGGAATTAGGCCAGCTGAATGTTTTCCTGTGTGCATTCAAGAATGTTTTTTTGTGCGTGTGCATGCCATGCAGCATATTGAAGCTATCTGCCCAGCTGTGGTGCATACGCCTATGGAACTTTTTCCTCTGCTTCATCTTAAACCTACACACTAAAGACTAAGGGGAAAAAAACAAGCTCTTGCTCCAAGTGCTGTTTGCAGGGCTGATAGAAGCTGGTGAAGAACACAATCATATGGTCTTGACAAGCCAAGCATGCAGGCGGGGCAGAAATGATTGACTATCCCATAGTGATGGGTGTCATGTCCCATTTTCTTGGTGAATTCAGAATCAAGCTTATGGATCTCAGAGGTGCACATATGCACCACTGTGGCTCACACTGACAGGCACATAAACCCCATTTGAAGAAAGCACTTGAAGAGAAGGTTTGTTTTAATGATGAACTGTACTGGATGTTGATGCCTGTGATGATGCTGTGGTTCAGAATTAGAAATCCAACAGACGAAGAAGCACCTTCCACAAACTTCACTGCCTCCAGATTGAACTGACAAGGCAGAAGTAATTCTTCTTGAAACAAACAAGCAAATGTCAGGCAAAAGCAGCAGTCACCCGAAATTAAAAAAAAAAAAAAAAAAAAAAAAAAAAAAAAAAAAAGAGAAAAAAATAGATGAGCAGGTTCCTCAAATCATCAAACTCTCCCCTTAAGAGGGGTTTCCTTGACATCCTACCTTTGTGGATAGCATATATTGCCTAAAAAGCTGGGCTTTGCTGTGCTTTGTACCTGGTGCGTGTCTTTACATTCAGGTAGGGGGGATATACCACAGATTTTTCTGATCCAGAAACATTCTCTACCTCTGCTTTGCCTTCACTTTCATACATGTAAATCCTCACAATGAAAGAGAGCTGAGAGACAGCACGCTATTTCCAGGTGTCCAGCTTGTTAACCTTGAACATATTCTCCCACCTAGTTGAATCAAAATATATGTTGCCAAGAAGAAGAAAACATGACACCTTCCAAAAAGGATTAAAGTGTGGACTGAAATGGTGCCTGCTTTTAAATGCATGGGCAACACATCTTTACATTGCAGAGACTGGAGACTCTCTTATGCATTCCTCATTCTGGAATTGCAGCGCAGAGGTTCCAAATTGTGCCTATTTTCACCATATTGCACTAAGACTTCTGCTCTTAGGGTCCAAGCCCTACTGGGTCGACCAAATGCATGTGGGCTATGAATCTTGGAATCAAAAGCCACACACAGGCTCACGGGAAAGGCACAAGATCTCCCTGTTTCTGACATCTGATGGGAAGAAAGGTAGAAGTTACAACATTGCAGGATGAATGAAAAGCCACAGGGTGTTATTACTGGTCAATGTAATAGGAACACTTTGGGATGATGGAGACTGCTGTGGGAAGTGAGAATTTCCCTAGTTTCAGATTATAAAACCCCCGTGAAACAGCATCGCTCTTTCAGTAATACTGCACTGCATTAATATCTTCCTATTTATAGCCTCAGTTTAATCTTAACAAAGTCCCCACTTTCTCCCCCAAAAGTATTCCCTGGAGAATTGTCCAATCTAGCTTTAAATAACTCAAGTAACAGTGCTTCCATCGTTTACCTTTGGAGATGATTACTTGGCCTAATAGTAATAATTGTGAGAATTCTGTAGGGTTTGGTTCATGATGATGTTTGCAGACTGAATTCTGCAATTCTGTTTATAAGGGGTTGGCCATAAATTAAAGCATTCAGTGTTTTCCTGAGGTTTGAATACATCAATTCAGGTGCCTCACAGCTTATTTCTAATGGGAGGTTACATGCTTAAATAGCTTTAATAACCTGCCCCTAAATGAATGGTCACAGCTAGCTAGCCCTTCCTCTACTACCCTGCTGGGGTACAATGCTGCCTAGGATTGCCCTGCTTGCCCAGTGGTCTTCTCTCAGTCTTTTTTGCAGCTGACTGATGGTAGCATAGATTATACTTACTATTTGTGTCCTGGTAGGGCAAGAGTGCTTGTGAAGGATAGACTCTTTTTCCTTTTTTGTAGCTTTGTTGCTTTCTTTGAGGTTGAACAAGCAGGAGTTAGACTCTTTCTCAGCATTATGGTGATAATAGACAAATGGTTGGGCCTCCTGGTCAGATGTTGTGTTCTTCAGAAGAGGTGCTAAATGGAGACCCCTTTCTCGTTCTAGTAATGGTGGTTGTTTTAAACATTGATTCCAAGCTTTTAGGACAATGGTCCACCATCAGTCCTAAAATAGTACACAGACCACCTGCATTCCTCACAGCTAGATGTCCGTACACAGGCTTTTCATTGAAAACACCAGCTTGCTGGTACAATCCCATCAGCTGGCTAAACATCAGCTACCACAGTCTGTCTTCTCAGTCTGCAGCCAAGAAACAAAACCTCCATATTACAGGCAGAATTTTTCAGGTTTAAAACCAAAAGAAATTAGGATGTCTCCTTTACTTAAGGCCAAAATTCACTCTTAATCTTGTAGGGTTTTCTTTTGTCCCAGTGGGTGAGATTTGGGATGCTCAGAAGGATGATGGTCTGTGACTGATTTTAGGAAAGGGCTTAGCTGGGTAGCAAGGGTAGCACAATTTACCTGTCACCCCAACAGGATGGTTCTCTCCTGTTTAAGCTTGCAGTTCTTTAAGAGTTTCGTGGCAGAGTTCATGAAAAAGTAGAGGCTTTTGAATTGAACCCAAACTGAGAAACAGATGAGTTCTGGCCAAGGGCCAGTGTTTTCAGAATTGTTGATCAAAGATAAGTTTTATCACAGTCGCTCTTTAAAAAATACTGACATCTCAGAGAAAAAATGAGCTAAAACAGATGGAATTTGAGCCCTTACAGTTTGAGCTGAGCTGGCTTTTTCTTTCTTCTTCCTTTTCTTTTTTTCTTTTTGCCCTGTGATCATAAACATGAAAAGATGGTGGTAATACAGGTGTAAAATTTATTATAACTTCCAAACTCTTGAGGGTCTTTAGAGAGCAAAGCGCATACAAAACCTGCATTTGACCTTAACCATTACTTGTTCCTGTGGTGGTTGGGAATGATTAAGCCATTTTTAATGTAGTGGAAGCTGGGGTCATGCTCCAGTTCTTTTAAAGCTCTTTACAGGACAAGCTGCTACAATTACTATAATAAATGTAATAAACTATAGAAAAGTGCGACCCACAGTAGACTTGCTACTCACAAAACCACCCAAATTCTGCTCTGAGCATGCGTTCTGGATTGTCGCTGGCTTAAATGTCATACTGAGTGCGGCAGCTATTAGGAGAGCAGAGACAATATGTGGGAAAACGTAGACATTGCAGTTAACTACATCAGGCTTTTGGCCCAGTCAATTTTTGGCAATTCTTTTTCCATTAATATAGAGTCCACAGAGTCACAGGCTAGAGTCATGGACAGATTTAGGTCAGAAGGGACCTCTGGAGGATGTTTGGTCCAACCCCCTGCTCCAGGCAGGCCTAACTTCCAAGTGAGATCAGGCTGCTCAGGGTCTTTCCAGTCATGCTTTGAATGTCTCTGAGGACAGACAGATTGCACAGCCTCTCTGTGCAGCCTGTTCCCATTCATAACCGCTCTCAGTGTGAAATATTTTCTCCTTACGTGCAGTCAGAATTTTTGTAATCCTACTTACCACTTTCTCCTTAAAGCCCCTTTTCATTTTTTGAAAAACGCAATTGACTTCAGACTTCTCAAGCTACCCTTCTTTTTATAAAAGGGATGTCATCCAACACGGAGAGAAGAAGCATGCCAAGTGACATATATAACCACTCACACAATCTGAGGTTTTGAATTCTAAGTCGTGAAAGCCCTGTGGAACACTCACGACGAATATTGGTGGAAAATCCATAACCCCAAATATATTCATAAAAGCAATCAGTCAAACAATTGCAAAGAGCGTACAAGCTCAGGAAAAAACCAACCCCTTGCTCTGTGTGTGGAGAATTTGTGAAGGAGAAAAGAAAAGGCCCCAGCAGAGGAGTCCATTGTTTGCAGCCTGTTCTGATTAAGAGCGAGCATACTGGAGTCAGTGGGAGCCACATACAGGTTCTAGAAGGGACAGATTTGACTCTGAAAAACAAGAGTTTACACTGAAAACCTTTGGATTTCTGCTTTTTATTGGGTACTCCCTTTTTGTGTGTGTGTGTGTGATTAAAATTTAACTCTTTGAAGAATCCATTCATTCTTTAGTTGGCTATTTCTGCATTAGTTGTGCTAGCCTATGTCCCTTTTTGCTATGGCACTTTCAGAAATACATTGCTTGCACCAGCACAAGGAAAAGAATGAAGTTCTGGCAAATCATGTGTCAAATGAAGAGATGGCATCTCGCAAGAGGAATTGTACAAGGACAAACTGATCTTATAGATGGATGACTGCAGAATAAAAGCTACATAGATGACATACTGTATGTAATGCTGAAAAAAAGTCAATGGATTTACTGTCAAAACAAAAAGAGACAAGAGTGTGAAATTTCATCCATTTCTATTTCATCTGGTAGAAAAAAAGAATATCTTTTTCCAGTGCAGGAATTGTGAATCATGATAAACAAAATGAATTTGAAAAGTATTTTAAGATACGCAGGCCTGGCTAGCATTGCAGTTTAAATCACCTCTTTATTTCCACTGTAACTTAACTCAAATTCTGACGTGGGTTTTTTTTTGAAATTCATTATGTCAACATAAGTAGGTGCAGCTTATCATCACTTGGATGGTTGTTATTTTTTAGCTGTTTAATTCATTGACTCACATCCGGCAATAATTCATGCAAAATGGGCTCTGAACTCCTTTGCAATATGCAGATTTGTGTGCAAATGAGCGTTACCTATGGTGTTCACACTGAAGCGTTTTTCTTTGATGTACATTTCTGACATTCTGAGATTGTAAAGAAGAAAATAACTTTAAAAATTTTAAGAAACCTTAATTGAAGTTAACATAAAAGAAGATACATGGTGTTAATTGGTCTGTTTCAGGCATAATTTGGGCCTTTGAGACCATGTCCCTTACCCCCTGCCAAAGTGTCAAGACTCACATCTTTAATTCAACAATCTTTGTATTAATTACCTCTGGATAAGGTAAGCTTTGATTGGGAGTCCTTTATTGTAAAATTACAGTACATTGCCTGCTTTAAGATAAATAAATTAGGGTTGAACTTGAAAAAAAATCTCCATCCAACTGTGAATGGGAAAGTGCATTTGAGTATCAAATGCTAGATGAAAGAACAATTTTCATCAGACTTTCTTAATGGGGGAAAAGTGTTTTCTTTTGGTTTCTCTTTTTTCATTGTTTTTGCACATTGAAAAATAATATCTTCATCAAGAGATGGAAACACTCAGGTTCTAAGGTTGCCAACATTTCCCTCCCAAAAGGCCACTTTTTGCCTCTTGGGAAACTCTGTTCTCCGCTGAGAATAATTCCCTGGTATCTGGTGCATTTGTCACAGAGTAATCAGAGAGATAGGGATGCCCTTGTCTCACCCCCCCTCTCCCCCTTGTTAATTGCCTCTAGTTGACTGTCCATTAAGACCAAACTGGATTTTGTTTTCAGGTGTGGAAGGACTGAAACTGAAGAAGGTTTGTGTTACTGTCTCCATGTTACCTGGATTTGGGTAGGTGGATAAGTGTTTGCTACAAGTTCTGTGAGGTACAGAACCAGCCACATGGCCAAGAAAGATGCAGGCAATGTGGGCAGAATAGAGAGAGCTTGTATCCCCCGTTCATCCCACAGGAAGGCTGACCATTCCTGGCCTTAGGGTAATGGAGCTGCCAAGCTGTATTTGGAGGTTGGGACCTGGGTGCTCTGCAGACTGTATGTTTTTCTGTATGGATAAGAAAGCTGATCACAGTATGCTGCCCATACATACGCTTCCAGTGCAACAAAGTGATTTGAAACAGCATATCAGTGAGTGTTGATGGAGCTTAACAGCCCATGGGCCCAGTTCTGATTTCAGAAACATCAGCATGACTCCTCCGAACCAGTAAGATGTGCCATGTGTCCCTTTTGGGGCTAACACGCATTATTCCACAAGTGGCAAGCAAAGACCACTAGATGAAAAAGTAGGTGTATCTACTTGAAGCTTGACCCACAAAGCCAGTAATATTAATAGAACTGGTGTTAGGGACACTTACACTAAAGTTTCAGAGCTGCCATCTGTGTGATTTCAGCTCTACTGTCTCTCAGCAGAGACACACTTGACTGCTCTTCAAAAGATTTTCAGCACATTCAAAAGACCTGAAGATACATGTCTAGGTTTTTGTTCTTAGCACGGAACTGAGCATAGTCTTTCACCTCCTCTTCCCTGCTTGGACACCTTGCTCAGCGCAGAGCTGCCAGAAGGTCTGCCAGTGATAATGGCATGCTGGAGGCTTTGGTTTTGCCACCTGAGCTATGAACTGCCTCGGTAACCCAAGTTTTACCCTATGTTTTTGGAACAGAGGACGTATATAGTAGCTACTGCTTTGTCCCTTTATCTGCATTGAAAGCAGCTGAAATGCAAGATAGTAGGAAAAAGGCCAGAAGTCCTTTTGTTTTATTAGAAACCCTAGAAATGCTGACACAGCAAGACACTGAGCACCTCTTCAACCCTCCCTCGGTCTGGATGGGGAATGGTACCAACAAAATCTTGAAACCGCTGTGGGAGCTTGACCCAAGAACTGGTTGTATACTAGTATTTCTCATTGTACTAGGCCACTGTAATTTTCATCCTGCTACATTTTCCCATCCCCTAGAGGCAGACTTGTCAAGAAGCCTTTTGTCTGGCACAGTGTTTTCAAATCCAAACTCTGATAATTATCTGTGGTTCTGCTGCTGACTTGAAAGGCGATTGCTAGGCATTGAATCCACGTTCCCTTCAGTACAAAAATTAAGAGTAAGGAGAAGAGGCATTTCTGTGCCCGCTTCTCTCTCCAACACTTGACACCAAATGCATATGTGAGGCTGACCGTCAAAGATAAATGAGTTCAATAGAAAAGAGCAGACACATACTTGGATGTCAGTGTAATACAGTACAAATCAGTAGAAAGTGCAACACAAAGGCTTTGCATGGCAGACTCTGCTAATCAGAAGAGGTGAGTGTTTTAGCATATTTAAACGAGGACAGGGCATCCACTAATCAAACAACAGAATTCAGGGGTACTGAGAGAGCAAGAGAAAGACTGTTGCTTAAAACTTTTCAACACGGATGGAGGATTTTTGAAATATCATTAAATGTGATGATCTAGGTTTATAGGAAGATAATGAGGTAAGTAACAAATATGTCAAAACTAAACTATTAAACATCGTAATTATACTGGATACAGATTAGTTGCTGAAAAAGTTTCCCATTATGGCACTGTAGCTGTCAGAAAGTGGAGTAAAATAATGGGTTTTCGTTTCATTTAATTTATTTAGCAAAAGGTACTGTGTGGTAACTTTCTAACAGCTTTCATGGGATGCATAAAAATTGCATCATGAGCCTGCTAGGACTCTTTGATATAAATCGGTGCAAAGTACACGTAAGTGTTACAACCTCATTTTTCACATGCAAGATTTTAAAAGGCATCATGTTATCTAAGTAAATTATTTTAAAAGTACTACCTTTAAATATTTCTCTTACAGTCTTCCACCTTTCTTCCACTGTTTTTCAAATCAAGCCCAGGTTGCTGTCACATTCATTGACATTTCTCCCCCACAGTAGCAATATTTTTTGTTAATCAGTCAGGAAAGAGAATTAGTTTTACATCAACATTTTAAAGGGATATTTTCTTAAAACCTCCCAGGGAAAAAATTACCTTTTACTGAGAATTATACAAAGTGTACATGCTTTCTAGGCCAATAGATCATTGCCATATGAGTATAACAAAGGTTACTTAGCAGTCACGGGTTTTCTTTGGGAATATTGCCTTCACAGAAGCAGATCTCTAAGGAGATGAGCTTATTTTAAGCTGATATTCATTAGAAAGCTGCTAAGCCGCCAGAGACATTTTGGATACAAAATAGGATATCTGGCTTATATTTTCTTTTGCAGGTAATAAGAGATAGTATCTGTAATCATGGTCAGAACCTTTGATTTATTGCTGTGATAGGTTATATTGTGTCACATGATATTCTGAGCTTTTTATCTCTGTTTCTTTAAAGGAGTAGTTTTAATAGATTTTAAGCACATGAGAGCATCAGACTGATCGCTTCAAGACCGGTGTCTTCCTCCATTTATGAAAATGATGCCTCCTTCTGGATATGTCCTGGATTTGCTGTAGTTGCTTGTCAAGGGCTTGAATTATCTGCTTTAAAGACAGAATTTATATTTTCATTGTCTTCAGTAGAAACTGGATGAAGGCTGCATACCTCACCAAATTAAGAGGGGGTTAAGTATGATCTTTTGAAGGTAGGAGGGGGTATGTGTTTAATGTGTTATTGGATCTTTTGATGAAATATGTATCTTCCTCAAGGTACAAACAGTTGAAGAAAAAACTAAGTATTGGACAGAAGAAAGAGATGACTGCATGTATTAAACAGTAAGACTCTTCATGCTAAATACTGGATAAAGATGATAATTTAATTGGATTGAATACTTGAGTTCAGAAAAGAAACAGAGAAAGAAACAGAAAGATCTTTGTTAAGAGTAAAAAGAAGTTATCAAAAAATTGGGAAATGGTTGTTTTAATAAAAAAATAAAGCATCTAGAATGAGGAGTGCTTGCATATACACATTTATCTCATCTGTGATAAAAATGGTACAATCAAATCTGAAAGAAGACTTGGGAAATACATTTTTGCAGCTGTATAAAAGAAAGCTTTTGGCTTATCACTTTTGACAGTATGGATACAATGGGAAAGAGCAGAACGGTATCTGCAGGGACAACGCAGTATAGTCAGGGATTGACTAAATGGTAAATTCAGTTCTTTGTTATGTTTTGGGTGGCAGGATTTCACTGTCTGTAGTCTGAATCCACGGTATTTACAAGCATGTAGAAAAGCTAGTGGCAAAACAAAGGGAGGTGTTACATGGAAGTTCGATGCCAAAGCTCTGGAGATTTCTGTTGTATGCACAGACTGACAACACTTCTGGATCAGGCCAGGGGCATTATGAAGAAGTAAAGAGAAATTAAAAAAAAAAAAAAAAAAAAAAAGAAAGGGAGCACAACAGCTGAAGAGCTGCATGACCAAAGAGGGAAGGTATTATTCCTCAGTGGCTTTGGGTTATTGGCAAACACAAATTTCTGCCAAACTTTTCCCTTTTCTTTAATTTTCTTTTGTAGACAGGGAGGTGCCATTGATCATGTCCTCTCTGTGACTCAAGCACTGCTATCGACAAATAAAACACAGGTCTAATATCTCAGATATCCAGCTCGATTATTATCCTGGTGTTGCCACAAGCTCTCTCTGAAGGCCTCAGAAGCCATTTTCCCTCTCATTTCCTTGGTTTGCTTTTGCCACTCTTAGAAGACAATTGTGTGTTCATGCAGCTTGCGGTAAGAGGACATCTTGGTGGGAAGTGCCAGAAAGAGCACCAGGCAATGACTTTTTCCAGGAGCTGTGTTTTCTAAAGGAGGGAGAAAAGCACTGTTAAGATATTATCTGGTTTTGTATTTGAAATAGGGTACTGAACCAGGTATCTTTTTTTTCCATGACACAAGCAGTCACATTCTGTAATGTAATCATTCACCTCACCAATCCTCCATCAGAGATGGGAGAGGTGAAAGCAAAAATCTTTGTTATTTGGGAAGCTTTTGCTTTACTAGACGATACAGCTTGTCCAGAAGAGTGGACAGGTGGAGCTCACGGTAAAAGCTGGAGAGAATGAAGAACCTCAAGTAGGTTCTGTTGTGATATGTAGCAACCAAAAGTTGCTACATTTGCAGTATAATCATTCACATACACACGTGATTTTTTTTTTTTAATATGTTTGTCTCAGCAGGTTTGTCTTAAGCCTGGACCTCCATAAATAAAAGAGCGCATGGGTATATGAATGAAATATAATTCCTTTGCTAACGTTAACAATTTCCCATCATCATTAGGGTGAAGATGAACAAGTAGCAAGTAACACACAGCCTTCAACAATGAACATACATGCCTTCAGTGCGGAAACATGGATATACTTGAAGGCTGTCCCTGTGTTGCCTGCTGTGAGATGTGCTATCTACCAAAGGTAAGAGAGCCTAAAGGCGTAAGCAAGATTCTGAGCAGGGGCATCCAGCTGTTTCCTGGTCCAAAAATAACGCCTCCAGTTAGCTTTTCCTTGCACAAAACTGGAATTTTAGGCATTCCTGACAGAGCTTCCTCCCACATTACTGACAGATATCCATTCGCACACTTATTCACCTGTGACTTAAACACTGAGAGACTTCTCCAGGATTGCAGGGTAACAGCTTTAATGAAATTGCTGCCAGTTTAAAGAATTCTGTCCAGCAAGTTACAATGTGTATTATGACCAGGTGACTCAAGGTGCGGTTTATCTGCCCCAGATTTACAATGAAATAAATTGGAGGATAAAAGAAGAAGAAATTAATGAGGAAAAAGATTATGTTTTTGTAAGTCGGGCATTCAAACATTGCATGAATTTGGAGACAGTGTCTGAAGGCCACCTTTCAAAAATATTTTTTTAAAATACTGTCGTAACATTTCCTATCAAAAACAGTAACACACAATAATAACAAGCTATGATTGAATAAAAAAGCATGGGAACACCGAGCTTGAGTGAGCATATCTTTAAAGATTCACTTAAAAACTCACTGATCTGTCTGCAATTAAATTAGACTTCAGCACTGTAGGACGTGGTCTATGACACAGTGAATTCAGTGGAAAAACTCACTTAGGCAACCATCTGCATGTAACGATGCACTTCAGGCAGTCACCAAGATAAAGAGCCATTCATACCATTCACTAAATCTGTAGAGTTTGTAGAATATTTTCAGCATTGATTATCAAGTCCAGATCTTTCTCATTGCTATGTACAATACAGCGTAAAAGATGAGTGATTCATTTTCATGACACACTTCTTTTGGTCCACCTCCAGCCCAGAAACTTCAGTGATTTCAGTATGTTCTTTAAGCACCTGCTCAATGAGCCCTGAATGATGCAATACAAGGATACCATCAAGATGTATCTTAAAACAGCATTTGTTCCCCTTCACAGTGGCATTCTCATTTCTTTATGGAATATTTAAGGGGTGCATGTTGTTCTGACAGCATATTGAAGCAACCTCTTCTTTGATGATATAATAACTGCTAACAGCTTAACACTCCCATAACCAGCTAGTAATGGGAAGGGTCTGTTGGATTCTACTAGTTCTGAAGTGATGTCAGCCAAAGATTTGTAGGATCATAGTTTTCCTTTGCTTTTTAAAATGGCTACATCTGGCATACTTTATATTTTATTCTACTCTGCTTTGGATTGTAGTTGTGCAGTGCTTTGTGACTCGCCTTGCAAGATCTATGCTTTTTCACCTTGACTTGACCTTTGTCTTGATAACCTTGGACTGGTCTGCAAGGATTTGAGTTTCAAGCACAAGACCTGTTGTCATCCTTCATTGAAATATGAATCGCTCAAGTGCTTCATGACTAATACTGTGTAAAATCTTGCTTGCTGAGCATCTGATTTGTTTCCATTGCTGGGACATGGGAAGTTTTTATGCTTACCACGTATTTTAAAGGTTATCAGCAATGTGTTGAGCTAACTTGCAACCTGGTTCTGTAAAGTTTTAGTGCTCAAGTCCCAATCTGGAATTGATGTATTTTGTGGGGAAAATTGCTTAACTCTTTCACCCCTCATGAATCCCACCATGTTTAAAAAGTGCGTAATGATGACTGGTCTTACAGAGAAGTGTGGAGCTTTGTTAATATTCGTGCAGTTCTTTGAAGAACATGACATGGGAAGCTGACTCAGGAGGGAGTAATGCTACACATTGCCAGTGGTGTTGGTTTTGTTTTTACTTTGAAGGCTGGAACTAAGTTCCACTAAGCCTTAAAAGATGTTGCATTTTGAAACTTTCCAGCATTTCAGGTACTTACCAGATTGCTCATGTGCTGATGAACAAGGTGGGTAGAAAGCTATTGATTATTAATCATTCAGAGAAGCTTTTTGTTAGGAATGAAGCAACAGCTATTCTAATCTTCCTTGAAACCTAGCATCCTTCACAAATACACAGAAAGTTTTAGCACATGCAAAAAAAAAAAAACAAACCCTCAGAAATAGCAGATGAGCTTTTGAAAGAGGCCAGTTTTCAAGAGTCTCTCAAATTTAGCATGTTCTCCACAGGACAGGTTAGAAAAGTGGTATTTTTTAATCTTCTGGCATAATAAAAAGCTACCAGGTGGGATGGAAATCTTTCTGGCAAAGCTTATCACTGATGCATGAACAGATCTGTTTCTGCTCATATGGGGCTCTTACACTGCTGATATCAAAGTATTCAAGGGATTGAACCCACATCTTTCCATCTTCAGTCCTGCACAGAATATTTTTAAAGGACCTTAGGGGTATAGGTACTACCAAAGTTGCCATAACACCCTGTTCTTTTATGACTTAATGAACACTAAAGCACTATATACAATTCCAAAACACCTCTTGAAAAAAACCCTAAGTACAGCAGTTACACAGTTCAGGAATGTTGCTAATCTTCAAGCAGTTATGATAAGAAACAGTTGATGTATTTTATGGTACCTGTGTGGATGTAATTCTGCAAGCCAGTTAAAGTTTGTAAGGGGGACTAGTATCTTTGACTGGTCAAGCTGATATGACAATTTATCAGAGCCATTTAGAGCTGCAAAGTGAGTGGGAAAGCTATGTAGTTGTAGCATCATGTGACTAGGATTATGTCTATGCTCCAGTGGCCTTGACTGAGTGCTACCGTCCTGTCTGTCCTCTAGTGAATCTGCACCTGTGTCTTGTGACCTGTAAGTTGAATTAAGTTGTCCTTAAAGTTGACTTTTGCCGCTACAGTCTTTGCAAATGCACCCCCCTCTGCTAGAAGAAATGGACAGCTGACAATATTTAGGGCCAATGTTGTCTAGGATTTCATATATCAAAAGATTCAGCCCGGCCTCCATAAAGTCTACCTGGGCACCAAATAGCTCCACGGATAAATTATTCATGTGGGGACTATATGCCTGATAAATGAATGGCCTTAGTGGCAGGAGCACTTTCCATCAGATATACTTGCTGTTTCCACTGAAATTAACAGGTGTTTAAATGTTGGCTTAATAGGTGTTGTACGTCAATGATTGCTCTTAATAGTAAGAAAAATGGTAATGAATGCTTACAATGTTTTATGGTTGAATTGAGAGACTTCACAGCATGTGTACCTCCTTTCTGTTACTGAAGACTGGCCTATTAGCACTGAGAATTACACTGGATATATCAGCTACAGGAAAACTGTATGAAGAGAACCTGGAAGAAAGTCATGCATTGATGAAGATGACCAACAAAGTTAATGTATTAAATTCTGTAAATCATGCTTGATCAGGAAAATTTAATTCTGCCTTAACAGCTTGATTGGTGACTGATAGAAAAACTTTTGTTCTGGTGAACAGACGAGGAGGAGAAGCTCTACAGCGAAAGCACACAGACACTGCACTTATTTCCTTCCGCTTGTAGTAGCTAATTAAAGATACTGTGGATTTTTTCCAGAAATAATGCAGTCAGATCCAGGCACCTGTAGTTAAATTGATTTCTTAATTTTGGACAACAGGCAATGAGGAAAAAAAACGATTACATTTCTGCTTGGGAGAAGAAAAAAACAAAAAAAAAAAAACCAAAAAAAGAACATTCCCTTCCATAAACTCTGCAACCTAGGGAATATCAGGAGGTACTTAAATGAGCAAGAGCTGTTCCAGAGTGCTAGGCAGAAAAGTGCTGGTCAGGAGAAAAGAAAAATACAGGACCCCTTAACTTCTAGAAATGGGATAACTCCACTCTGCTAACATCCTAGAGGACAAGGAATATGGATTTTCAGGTATTGGCTGGGTGATAGCAAAACAACTCTGTTGCTTGCTGTTTCAGACTGAAGGTCAAGTGTATTGAGGTCTTTCAGCTGGCAGGTGCATGTTTTTCCTAAATAGTTACAGCTGACAAATAGACCTCTTGTTCTGCTGACCGTTACGGGTACATTGTGATGTCCTGTTTAGTTCAATTTCAGTTAGCAAGATATGAACGCAGCAGGGATAAGAGAAGGGAGGAGGTTGGAGAGGAGATGGAAAAGTACAGAAGTAAGAACCAGATGTCAAACAGCTCGCCCACGGGATGACTCTCTGTTGTTTGATGCATTTCTATGGATAATGTGGTAGGTACAGATTCTGCAGAGTTTAGGCTTTTATTTAAAGGGGAAAAACCTGAAATATTTCTGTTCTAGCCAGAAGGCTAGAAACTTTTAAATGTAAACAGATGTAGCCAGCACTCTTCCTGAGTGAATACATCAGCTAAAACAACCCCTCAAAACACAAATAATTCTCCATTCCCAGCTCAGCAAACGGTGAACTGTAAAGCTAGAGGAAGCATGAGGACACCTCTGCATACAGCAGGGACAATTGGAGGGAGGAAGAGGTGGGGACTGAAGATCAGACGCAGAAAATACCCTTGGAGAAGAACTCAACACCAAAAAATCCCAAAGAACAGCAAATCTGAATAGACAGAGTGCTAAATGACAGCTAAGCCAGTGGCTGGGTACATGACGACTGGCAGTGCTTACCACAAGTGTCTCTGTTCCTTAGTGTTCATGACCCTACAGCCCAGCACGTGGCTACTTGTCACATCAGTGGTTTCTCTTCTTTATGTCAGGTAATCCTGTGCTATGTTACCATCTCTTGCTAGGTAAGAGTCAAACTCTCCCAAATCTTAAAAGTATGGGTAGGAGCATGCAGTCAAGTGAAAAGGCAAATCTGCTGTGTGTCTTTGTGCTTTCTCTTTTCTTTCAGTCCCCATGGAAATTGGCAGGGATGGTTAATTTTTCCTCTCAGAAATTCCTTCCTATGTTTATGGACAGAAACACCAGCACAGAAGCTGCCACTAAAACATGACAAATTCAAGGCACGTTAAACAGAGTGAGGTACGACTAGCAACGACCTAGTAACTGAGGGGTGTCAGGGTGAGACAGCAGGGCCAGTCACTGTGTATTATGCTTAAAGGTGTGTGCAAATCATTTGGCAGGCAGCACTCTCAGCGCAATGTCTATGTGGCCTGCACACAGTCCTTAGTTTTAAGTGTTGCAATACAACTTCTACTCCAAAGAGGAGGTTGTCTTAAATCACATAGTTAAAACAAGTCAATGAATATTAGACTTTTTTTATTAGCACTGTGTTTTGCAGCCAGTGGTGTTCACATGGCTCATATTTGCAAGCTTTTGCACACATCCATCAGGGTTAGAAAATTGCTTACTAAGTAAAATGAAAGCTGAGATCCTAATTACATAATTCCAGGAGCTGAGTCTTCAATAAAAGCACAGATACTATGGAGCTTGTGCTAATCAAGTATCTGTGAGTCTGGGGAGGAGTAGATAATCCCTCTCCGATCTTCAGTTTGGGGTATTCTCATTCCATGCTGCCCCACACTGACCACTACCATGTTTAAAAATATGGTATGTTCCTTCTGGAGAGTAATTTTCCCATTAAATACATCAGGGAAGGTCCAGATGTCATAATCTGATCTGTCTTCCTGTTATCTCTTCCCACTGTCAAGTGTTATCTGCACAATTGTCATGGACCAAGACCTGTCCTACTAAAATCCCTTTCCCCTCCATAGGTAATGTTTTGCCCATCCCGAGGAAGAAACAAGAGCAGAAAAGCAATCCCCATGACCAAGTTGATGAAAATGACCCCCTGTGCCTGTGAAGGAAACCAGAACTGATCTGGACCTGAGCTGGCCTGTATGGGGGACAGAAGCATAAGGGGTTGAGGGAGGAAATGGGTGCAAACAGGGTTGTGTGTGACATATGGTTCCTTTTGCTCTTAGTCTCACAGAAGTTTCTTAGTGGATATGAAGTCCTGTGCCTGGTTGTGTAAAGCCCATTAGCATATGTCTCTGCAGTGGGTTTCTGTGGCAGAGTTCCAGTAATTACTGTTCATTAGTATTCATTAGTACCAGGTCTTGCCTGATCTTGAGTTCATGTTGAATCAGCTCTGCTGTAACATTTTTGATATGGGCTGGATGTAGAGGTCAGCATGGAGGCATTAATTAGGCCTGGTAGTCAGAAGTTATTTTCATGGCTCTTCAGATAGGGTTTGCTTCAGATGCACCATGGCTTTTCCTTCTGAAGCGGAAAGCATATATGTAAAGTGGAGCAGTGGTGAACCTGACACTCAACAGCTCAAGAATATAAAAATATGAATTTAAAGAAAGCCCTGAACTTGCTCTCTGGAGTGGCCTGTTAAAAAATCTGGAGGGGTTTCAGGGACTTTTTTTTACTGTTTCTGCCACTTAGGAATGTTGACACTGAAAAGAATTTGAAGATGTGCAATATGGATCATGGATGATAACGTGATTTGTATTTCTGACTGCTCATTCCTCTCTTGATCAGCTAGTGCTGATAATAATGTAACCATGAGCTTTCAGGGTATACCCTCTGACCTCTACAAAAAGAAGAACATTGAACAACCACCCTACTTGCCTGTTGTTAAAAACAAAAAAAAGGAAAAAAGTCATGTTAGACTAGTTACTACATTGAGCAGACAAGTTTAAGGTGCTCTTGGAACTCAGAGATATTTTTGAAAGGCTACAAGAACTTTCCTGTGAGGAAGGACTGAATAAAATCTGAACATGGGTTGGTATTTTTTTCTTGGGCAGTTAAGGAAAGTCAAAGTATTTCAATTCTAAAGACTAGCTTTAGGGAAAATTGTATTTTCTGTGGAAATCTTAAACTACATCTTTAAAAACACATCTCTATTTACCTTTTCTACACTTCAACAGTCTGGAAAATCATGATTGTCTACATGCAAATCCTTAATTCTAGTAATAACCAGACTCAGTAGAATGTTACTCACCTGAGAAAGAGAAGGTGTACAAAGATTCATACACTGAAACATCCAGCCAAGGTATTTTCCTTCTCATAGCCAATGCCTCTTTTAGTAGAATTTAAACAGAGATGCAATTGGTGAGATCACAGTCATCTACTTTTCAGTAGCACAAAGCATTGCCATTACTTAGGCATCACCATGAAAATAACTGGCTGAAGGATGGTGGGAAAAAAGATTTTCTCAAACTTCCTCATCTTCAATAATGAATAAAATATTTAAGAGGGAACAGGAAAAATTCTTCTAGTAAATGAGATGCACAAGTTCGGATTGCTCTCCTCATAAAACCTTGTCTTTCTAGACAACAACACTAATAGAGTTGTATATCTAGATGCACTTCAAAGTACAAAGCACAAAATTGTCTCCTGCTTGGAATAATCAAAAGATTCCAGATGACGACAACAAGACAAGACAGCCTCTAATGCTTCCTGGCTCCTGGCAGGTGCTTTTCAGTGTTCCTCTGCTCTTTTTCCATTTTATGGATCTTGGGTAAATTGTTCAAAAGTGTGAAGTGAGGCTTTTCTTGACACGGTGTGTAGTTAGGCTGTGGAACTCCTGCTGTGGATGCTTAAATTGAAATAGTGACACAGTGAGCAGACATATTCATGGAAGAAACGTCCACTGGTGTCTATTAAATATAAAGACGTGATCTTTGGCTCAGGAGGTTTGGGGGCTGGGAGCAGTTTGGTGGAAGTGCGACTACTTGATTTATTTCTGTGCCTTTTGTCTGGCCAAAGATGGGGACAGGACAATGGGCAAATGGGCCTCTGATCTGACCCAGCATGGTCACTCTTATGTTCTTGTATTATGTGTCCTGAGAGATCTTTTTGAGATCTTGATGGCAAAGCATTTCTGCATCATTTTCAAATTCAAAGAGGATGAAACAGATGCTATCATGCAGAAAGGCCTTTGTTTTAAATGAAAACAAGACAAGAGATATAGATTAGGAAAGTGCAAAAGTAACACCTCATGTAGCAAAGATGTCTCTGTTAGTAGTATGGACTATAGAGAAAGCCACTGCATTACCTGAAACCTTTTGAAACATTGCATGATGTACACAGAAATAAAGCTGAATGATTTTATAGCTTCAAGAGATCCAAGTACCTCTGTGAACCTAGGCAGACCATAGTTGTATTTGGTGAAGGAGCTACAGAGATTTTCAGCCAGCACTAGGAGACAGAACAAAAAAAACCTAGTATCACATCCTGTTCAGGCTGGTTCCCCAGCCTAAAAAATCTGGCACCCTCTGGGGTGACCTTTGGCACCAGCTGGTTTATAGCTCAGACTCACACATCTGTCTCCAGAGCTGAACACCTCTTGGGCCTCCCCTTGCCCTTCACCAGAAAGCGCACACACTCTGGATCCCAGCTGAACTGGATACTTTTCACTTCCAAATGATTTAAAAGGAGAGACAATCCTCTTTTAGGGCTTCTATGGTTGAGATCCTTTCAAAGTTATGCTGGTGCTCTTTGCAGGTTAATGATGTAAACTTGTCAAACTTGTTTGGGATGCAGCATGGAAGACATAGATTAATGATCTCCCAATACAGTGTGATTCACAGGTACCCGTAATTAAGTGTCATATGCAAACTGGCTTGAAAATAGATATGCTTTGAGCCAGAACATTTAAAGTCAAGAAAGTCTGAATTGCAGGACCAGTTTAGTAGGATGTTTTGCTGGGAATTATCTGATTACGAGGCAACCTGAATGGTGCAAATGCAACCCCTTCCTCCTGCAAGAAAAATAAAATGCAGACTCCATTAAATAAGAAATAGCAAGCCTTTTCTGCCAATAAAAAATTAAGATTCTTTTTATCTGAGAATAAGAAAAAAATTAAGTTCAGTGGTGGTACATTCCATATAGAGGGCTCCTTTTCTTTCTTGTCATGCTTGGCATCTTGTTTTAGGATCCCTCTTTGATGTTGTACTCCTGCTGCAAGAGAATTGTTTCTAGTTCAGGGAAAGAGTGATGCGTCTTTAATAAACAAACCTGGGAACTAATACAAATCTGTGTTGACAAATGCTTGTCAAGAAGAAAACCAAAGAAACAAAATCAATACATGGTCTTGCATTAAATCACATTGTTTACAGATAGATATCTTGCAACTTTTTTGATTTGTTTTTGGTTTTTTGTTTACTAAATAGCTGTCCCTGATTAATTTAGGATAAACCAGAATTTGGCTTTATAACAACAAAAGTTTTAAAAAAAAAGTTTACAGCCAACCTTTTCAAATATTCTGTCGTTTTTAAGGAAAAAAACATTCCTCCCAGCCTTCCTTATTCTGACACCATTTTACTTTAGAAGATCTCAAAGTACAAGTGAATACATGACACTCGCAGTGTCTCCAGTGTACACATTTTACGTTTGATTTATGACATTACTATATAGGTGCACTTGACAGCTTTCAGATTGAAGCAGAGACAAGAGAGCTTTAAAGTGAGATGGGTTATCTGGGTAAATCTATCAAGGGTTCGTCCTGGGAGAACAAGGAGAGAGGCTTTGTAGAGCCCTGCTGTGTAGCAAGCCTCCATGCTGAGCACATCCCAAGCTCCCTGACAGTTGCGCTCAGTCTTCACTGTAATAACGAATAAAAGGGAGCTCCCTGTAGATTACAGATCTTCCGTGTTTTGACATTGACCTTAATACATAATTTAACCACAAAGCCTGAGAAGTGTGGAACAAGATAAGAAAAGACCACAGAACTGGCAAATAAAGTGATGTTCAATCAGAAATCATATTTGTTCCTGATAGTGGAGATGTGGGCATTAAAAAGGGAGACAGAGAGAGATTGAGAGAGAGAGAGAGAGGGGAAGAGAAAGGGAAGAAGAGTCTGGGTTATTTGAAGACTTATGGATCTCTTTTAAAGGACATATGGTTGTCAAATAAAAGTTTGTCCTGGATTCACAGTAAGAAATAAAAAAAAGTCAATGGTTATTAAATTTTCATAGACACTGGGTTGCTGCTTTTCTCAAAATACTGTAATGGCATTTTCCATGTTTGCCTCATGTTTGTGCTTTTGCTTTTAACTCAATGGACTGCGGAGGGGGCGGTACGTAGAATTACCATAAAGCTGTCCTTAGGCATATATTTAGACTAATCATGTTTAATATCTGCCTATTCTAGACCTTAGCTTGGGTTTCTACATTAAAAGAAACAATTGTTTGGATGCTAAGTGTTTGTAGGTTTTTCTTCTTATTTACAGAGAATACTCAATGCACAAGTGAAATGCACAGTGGGATGGGATGGGCTGCTTGCATGGCAATGGCACATTTTTACTTTAACAGAAGAGAGGCTCATGCGAAGGAACAGGATTTTTAGCATAAAGGGTGTGACAGTGGATACTATTAAAATTAAGCACAATTCTTATGGGAAAATTATCAGGGATAAAATGATGACCAAAATTAAAAAAAAAAAGAAGGAGGTAAAGATTTGGGAAACAATGAGTTTTTATCATGTGTGTTAGTTTTATTTTTTCATCCCTATTGGATGATGTGAATGACCAATTAATCTTATATTTGTGTTTCTATGCATTTTTGTATGGCTCATTAATTACTTGCTGTTCTTATGCTACAACATCTGGATGGCAGTGGCTTCAAAAAAATTCCCAATTATCATTGACATATTAAATATAAAATCTTTGAAAACATTTACATTGAATGCAACTAAAATTTAATTTCAGTCTGGTTACAAAATTAAAAATCGATGCCTCCTTTTGGATGGGGTTTTCAGCCCCCCCTCATCTCCAAATCCTTCAGTCCCATCTTGGAAATTCGTGAAGGTGCCTAAGTCACTCGGGTGGTTTTGAATGACGTAGCCGGAGATACTTTAGTCTTAGAGCATAGTTGGGCGGCTTTGAGATTAATACTTCTTCTTGGGTGCAAATACTTCGACTCTTAAAATAAGGTCAAACCCTAATAATAAAGAATTAAACATGAAGGACAATATATTGTCTGCTGTACAAAGCTGGAGTTTTGTTTCTGTCATTTCCAAAAGCAAACAAGTGAGCAAACCACTCCAAGGAAATTAGAGTACATCAGTATTACCATTCGAGATCGTTGCTGCATGCACGGTTCAGAACAACATGGTTTTTTAAAATACATGCATACATATTTAAGACAACGTATCAGAAGTAAGTTTCCTTGGAGCAGTCCGCACACCAGAAAAACCTCAGGTTTGAAATAAGGTTTTGACTCCACACAATACAATGGTCCTAACATTGTCTCCCTATCACCACAGCACTCCACCCACCCTGTAACCCCTCTGACACGCTCACTTTCTTTTCAGCAGTACAGCCTACCCTGCTGCACACTTCAAAGGGCTGAATATAATACTTCAGCCCTCGACCGCCTGTTACATTATTGAAGAACATTATGACAGTTAAAATCCCAAAGCTACATGGCAAGTCCTTCTCCAGTATAAACTGGGCTAATTTAATACTAAGCATTAGGCTCTAAGTGAACTTCAGAGTGCTTACCGCAGGCTTGTTAAGAATACAGTTTACTACTTTCACAACAATTTTTCCTTTTGAAAAAAAAGTAAGCATTAAACAGGGAAAAAAACCCACCAACCCCAACACAAACATCTCAGCTATTTCTGGTCCACGTATGCGACTTTCTGTCAGTGTGCTAATAACAAATATGGAGCAAAACTTGGTATCAATATGGAGAGAAGTGAGTGAAACAGAAAGAACTCCAAGAAGAGAAACAGAAATAACTCATGGCGATGACAGTAAGTGAGGTTTTTTCTTACATGGGAGAGAAGACAAAACAATTTTGTTCTGGTTAAAAATGATTCTGCATAAAGCCTGGCAGGAAGGTTGGCAAGGCAGTGTCAGAGAAAGCGGGAAACAAACTGTATTAGATTGTCTCAGGTTACCTGCAGTATATTAAATACTTGCCCATCCATTTGGATCCAAATGTGCTAGCTTGTCTTTCAAATCTTCTGTTACACAGCTTCATCATTTTTCACAGTCATTTTCATTTGATTTATAAAGTGATGCCACAGGTTTCTCTGAAAATACGCTACTAAAAGTATGAAGTTAGAGGTGATGTCTGTTGTATAACATTGCCATATCAGCTGCAGCTCCAAATGGAGTAGTTTGCCTTACTGGCACACCAAATTGAAGGTCTGCCTGTGCAATGCATTGCAAACCAGACTGTTAAGAGTCCAAGAAAGGGGACAAATGGTAAGAGGAAGAGGGAAGTGAAACAGTGCTTCGGATTTGGCAAAAAATCCAGGGAAGTGTAATCTGGTGTGACATTTCCCTGTCCTCATTAGGACTAACTTTCACGAACTGATGGAGAGCTGGCAGGTCTGCAAATCTTCTGTGATTGCCTGCAGAGTCATAAGGGCTGGAAATGCAGTGATCACTCACAGTATGGCTTATGGGGCTGTTTCTGATTTATGGATGGGAGATGTTACTTTCATCACGTAGAGACACAATTAGAGTAGCTCCCCGATTTCATCAGCAGGCCACCAAGAGGATCTGTTTCAGGGTCTAGGAAAACAAAAACAAAAGCAAAGCCAACTGGGGCTGTTCCTTGAGTAGAAAAATAGAAGTTTATTTTATTCCCTGCTGAAGAGCCAGTACCTGGAGTAGGTACAAGTCTCCAATGTTTTAAAATTATGGTGAATGCTGAAAAGGTAAGGAGAAAACACAGGCAGATATGTAGAGGCTATGTGAAAGCTGTAAAGGCAAACAAAACAGAAGAGGGACACATTTTTTGGCTGAGTTTGGTGCATAGAATTACCACCTTTTTCATGAGAGCCTGGGGAAAAAAAGGCCTCTAGAAGAGGCATTATTGATAATATAGATGAAACAATAGAGTAATTTATCACAGACTCAAAACTACCAGGCCAGTTCTTTTGAATTTAGGGCATTGAAAAGTGCCCTTGTTCAAAACTACACACTTTGTGGTGGATCAGTTGAAAGTTCTCTGAATACTCAAACTAAATGTTTGAGCCCCTGACTGTGAACACCAGTCAAGTGAGTCTGTAGGAGAAATGCCATACTTTTTTTTAAAAAAGATAAAAAATAGCTTTGTCAGCTGATGCAAATGAATATTAAAAAGTCCAGTATGTGTGCCAATATAAAGAAAGGGAAAGAAGCCATGCATTTGCAAAAGCACTCAGACTAGAACAGGTAATGAAATGAATAAATAGTGTGCAGAGGTGAGCTGTGCGTTTGCTCAACAAAGAGAGATGCTGCAAAGTCTAAAGAATGGCTAATAAACCAAAGCACAAATGGCCTCCATGTGATGCACAAATTAGGCCCAGGAGCACAAATGAAAGAAGTGAGAAAAACTGAAACACACTTGTTCAAAAGAAAGCATAAAGTTGGAGAAGTCAAAGGTGAGACTGAAATCTGAAAGCAAGCGACAAATTCCAGGCCTGGCCAAGTGTGAAGTGTCACTGATGTTCAAAGGCACAAAGAGTAAAACAAGACGTTGTGGCAATGTGCTAAGGAGACCAAGTAGTCCATGGGCATAAGCTTGGTCTCGTCACTGGAATGTGTGCCAAAGCCCAGTAGATTCATAACCTCTGGGAACAAACCTGAAACAGACGTGAATATGCCAATGCGTAAAGTGAAGTGTGCTTGCAGAAAAAAGGGGTCACCTGGTGACATTCAAGGTACAGTTAATGGAAGATGCAGAATCTCTTACATGTGGCACTAATAAAAGTGCAGCAAAACATGACAACAGATGGCTTCATTCACAGGATCAGCCAGGGCAATAAAACAGGCTTGTTCTTTGTAGCTGTGGAGAAAAATAGCAAAAAGGATTGGTCTTAGATTTTGCAGTGACCACAAGATGCTGAACAAGATAATTTAAAAAGGGAAGCATTTCCATTTGCTCTCAAGGAACGAAATGTTTGCTGAGATGGCAGAAGCCAAGTTCTTCAGAAGATTAGATACAGAGGCAGGGTTTTGGCAGATTACCCTGGACACTGAATGCTTTGAAATTTGATTTCAAATCACCATTTTGCAGATGCTGCTTCCTGAGATTGCCTTTTGGAATCCATTTAGCACCAGAAGCATATTGCAGCACAACAACCCAAACACTAGGAAGTCTCCCAGGAATGAAAATACGTGTGAATGACATAATAGAAAGGGGCAGCACCACTATTGAACATCAGGAATGATTGTGGAGAATACTGGAAATTGCAAGAAGAAACAACCTTAAATTGAACAACACCAAATTGTCAATCTCAAGCTAACGAAAGAAATAGACCACAAAATGAATGATGCCTAACTCATCTACAGTGGAGGAGGCCACGAGGGCTATGACAGTGACACAGGACAGGTGTATGAATGCACATTCTATGTAGAACATGCAACAGCCACAGAAAGTGTTGTGATTTTTTCTAGAACTGAAAGACAAGACACTAAACATAGATCACTTTTTGTGAAACACAAGAAAGGACTCGGTGAAAGATTCCCAAGCTTACAGTATTATTTTTTTTTAAAGGCTAAGAGGAAGCTGTAAATGTGGAGGTCCAGCTAGGACATTAACCAGTAATAGCAGGCATGCTGTCAAGGTAATATGCTTTGCTTGGTGCCGTGCAACCAGGTGACCTGGAAAGAGGTGTAACAGAGTATAAGACCACTACAAATGTATGGAGCTCTGTATTTACCCTGGATATGGGATGAGTTATGCAAGCAGTCATATGAACTATAAGCAGAGAATGACAAAAAACAACAACTCATACTCACATTGGATCATCTGGAGATTGGTCACAAAAAAGAACAAGAATAGCAGTTATCATAGTAAGGCAAAAGAAAATGTAGGGAAGAAGTTCAACAAGGACACTTTGGCATGACTAGTCAAAAAACATACCAGTGAAGCTGTATTTTAGTCACAGATAAAGAGAAATATCATAAATGGTGAACATAAATAAAGACTGGCTTAACTGCATCAAGTAGATCTCTGTAAGTTAGACTGTAATGTCTATATTAGTCATATGTTCCAGGTTGCAAAATCAGAAGTGAAACATGATTTATGTGGATAAGCATAGCAACTCTCAAGGCATATAACTAATTGAAAAGACCACAGGTTTAGCTGTGATCAAGTGTGTTACAACTGATGCATAACTGTTAAGAAAGGGAATAGATATTATTGCACTCCAGTTCACTAATTCTGAACTCCCACATGCTTCTACAGTGTATGCATTTTAACATAAGACATCAAAGGCCTGATTCACTTGCCCACATATAGGCTTCTTGTTCCATTTAAGATGCACAGACGTACCTGAAACATCCACAAGGAATGATGCAAGACTTAAAGGAGACCTATGTATTACTAGAGTGGCGTCTGGAGGCCATAGTGGACACCCTAGGGCATCTCAAATCCCACAGGTACCCATATGTGAACAACTCAAATGAGTATTTAACCATAGATATCCAGAGGCAAACAGGAGCACGTTCTCTGCATAAGGAAGAATTTGCTCAGAAAACACTTGGCACAGGAGAACCCTGGGAAAAAAAAAAAGGGAAAATCAGCCATAGAGGTTTACATAGATATCTGAGACATAGAAACAAGCCTTAATCAAGGAACAACATATAACTGTGATTTTTGGCAAACAGCCTAGAGAAGCCAAAATGGACACAGGACTGTAACAATCACCAGGTGTTTGCCACGGCCCAGAAATACAGACTTCGGCAAGATTACTGCTGTCAGAAAAGAGGAGTGAAGATACATCACCTGGTTTACATTCTGGGATTGGAGCCAGTGAATGGACTTCACAGACAAACTTATCATCTCGATACTGTGCTTACAGGAAAACTTATTTAGACTTTGGTATTTGGCTGATATCCCTGTTCTTTTTTAAATTAGAGCTATAAGGTCACCTTATGAAAGAGCTGGAGAATTCCCCTGACTAGCTAGCCCAGCACAAGCCTAGTGCAGCATATGTGGTGTGTAGGGGCCTGGTGTTTAGCGTGGGTTCGGCTATTGCCAGGATGAAAGTTAGCATGTCCTTGATCTTCAGGACATGAAGAGCAGGCACTGAGGACCTTCAAGAACAACATGGTTCTTTGATCACCAGTACTTACCTGCCAAGGCTGAGCCTGAAGTCACCTTTGTAGTTCCATCAGCCCTTGCGTTGAGGTTAACTTGAGGAAGAGTTGAATTAATCTGAAGGCCTTTTCCCACAGTCGTTTCTTTCACTTATGCTGTGGCCAGTTCACAAGTAAAACTGCCTCCTGCTGCCACTGATAGGATGACTCTGAGCTCTTCCTTCCACAGGCTTCCTCTTCATGTTCTGTATCCAGCTCAGTCTCTGGTCATGCAAAGCAGGTTTTGTTAGATCTGAAAGGCTGCAACTGAACTGTGCTGAGCCCCGTAACTCCTGCTGAAATGGAAGCCGCAGATGTGCAGTCCCAAGGGGTGAGACCCTTCTTGTTTGGGAGGGCAGACATCATTGTGACACAGGGATTTTTCTTGTGGGGGAGGGCACTAAACATGCCCATGGCACTTTGCAGACAAGAATGAATCTCTGTCCTAACACAGAGTTGTCATTTCAAAGCTGGTTTAGAATTACAGATATAAAAAAAAGCAACCAATCCCACAAAATTGCTATATTTGCGTTTTTTTCTCTTTTAACTTGCACACAGCTGAACCAAATTATTTTATGTCCAGTAAAAGTCTGCTCCCATAAACACACTGGCTGTTGCCTTTCATAACAATTTTTTCCGTATGCTTTATGAACTTTTGGAAATCCAGGGTGAATAATTGCATTGTTGATAAAAATATAAGTAGCAGAAACTGATGAACTAATGAAGAAAGAGAGAAACATTTTTTTTTGGAGTCAGAAAGCCTGGGGCAAATCAAAATCCTCTTGGAAACTTCAGTGGTAGTTTTGCTTGAGTGCAGATTATGGACTCTTGAGGTCGGTGAGTGGACAGGCATGCCCATATAATCTTTACGACAAGTGCATGTTATTTAATAGGATAGTTGCAAACAAAATTCCCGGGCTGGAAAATCGTTGTCTTGAACAGATCTGAGGTCCCAGTTTAGATCAAAATCCATCTTTTGCTGCTTCCTTAAACGTTCAAAAGCTTTGGAGGAAGTTTCCTTATTTCTGTTGTGTATGTGTACAAAGGAAATAGGATATTAACAGAGGTCCCTAAGCATCTGACCTACTGACTGGGATTTCGGGTCCAGGACAAACAACATTGTGCCTCATGTCTACAATCTCTTCAGATGATGGGTGGCTTTCTTCGTGCAGAAGAAGAGGAACACATGGATTCAGAAAACTGGTAAGAGGGATGGCAGTCTTCCTAATGTCCCACAATATATTTTTCATAAGTAACAAATTCCCTTCTACTAGAAAAAAAAATAGTTGAACCAATTTAATAACATGTTCAATTGAAAAAAAAAATTGTTAAGAGGAGGAAACCTTTTGGGTCCCAATTACTGTTAATTTGTAATCCAGTGAGGTCAAGTACCTGATTAAATATTTATATAGGAGAAAGGTCATAGTCTTTTGTGATCTTCTTTGCCCTGTGTTAATTTTCCGTCAGATGCAATGAGTTCCTTTTGGATAACACTTCATCAGAGAAAGTAAGCGTTGCTTTTGGCCTCAGAAAGAGCAACTGTTGGGTTTTGATATCAAGCAGCTGAAATCAATCTCTTGCAGTTGGGTACATTTTTAGCTGAAGTTTTTCCAAAGCAATTTAGTGATTTTAGGTTTGTCAGCATTTGAATGTGTATCTGAAGACCTTTGAAAGGCACTAGACTTTAAAGAAATGAAGCATATCTGATCTCTGAAAGCTGGGTCACCTTAAAGAGGTCTCTGCTGGACATTAGTATGTCACATGGAAGCCTTCCAAAATCACTAGTCACTTTTGAAAATCTTGCACTCAAAGGACATAAAACTGTGTTGGTTTTGTATTTATTGTAATTTGTTTTGTAATTTAAAGCCCCCAGAAGAAGCATGTCATACCAGGCAGAGGTGTCTGATGAGGAAATAAGTATCTAGGTAGAACTCGGGCAAAACCAACAGGAACCAGCAGAGATTTGCCAGAGTTTGTAGTTTGCCCACTATATGTGTGGAGGTGCATATCATCCTGTCTGCTCCTGCAGCTGCAGTGATCAGCCAGATGCAGCTCAGCTAAAGCCTCTCTCTCAAACACTTCCCTGGCTCTGGCACTGCATGGGACAGTACACTCACTGCAGTCTGGATGTGGGGCCTTGGACGTCCTCTTGGGCCTTTGACCTCCTCTCAGGATGAAGCCAGCATCTTCTAGGGAGTGGTGGGGTGCCCCGGGTGATCTGTGGGGTTGTCTCTCTGCCAGTGGCAGCCTTTGGCACCCTCATGTGGGACATGGCTTCTGTGGAAAACTTATTTTGTCATTCTCGTATTAAAATGAGTATCTCTCTGCATGCACCTTTTTTTGTTTTTCTATGTTCACATATATTTGTTCATATTTAGCTTGATGTATTTTAATTCTTCTCTTTTACTGCTTTTAATTTTCTATGTATCCCTCTGTTAATGCTATACACATGCATTAGAAACATACATTCTGTCGAAAGGTTCTACACCAGGCAAATGTATTAGCTAACTTGGAAGCCACAGGAAGCATTTAGGGCAAATATGGTGCAGAAGGATGGCAGCAACTATAGTTTCTAGCGATGGTTCATTTGCCATAACCAGTTACATCATGTATCATCCAAATAACACCTGGGAGTACGAGACAATTATGGGATCTTGTGTTTATGACGCAGCTTTTTAGCTGGGGAAAATCTGTACGGAGCAGTTTATATGAGTGCCACTGGAACTGTAACACTCCTGCAATGACATGCAGTCAAGGGCATCACTCCTGTGCCTGTGAGAGGGGAGCAGGATGCTGAGTGCAAGACAAATACCTCCAGAGGTCTGCTGCCTGCTACCATCTGGGTCTTTTGAACTTTCAGAACAACTTAAAGGTTATTTTCATTGCACTGGATAGCATTTTCTTTTGATTGTGCTCTAAATAATATTTTAGAAGTGTGTTTGGAGACAGCATCCTTGTAGGCAAGCTTAGGAAGTGTGGGTTAGATGAAAGAACAGTGGGGTGTATTGAAAATTGGTTAGCAGGTAGGTCTTGGGGGGTTGTGATCAGTGGGGCAGAGTCTAGTTGGAGGCCTGTAACTAGTGGTGTTCCTCAGGGGTCAGTGCTGGGTCCAGTCCTGTTCAATGTACTTATCAATGACCTGGATGAGGGGACAAAGTATACCATTAGCAAGTTTGCTGATGACATGAAGCTGGGAGTGGCGGCTGACACCCTGGAAGGCCGAGCTGCCATTCACTGTGACCTGGACAGGCTGGAGAGTTGGGCAGGGAAAAACCTCATGAAATTCAACAAAGGCAAGTGTAGGGTCCTGCACCTGGGGAGGAATAACCCCATGCACTGGTACAGGTTGGGAGCTGACCTGCTGGAAAGCAGCTGTGCAGAGAGGGACCTGGGAGTCCTGGTGGACAACAGGATGACCATGAGCCAGCAATGTGCCCTTGTGGCCAAGAAGGCCAATGGCATCCTGGGGTGCATCAAGAAGAGTGTGGCAAGCAGGTCGAGGGATCTCATCCTCCCCCTCTACTCTGCCCTGGTGAGACCACATCTGGAGTACTGTGTCGTTCTGGGCTCCCCAGTTTAAGAAAGACAGGGAACAGTTGGAGAGGGTGCAGTGAAGGGCCACAAAGATCATTAGGGGGCTGGAGCATCTTTCTTATGAGGAGAGGCTGAGGGAGTTGGGTCTTTTTAGTCTGAAGAGAAGACTGAGGGGGGATCTCATAAATGTCTACAAATACTTAAAGGGAGGGTGCCAGGAGGAGGGGGCCAGTTTTTTTTCAGTGGTGCCCAGTGATAGGACAAGAGGCAATGGGTACAAACTCGAATAGAGGAAGTTCCATCTCAACATGAGGAGGAACTTCTTTATTTTGAGTGTGGCAGAGCACAGGAAGAGGCTGCCCAGAGAGGTGGCGGAGTGTTCGACCCTGGAGATATTCAAACCCCACCTGGACGCCATCCTGTGCAACCTGCTGTAAGCGAATCTGCTCTGGTAGGGGGGTTGGACCAGATGATCTCTATAGGTCTTTTCCAACCCTTAACATTCTGCGATTCTGTGACACTTCCTGTACCATATGCGTTTTCCGCACTGCCAGCCATCGGTTTAGCTCAGTTGGACAAAAAGTTGTCTTTCAGCCAGTAGATATCATACGGTAGTACAAGGAAGTAAAAGAAAAATTACATTTTCTATTTATTTTTGTAATCTTCATGCTGGAATCTTTAGGGATACGCCAGCTTTTACAAAGTGTCAGTTTGTTCATAGGGCTATGTTCTTTTTAAGTGAAAAAAAAGATGAAAGAGATATCTGATTATATTTGTTATGTCGAACAAATGATTGCATAGAAGACCCTAAGTTCTGCTCCCAGTTACTGCAGTGCAAATCTAGTGAAACCAATCCAGAGAATTAAGTGATTCTTTTCTGGATTAATACTGCTGGTATGCCTGAGTTGGGTAGAACTTGGACTGGTAACTATGCTTTATTGTACTGTTATTTTTTCCTTTGTAACCCATAATTACTTATTGGCTGAATTAAATGTCTTTGTCCAGTGGACACTGAGTAGCACTGGGAGAAAGATATGACTTCGACCTATTTGCAGTAGTCTTTTCCTCCCTTGTTGACGCGTAGTCCCACTACTAACATCCTGGAAATTGAAGGTAACTCAGGGAAAGCAAGTAGCTGTATCTTTAGGAGGGTAGTATCCCTATTACACTGCCCTTCCATGAAGAATAAATGCAGAATTAACAGAGCATTTGCTGTCATAATGTTATACTTTTCCCTTGTTTGTCAGGTTTGAAATGTGGGCCCTTGTGAGTAGTGGCTGTTATTCCCTGTTTATATAATACTGAGTAGAGGGGGACGGTGATCTTGTTTGGCTACTAGTAGGCAGAATTTTCTAACCTGAGATTACACGGTCAAACATGAATTAGTCACCCTAGGCTCCCCTTTTATTCAGTGGGCAGAATTAAGCACTTAAGAATGAGTTTATTTTTAATTTGAATGTTTTGATGTAGAGAGAAAATCCTTGCTGTAAGAAATTGTATCTGTTCTTTTCCCAGAACATGTACAGTTGAAGGCCAGGAAGTGATCATCTCGTCTAGCCTTCTATATTATCACAGACCATTACATATCCCAAATTACACACATAGAACCCAAATAACTTGTACTTTGGTGAAATAATATCTTCAGAAAGATGGCCAGTCTTGCATGGAAAAAGCCAAGAAATGTAAAAAGCCTACCATTTCTAGTGGTACAGGGTTCCTAAGCTTAATCACCGTCCTGCGGCATTAAAGCCAGATACATTTATCCTGATCTGAATTGTCTGGCTTCGGCTTCTCAGCCTTTGGGTTCTTGCTATACTTTTCTCATAGAATTTTGCACAGTATTTGCTACCTGAGAAGATGTTTACGTACTGAAATCGTGTAACCTCCCAGTCTTGCTTCAATAAAAGAAATACACTGAGCTCCTACAGTGTCTCATTGTAAAGCGTTTTCTCTAGCTCTTGGGGTGTTTTCTTCACATTTTCCATTTTCTTCTTAGAGTATGGACACCACATCCGCTCACCAATGTCATAAACCACCTCCCTCTCTTGTTCTTGCCAGCCCTGTTTTAGCATACAAGGGCTGTGCTTTTTATCGCTCTAAGACACTTTGAGTTCCTGTTGAGCTGCAGTCACACTGGAGTTTATTTTAATTTATCTGTAGACATTTCTGTGTAACATTCCGTAATTGCATGGTAAATTATGACCATAAAACTTCAGGGTATTTGCCTTCTAGAGTTTTCTACGTAATGCGGGAGGTCCAATAGTTTTCACTGCAGTCCCAGTAGAAAGAGTTTAAACACTGGATATACAGTGACATTTTTCCAAAATCTATCAAGTCTGGGTATTAACACAGTGACAGACTTCTGCAGAGTGACACTAGCCAAATAATTTGACTCACCATGTTGCATTAGATTTTTGTGCATGTCAACAGTGTGTGTTGTGATGAGCCAAAACACTAAGGGAAACAGCGCTCTTCCAAAAATGACAATTTAAGCCCGTTTTAATTTTGTTACTTCACTAAGCTTAAGGGTTGGCAGCTGAGAATCCAGCTCACCCCCTCAAAAAGACTGTTGCTTTCAGCCAAGGAATTTGCAGTATGTTTTAATGGAGTAAATTAATTACATAGTAAAGAACTTGGTGGCTTTGGAAGCTGAACTGCAGGGTCCTCAAAAGAGAGCACACTTTCTAAAATAGAATATTACAGAGCACATGCTTATTCTTAAATGCAGAAAATACCAGCTTGGATTCAGCATTACAGGCTGCTAAACTGCATTTTCCTAATCATATTCTAGCCCAAGTACGGATTTCCTGCTGTCATTTTCAAATGGCCATTTTTAAAAATTTTTTTATTTTTTTTTAATTGGCACAGTTTGGAAAGGAAAAATACCATGCTTTCCTACTGTCTCATAACACCTATGTTACTAGAACCAGATTAGGAGATACAGGAAGTCCTTGATCCAACAGAATCTTAAAGTTGAAGAGAGCTTAGACAATAAGCTGCTGGTGTTCATACCGTGCCTTTCGCAGTGGCATTCTTGCCCATGACAAAAAGCTCTCAGGTGCTCAAGTAATAAAACTGAAAAATATGCAAATAGTCTCCTTGAAGATCCAGTGCTTTGACGGATCAGGGCCACGACTCAGCGGATGAATGATGTTGGCTCACAGCAGCTGAACAAGCCCTATTGTTTTAGGAAGCTGTCATCTTGTGCTCCAATTTCTAATCCTTCATTAAAAATAGCCTCTAGCATATAATTGCAAAAATAGCCTTCCCCACTTGGACTGACAGCAAATTGATGCTGTGTTGCCTCTAGCTTCTGTAATAACTGGAGACAGCAGCTCAGAATGGCCTACATTCACTCCTTTCACTTCAATAGCTTGTTGACTCTGAAGCCTAATGATGGCTGTCTCAGAGTTCATGCTGTTATTTAACTTATGACCAAATATGCAAGAAAAAAGAAGAAAAATGATCAACAGGGGTTAGTGTCTTTAGAACTTTCAAAACCCAAATTATGTGACTGCCATTTTCTATGTGATCTTCTTCCTCAAACATGATCCTCTGTTTCTTGCCAAGCAAAAGCTTCTGTCTTCCTCTCCATGATGAATTCTGTATTTCATAAAACCCATATTCGTTACCATGGAGGGCATTAGAACTTGTTCTTAAACAGTCACACCGTTTTGGTTCCTCTGTATTTTTTTTACGCTCATAAGAATGTAACTTTGGGTAATTTCTAGGTTATTATGTTTACAATAAAGAGAGATGCATGTTTGTTCAGAGTGGCTTAAGTTCTCTACTTCATCTTCTAACTGGACACGTGCATAGCATGTTCATGTAACCTACTCATTTTTTCCCCAATTCGATTTGTAGATGAAAGACTCATGGAATGATCTGAGTAAATAAATAAATAAATTAATGAAAAAAATATCCAAGACAAGACCAACTGTACTGCAGCCAATTGAGAACACTTTTTTTTCAACATCTGGTAAAAAACGTCTGTGGCACTGGGCTGAGAGCAGGTGCAGCGTTCAGGAACAAGGAGACTTGAGATGCAGATGGACAATGTGTGTAAAGGGTTCCAGGGAAAACTTTTGAGATTCTGGCAGTTAAAATAACATATTCCAAGGCAGCCCAGGGAATTAAAGGATGATCTTTTCCTGAGGCTCAGTCTTAAATTTTTTGTCTTGAGTATGTGTGAATAAAGGGGAGGTTTTGAAATCTGGATAAGACCTAACATGGTCTAAAGAAAATATTTTGATCTGGAACACTGCAACTAAAGCCACTTACTATTCCTATACAAGCCTTTTATCTAGCCAAAAACTTTTAGGCAATGCACCAGTCCTTGTGAATATGTGCTTTTATAAACAAAGAATATATGTAACTGTGAAAAGTTGTCATACAGTATGAAAACAATTTGTTCTTTCTCTGTCATAGTTTGAAGATGACGTGTGCTAACAGGAAAACTAAATTAATATTAGACTTCTGTGAGAATATCTTTATGAACCACCTTGAGGAATATACAAGAGAAACTATTTGAATATGAAACTCTTAGTTTTTCTCTCTCCTGTGAAATCCTCTTCGTGTTTGTTCATTTGCTAAAGACATTCCAGAATGTGGTCTTCTGTGACACAGCTGGTATCAGGCGTTGCATAAATCCTGCAATGTCACAGAATGACACATTCTATGAGATGTTCTGTAAATTAGAAAATGCAAGTTAATTTCAAAGGTAAGATGGGGAAGAAAGATTTTATTTTTGTTAAAAAAAGATAAATGCTTTTTGATGAATACTTCTTGGCACTCAAAAAGCCTGGTTACTTGAGGCAAACAGAACATAATCTGGGGATTAAGTCAGGTTTTCGATCATCTCTGCAGGGCTGTGTAACAGCAGAATTTTCCCCTGATGCAATGAAGACTATTAAATTGAAATATTTCAGAATATTCAAAACATTTCCCATTTGCTGTAGTAGAAGTACAAGGAAAAATATCAAAGGATGCAAAGGAGATTAAAATAGCTATTACTAAAGAATTTGTTTCATGTGCTTGGTTCATGGTTTATTTTGCCAAAGTACTTCTGTAAGATACTGATACTCTTCTTTGCAGGTGGATTTTGAGTTGCCCTATTTATAACAACGTATGATTATTTTACTTGTGAATTTCTGTTCACCGGGGTGATAATAAACATCCACTCTGCTTTCCTGCCTTTACAGAGCTGGAGGCGGGTTTTCACCTTGTCCTAGTTAGACCAGTCATTGATACAATGTAGAGGGAATCATTAAATACAGCTGTATAGTTTGCCTTACTTTCTCCTTCAAAACGTATCTGAGAGACCCTATAGTTTTAACTGTATCAGCCTCTTCTTTGGCAAGTAAAGAAATGCCAGAGGAGACTATCTATACACATAATGACAATCTCAAGAATCAAGTTGCTCCCCTAAACACGTCTGACAAAACTAAGTAAGTGTTAATTACCTAATTTAATGTAGCTTGGTTGATCTGTTTATCAGACGGAAATTTTGTATATCATGCGTGTCTTCTGTTATTGCTGCATGTCAAACTGAGGTGGGATTTGCCTCAATTTTTGAATACTTGTTTCAAAAGAACACAGCTAAATTTTGCAGGAAAATTATTTTTGTAATATTCCCCCACAAGGCTGGCTTGTCAGCTTTATGCTTGCTCTTATAATGTAATATTTAACACCTTTGTTTTTTGCATTTGGTTTCCTTGGTACCATTAGGGTAGGACAGGAAAAAAAAAAAAAAAGTCAGATACAAAAGTTAAGTGTTGCTTTGACAATTAATTTGCCAAACTATACACAACCAGCTGGATGACTAAAGAGTAGGGCCCTGATTCTGCAGGCACCCACCAGAGCACTTCTCATCCTTCATATAATTCCAGCCATGTGTTCTCACTGAGCAAGAGAACATTTTCTGCTTCATTGCGTGGGGGAGCATGATGTAGCACAAGCAATTTGTACCATGGCAATTTCTCCCCCTTTTTTAACACTCTAGGGTGTTTGAAGGGATAGGGCTCAAATGGGAGCTGTGTGTGCCTAAGAGTCAGCCAAACAATTCTAAATGCATGGGGTCTGTGCTTTGGGCTTATTGTAGCATTTAGCAGCCTGCTCAAGTAACTTCAAAAATAGCATTTAATTTCTGTGGCTGCTTGGAGCTGTTGAATTTTACCCCTATCCTGAGTTTTTTGGATTGCTAGATGTAGTGCAGGCTGCAGGGGGCTCATCAGATCTGGTGTTACCAGAAGCCGAGAGGACACAATTCACATTCCCAAAATAAAAGGAATTCAAACAGAACATTAGCAGGTGTAGGGGACTATGTCCTGGTTATTTTCAACTTTAGTGAGAGGTTCTCATCCTGAATTTTTAGGCAGTGAATTCAGATTTCTACCTCTGGTAACACTAAAATGCAGGCCTTCCCTCTCCATGCTCATTCCCATTGGCAGTCCACAGGAGCTTCACTGAGTCTTAGCTGCATTCTCCATAAATTGGGGAATGTGCCTCACTTGGTCCTTTGCCAATTCCTTCATTTTTCCTTCTTCTGAAACCTCTGAGTCTTTCCCAGTAATGCTGCTCTGAAAAGACATTCCAGTCCTATTTCTATCTGCTACTTTATTTATTTTCTCCTTAATCTTCCTTGCCCTCTATTTCTTCAGTTCGTTGATCACAGGGAAGTATAAGGGACTTTTTCCTTTTTTTTTAAACCTTGTTTTTATTCTTTGGTCACTTCCCACCACAATGGTCATCTCTACTACAAGCAACATCTCTTGAGCAGAAAAAAGGGAACAGGCTTTTTAAGTAAGTCAGACCTTGTTAAGAAGAAGTGGGAGATGACAGCCATTTTCAGGCACAATCCTTGAAGGAAAGCCAGGCATTCTGTGTTTATTTCAAAGCCCTTTGTTACCAGAGAACATTTTGTTACATTCCCAAATGCCAGTCCTCTTAGTAGCATTCTGCGTCAAATCCAAAGAGTATTTTGAAATGCCCTTCATTTCTGATAAATTAGCATAGATATGTTAATGTGACTGTGAATCTTTGCATAGCGCACAAGTCTTTTCATCAGTTTATCTGCTGCTGCCTTTTCTGAGTCCAGTTGAACTTTGTCATAGGTCCTACAGAACTAATTTCATCCAGCCAAAGCTGGCACAAGCCGCAGATGGGTTTAGGTCTACTCACTCTGGCTTTCTGCCATGAGTGGGTGGATCATTTTTGACCTCAAGAAGCACTCTGTACTGAATTTGTTATGAATGCGAGATGCGATACTTCAGCACACATATGGTGCTCTGGCAAACTTAAAAGGCAGTAACTATCCAGTGACACTGTAGGGAGAAAACCAGGTAGAAAACAAACATTTTACCTTTAGCTGCTGTCAGAGAACACTGTGGAGCATCTGCCTGAAGTACATAAGAATTGCTTGTGTTTTTCTTCTCTTACAGAAGTATTCCTGGATTTTATTTTTATCGTTTAAAGCAGAGCTAGTGAGACCATGAGAGTGAGATTTCTTCACCCAGGAAGTGTTGGAATTTAAGCCTCACAAATCAGGTGAGCTCGTTAGGCAAGTGCTCAGAGGTGCTAAGCACCTGAAAGCCGCAGTGTTCAGGGTGCAAGTTACTAACCAGCCCTGAGAAATGAGTTGCAGGAGGTAGGGAACATTCTTTCTTACCAGCACTTGTTTCACTAAGCAGTGTTTCTGGCCATGTATGCTCTGTGCAGGGAAACTTCTGTAGTGTTTGCAGTATTGTTCCAGAAATGGTTTTATGATTTGTGGCTTCCAGAAAAACACATTCCAATAAAACAGCTTTGACACTTGCTTCACCTGGTTACTCAAAATATTAACATCTCTGTTGAGTGAAGGTATGGCAAGCGCATCGAGGACATAGTAATCTTGGGCACTTCCTCTTTCATCACAGACAACTGACACAGAAATTGTTCCAGCTAATTTCTTTTTTCCCCCGGCAACATGGTAATCAAAGACTTTAGGGAGATACTCAGTACGCAACCATTGAGATATTGGCATGACCCCAGGAGATTTTAGGTTTGCTTCAAGGTAGCAATACAGGCTTGGGTTATCAAGATCACTGAGTGCCACATTAACACATGTAAATGCTCCCACCATATTAAAAAAAAAAAAAAAAGAAAAAAGAAAAAAAGGCTCACTGAATTGTTTTTGTCCTAAACAGTTACCTGTTTCCCGGTGGCACACACAGGAACAAAACCAGGCTCCCCCCTCCTGATGCCCACTGAGGCTCCACGGTGGCCGATGGCTGGCAGCCAGTCCTCCAGGACAGTGGCACTGGCACAGCCCATGCCCAAAATGCCGCCACCAGAAACAGTAAATGGCATTTTGTAAGGAAAAGGCTGAAACCAGATGGAAATGTTTCTTAATTTTGTGCCCGTTTTTGCCTGCCTCAGCCCAGCATGTGCAGTGGCTCTGGTTTTAAGGCCTGTCCTTTTCTCAGGCACCTGCCCGCCCTGAGGGCAATCGGCCCTTTGGGAAATGGGGAAACAAGAAAAAAAAACACAAGAGCTTCTCCTGTTCCCCTTTTCTTCCCGCCTGACAAAAGAGTACTTTAAGGGTCTGTAGGGGTGGTGGTGTTACACTTTTTACAGAGTTGGGGGTGTCTCTCCTCCCAAAAGTCTTGTACCCTGCTGCTTCTTGTACCCCTCACAGCCACCCATGGCCCTCAGGCAGTGGCAACATGGAGGGCCTTTTGCCCGGTGAAGGAAGGAGCTCTGGGGAAGGACTGGAGTAGTTTCCTTTCCAGAGTTTGAGGCCTCCTCCCTCGTGTGCTCCCTGGGGATTATCCCCTCTGCTTCCTGGGGCTGGGAAGGGGCAGGGGAACCCAAGAGCAAGCTGGGTACTGCTGGGCTGGAGCTGCCCAGGGCTGACAGGAGGCCCATGGGACACTGTGCTGGTGGCTTCTGGTACCTTCCTGACAGCATCACCCTTCTGGGTCAGTACAAATACACAGCAAATGGGCTCGAAAGGGAGAAAATACTGGGCACAGTGTCGCTGTGGGGCAGCGCTGGGAAGCGCACAAAGGTCAGGGGCTTCCAGTCTGTTTTTGGATGGTGTCACCTCCTGGAGCGAGTGGCCGTCGCCACCAGGGAACCTGGCAGGGCTCCTGGCAGAGCTACAGTGGCACCAGGGCAGGTGGTGACCGGTGACTGAAGGGGAAATGGTGGGGAAGGTGGAGGGATGAGAGGCGAGGTGAGGCTGGGCACTGGCGTCCTTGCGTGCTCCCCGGCCGGCCAGTTATGTCTGTCTCCGGTTAGGACCATCCGGATAATGCAAGTGCTGGGTGAGCAAACATTTATAGATTTCCTTAGGATTTAAGGGTTAGTTAAATATGCCCCTCTAAATAAAAAAAAAGGAAAAGTTTTCTCACTTTTTTGATACAGTACTTCTGTTATCATGATATTAATAATTTCGAGGACACTGTGGAAGACTGTACTAAGCTGTTGCCGTGTCAATTACACAGAGCTATATTTTTGTGCTCATTATTATTCTTGGATGTCTCTAATTTACATCTAAATGTACTGACTAATTTTGATTCAATCATGTCAAAAATGATAGGTCATGTGTGGGAGGAGATGACAGTCCTACCATCAGGAATTGCCAGAATGTGAATTCCTCGGGGCAATGATTTAATGCCCAAGTCAAGCAGTGCTGTCAGAATTGGAGGCCAAATTATGACACATTATGCTGTACTATGGACTTGCACATACAATACATATGAAAAAAGTGACTGAGATTGGAGTTATTAAACTATGCTTTAACTGCTGCTACATTTTCCTTCTCACTCTCACTCTCTCTCCCCCCCGACGTCTTTTTTTTTCCCCCGCTCACCGCATTTGTTCAGAGGTACTAATAATGGTACAGAAATCTCTTCTGTAACAACCAACATCCCAAGCCATTCTGAACAGCAGCCTGTGATTAAAGTGGGTGATAAAATAATGGCACTTGATGTACATTTCTGCTTAGCCTTTCTTTAAATCATTTACATTTTTTTAGCAAGCTACATGTCAGCTAGATGTTCTGTGAAAGGGCAGGGCCTATTCATTCCATTGTGCTTTTTTCCCAGGATTTTTTTTTTTTAAAGGAATTCACTGTCTCTGGATAAACCTGCTGAATAACCTTCAGCAGCTCCCGAGCAGTCCATGGGAACTGATTTGCATATTGGATAACTCATCCTAATTATTTTACCCTATTTGCCTTTTTTTAGCTTAAGGGGATTTATCTGTCAGAAGTGAGATATTTCTTTTTTTTATGAAATGTTTGTTTTTCTACCTGGCCTTTTAATACTGGGGAAGAAGCTGCAGAGCTGTTTTTACTATGAACGCTTTGTGCACTTCATTGCATATTCTTGTTCAATCAGTGCTGCAATTAATATCTTAAAATTCTTGGTTAGAGTCACTGTGAAGCTGTTGAATTTGATGATCTTGTGTTTTTCTACTGCTGTGATATGTTCATTTATGTCATAAAATAAAGTGATAAGATACTTGCTATAATATAATTGATAGCTGACTCAAAATAATTGTGATTTTTCAGCTACATAGAATGACTTTAAAAAAAACCCTTGAGATTTCAAATCATTCATGTGAGAGGCGCTAATTGATTTTATTGGCATAGAAGTGAATTTTATGGTGCACATCTCAGTTTTGAAATGTTTAAATGAAATCCTTAGTATTTTTTGAGGTATTGGAGATGAGCAAAAGGAAAATTTTGTGTACTGTAACAAATACAATATTTTAAGTGTTGCTTGACAACCAGGTTCTAAGAAAACTGGCTATAAGCTGAGAATGGGCACTGGGAGGAAGGACCATTGCTGAATTTGGAAAAGATTGGTTTGATTGTCACCAGATTTGAATTGTTTGGATGAAGTGTACTGACATTTTCAGAGAAGATTTGGAATCCTGTTTGTTTATAAACCTTGAGGCTTAATGTTCACAGGGCCCCAAATCCTGTGAAGTAAGTCTTTTCCCAAGCAGATCTGCCTTGGTGACATGTGGCTTGTGTCGTTGTTCCTTTACCTCCCTGGTAATTAAAATTCATGGTTTCTCAACTTTCTCAGTCAGGCTGGGGCTGAATGCCAGCCTGGGGACTGTCTCCATGTCCGATGTGGCTGTGGCCACTCGTAGCTCCAAATACCCAACCATGTGCTGGAAGTGTAAGAGGTTTCCAAATGTCTTTTGCGCTCTGTGTGCTGTCCTAGCAACTGTTCTGATCTCCTTCGAGGCTACAGAAAAAAAGGCAGCAGGACGGATGGACTGCATGGGCCAGATCTGTCAGCTGTATTGATCAACCCAATTTATATCATTGCGATGCAAGTGGCAAGTGTTGTTGCATAAGGAGGAGAGTGCGTTACACCTACTTGCATGGAGGTGGGATGAGTGCCCAATGTGCTAAACAGCAGAGAAAGGTCCCTCTGTCTTCTGGGAGAGTTCTCAGGCAGTTGGGATGGTTGCCAAAGTCTTAGGATTTTTGATGTGGTTGTTGATGTTTGTGCCAAAGCTGCAATGCTGGGTGCTCCAAAGGGTAGTACAGACAGCAATAGAAATGAAAAATCCAATCCAATCGAGTTTCTCTTTCCCAGGGGCCACTTTGGGGAAAGAGGAGTAGAATTTGTCAGGACTTGGAAGGAAATGAGCGAGAGGTTGTACAGATTGGATCGGATGTTGGGATTGTAAGAGGCAACAAAGAGAATCTGCAGATATGATTTCACTTCTGCAGGCACGCAATTGAAATTCTTCCTTGCACTGACATGGAGTAGAAATGATCTGCAGCCAACTGGATTTCATACTTCAGTCTGCATTTCCCCGAATGTGGAAAGTTCCTATCCCTGATAATTAAACTTCAAAGCTAACACCCTATTAAATGAATAAAGCTATTATTTCAGTCTGTTTGGCCACAGAGGCAGTTGGTTGACATAGTGAAGGCATTAAAGAGGGCTATAAACATCACTGTTTTTCAAACAAAGCAATGGTTTAGAAAAAGCAGCAAAATCATCAGGAATACCTTAATCTCATCATGTCTGAAGATTTTTCTGTGTGCCTGAATGTCTGTTTTCAGTGTTCAGGAAAAGCATGAACTAAGCCAGTTTTCCTGACTTCTGCTGGTCATGGGCTTGCTGAAAATCCAAGACTAGCAGCCTCATTTCAGCTGGCAGAGGGAAAACAAACAGCTGACAGGGGCAATACCTGTAAAGGCATTATTTCCTTGTAGTTCAGCCACAGATTCCTAAAGATGGAAAGAATGGAAGCTCAGTGGGTAAAACAGAAAGCCATAGCTCAGTAAGCTATCTTGCCATTTTGCTGGTACCTGAAAGAAACATATTTTTATATCAGACCCATGTAAGCTTGTACAGTTTTGTACAAAATTATTTCTGGACTTCTATTTGTCAGTTCCTTCTTTTGGATTTCTGAGTTCTGGAAACTAGTGATATTTTGCATATGGACCTGTGTTAAGTGTCTGTCCGTCCATTTGTGCCAATCAGCTTAATCCTATTAGTTCCTGATTTTCCTGGACATTTTATGTTTTTTTCCAAACAAAATTTGCCCTGTTTCACAGGAGAAAATGAGACTTTTTAAGTAAGCCAGTCAGTGGCTTACCTAACAGTCTTTTTTTTTTTTTTTTCCCAAGATTAGGGTAGAGGTAATGGAGGAGCCAGGATAGACCCAGAGATGCTGTTTGAATAGCCTGCAGCTTTATTAACACATCTGGGAACTATCCAGCAATAACTTGTACAAAACAGATCATTCTTCCTTCCATAATCCACTCCACCTGTTGGAGGGTTGCCATCAGGATGGCTGGCCAGTGTGGCCATTCTGGCTTGTTTTCTGGCCTTACTTTCCATGTGGTCAATAGAGCTGTGAAGAAATGATCAGACACCAACCTCATTCAGCAGCTTCTCTGGACCCCTGACCCCTCTACCACTTCGCTGGTTTCTTTTTGCCAGCCTGCTAGATCTGTGATCTGCCTGCATCCTGCTGGACTCTTCACAAGTTCTAAAGTATGAAACATCATTTTCCAAGCTCTCTGCTGGGTTCCAGAACTGCTGAAGTGACTTCCCTCAACTTGTCCCATTTGTGATCCCAGCCTAGTGACTCCCTGGCCAAATAGAAAGGAGGTGAAGAAATTTTCCCTGGCCTGGAAGAATATGACTTTTATTGAATAGGCCTTCCCAATGCTTTGTCTTTTCAAATGCACTGTAAGATACTACCAACGCATCCCTGTTTCCTTTCCCCGTCTACACATCTGCAAATTTGTTTGGTGCAAGACCAGAAGATGGCTGGATTACCTGCACCAAGTAGAGCTAGTAGCATCTCATTGTCTTCTCCCTTCTTTTCTGTCTTTCTAGGTTCAACTGGCTGGGCTGGCGTGAAGCTGTATTTCTGTTGTGTGTCAATGTAAAATGGTGTTTGATTTATTCATGGCCTCTGGCGTGAATATAGTTGATTTCTTCCACTTTAGGTATTTAGAAGTCCAGGTGGTCTATACTAGCCATTGAGCCTCTTGCCATAGTCAGCTGAGAAACACATTCAGAGGGCAAATCCCACAATCTTGGGGACATATTTGCCTGGCATGCATTGCATTTTGTCCCTGATGTACAGTGGGCCAAACTGGCTAGATAAAGGTCAAGTAACACTGATTCACTCTGAAGGGTACTTGTGACAGAACAATGAAAACAAATACCTTACAGAATTTTCCTAAGGGATTTTTTTTTTTTCATTCTTCCAGATGGACCAGCCTAGTACTCCTTACCTAAACATCTCTACAAGAGTATTTATATTAAAAATAGCTGTCAAAAACAGACATTGAAAGGTGCTTATAAAGCCATCCCATGCTCAATAAGAAGAGATGGACATTTCAGACATACTTGGCCCTTTTCTTTCCTGAAATTCCTGTGCAGTACAATAGCAATAATACTTAGAACTGGAATAGTTTTCCGGCTATAGAGATACAAAACTTACAGGATACAAATTTTTGTGAATCTGTCAAGCCATTTTCTGAAACCTTGGGATTAGCCAAACATAGCCTGAACTTGCAGAAGTTTTGTAACCTGACCCATAGGTACATTTTCAGTCGCCATATCCATGGGACAGATCCTGACTGGCCAGGAATGACTTTCTCTTAGCATCCCCAGTCATGTTTCCTCTCTTCTCCCAATATGTCTATCAATCACTGATATCAGCCTGTATTTTCCATGCTGGCAGCTGACCTGGGATGCCCTTTCCTGAAAGCTAGAGGAAGAGTGAGAAGGACAGTTTGTCAGAGAGAAGTCAGAGTTGTCTTTGTGTTCTTTCTGTAGCATGGGAAATCTTTAGGAGGGAGTTGGATCTCATGAAAAGGAAGTCTAACCCTCAAAAAATGAGGAGGAATATGAAGAAGGAAGAATACCAGCCAACAAAAAAGCTATGTGTGGATGTGGGAGTGTGAGGATGGTGGAGAAGGCAACCACTGGTAGAAAAGGAGGTTTGTAAAATGGCTTGCACACAAGGAGTGGCTCTGAGGAAAAGGCTTGAAGGATGTGGGTTGCTTGCTGGTGGGAAAAGGAGGTGGGAAGGATGGCACATCTAAGTCCTTGGCAGAGGACAGGTTTGGTTTGCATTTGGTACTTTTCTTCCTACTCCTTCCCCTACCCGTGTGGTATGGAAAATCTCTTTTCACTGGTGTATAAAAGCATTCCAAATTAAAGCTCTTTATGAGTAAAAGGGGAAAAAAGCAGATGTGACTACATGTGCTAATTAAATTGAATGGTCCAGCTACAACCTGGCACTGGTGCTTCTGAAGATTGGAATACAAAAAATATTTCTTCAACGTTATGTATTTCTATAGAGAAATCTTTCCTGTTTGGCATTATGGTAGGATGAGTTTATTATTCAGATTCCAACAAATGCTGTTTTCCAGATGTGACTTCACTAGTTACTCCGAGCTATTAAACTCTCAGTGCCCTCAGACTTGACACATATTTGACATATAAACACCATTACACAAATAAAATAGAAATTCCTCAGAAAACTGATCTAATAACATTGGAGTGATAAACCTTTAATGCTAGTTGAGGATAATATGAATTACCAACAGCAAATAACAGACTTGGAAACTGTGTTAGCAGGACAATGCCTGTGGTGTAAAGAAACACAAACAAGCAGAGCAAACAGAATATTGTGGCTGGAATTTGATTTGGAGAACTGTTCTGGTGGGTAACTGTATGAGGCTTTGCGCATACATGTGTTTTTATGTGGGCGGTGGTCACGTCACCTTGGTTTGAATAATTAGTGATTAAAGAAAGGCCTTCACTCAAAATAGTTGATACGATTTACTGGCTTAGGGTGGACTCCGTTGGCTTCAGTCATAAACACGAGTTGAGATTTGTGAGGGCTTCCTTCATTTGGCTCACACAGGGAGAAAGAGGAACTGATTTAGCACTTTCTGCTTGCTTTCTTCCTGTTCTGCTTACACCTTTGTATGAAATGAGTAATGCTTTTGTTTCTTCTGCCTGACTTTGCTGAATGATTTACATTCAGGAAAAATGGTTCCCTGCGGAAATAACAGTTATTAATTTCCAGTACCCAGGCTAAAATAGCCTTGATACCATCATGATAAAGAATAGTGTGGTTAGAATCACTGTGGTATAGCATTCACTATGACTTTTTTAAATGTTAATTTGGTCTCTTAATTTGACCTCCTGTTAGGCACTTTATGAAGTGAAGATAAAAATGGAAAGGGTAATACATTAATGCTTCATCCACTTAATGAAATAGGATTTCCTTTGTGATTCCATATAAATTAGTGTATAACTGTGACTATTTTACCTGACATAATAATAGAGATGGAATTAATTCTCAGCAGTAAATCCTTGCGGTTAATTTTGAAACGGTCACTTTACCCCTGTGGATTACTACATTTTACTATTGTCCAGGAGACTCAGATTGTATTTTTACTTTGTGCTGTTTTCTACTTACTGCAATTGTTTCCCTCCTGTGTCTGATAACCTACAGATGTGAAGAACGCTGCGAATTAGTATATGCCAAATGGAAAGTTAATAATGGTACATTCCTCAAACAGGACTGTTTTAAGGTTGGTTTCACAGGTCACTCTGTTATCGCATTTTTTTTCTTTTCCTAACTCGTCGCAATCAATTGAGAGATGGAGGGAGGAGACAGGCTTTGGGTTCTGCAGTTCTTTCCCTTCCAGCCCCACAGGGAATACATAATTTGCACCTGAATATCTTTTAGTCTTCCTGGCTTACTGTAAGACATCCAGGTCTGAAGGCTGTGCCCTGCGGGTATAAACCACTGCCCCCTAAAGTGAGTCTTTGCATGGTGCCTGTATGATTACTGCCATTGCTACTGACACACTGGGGACCAAACCAATGATGTCAAAAGCATGAATGGGTACGGCTTGAGCTGAACCTCCCTCCACCTGGGTGGTCATTGATTCTGTGGAGTTTGCATAGGGGAGGTACACGCACTACCGGGCCTTCGTGTCTGAGGACTTGTAGAGCATTAACCAATGTCAATATTCCCTCATCAAATCCATGCATCGCAGAGCAAAACAAGCAGACAGCAAATTGATATCAGGGCGGACAGATTGTTTACGGGGCAGGGATGCCATTGAAAAGGAATAAAATGTAGTTGACCCTGTCTGCTTGACTGCAGTACTATGTGTGTTTTGCTGATGAGTTCGTGAGGACTTGGTGGAGGCAATTACACCGCGGGCTGATTAAGGTTTCTCCACAACTGTTTTGCACTCTTGCAGCCACTGTGGAAACAGTGGAATTACTCCTCATTTGTAGGTGTGTGAGATCAAAATCAGCTCACTCCACTACCACTGGCTACAGGCAACTGCTTTAACACAAACATGCTTTCCCCTTCTGCCAGTGGGTTTGACTTGTACCAACTCTGTGCATGGTTTTGGTTGAGTAATAAATTCCCAGTTATTTAGTACAGTGTTCTGCCTGTTCGTTTACATCAGCAGGACTTTTCCATTAATGTACAACCTTGTATTCAGTTGGGACCAAGTAATATTCCATGTGTACTGATTTTAGTCCATTAAAATATTACACATTTTATATTTTTAAAAGGAACCACAGGAAATTCAATTCTTTCTTTCTTTGAGTTTCATTATTCCAATATCAGAAACCATATGTGGGTTTCTACTCTGTTGTTTGTTGTAACATGTGGCTGAAAAATAATATAAAATTGGGACTTAATTGGACTAAATGTTTGGCAGACAAGCTGCATATGGTTTAAAGAAAACCCAAATATCTTCCTTTCTGAAGACTGTGAGGCCTTCAGAGTGGTAAACAGAGAAGAATTTTAAAAATTGTTGAGCTGGTTAGGTAAGAGAGCCTACCAACCACAAGGTTTGGGACCTGATTCTGATGTTACTTGGCTTGATAAAAAACCATCAGTAACTCCACCAGAGTCCATGGCATTAAAGCAGTATAAAACCCATTAACAGGAGGACGGGCCTTAGTCAGTCATTTGGAATTGAAAGGGCTGTAGTCCAAGATCTGCCATCCCTGCCTTTTGAAGTGTAATAGCTCAGTGCACCAGGCCCCAACAGCTTTACATGCTCTGCTGGGAAAAATAGGCTTCTGACTTTTTAATGATCAGAGAAGAAATTGGAAAGGAGTTACTTTCACCTTGTGGGCAAAATGAAAGGTAGGAGAGCTCACAACAGGCAGGCAACTCTTGCTGGTTGTGGCCCAGCAGTTGACACTTGGGTGAGGCAAAGCTTGGGACATCTCAAGTGGGACACTGGCCCCACTTCATGTCATCCTCTGAGGCGTCCTGGGATCACAGAGGATCTGCTTCTGCTTTGGTGGAGGCTGGGCCAAATCCTCACAAATGGCAGGCGTCACCATCTGAGTCCACAGGGTAGGCAAGGAAAAGAGGCAGCCATGACAGGGGCAGGCCCCTGGTACGTGAAGGTGTTACAGGAAATAAGTACTTTTAAAAGTGTAACTTTCTATTGCTTGAAGTACTGTGTAAATTAAATGTGAACTTCCATTACACAGAACCTCAGCCAGCTTCATCAAATATCAAACCAATGGGAATCATCAAACAGAAGGGCAAACTTAAGTGCTCCCCCTCTCTGTGTAATCCACACTTTTCTTTGAGGCTGTGTATGTCACGTCAGTTGTGTTGTAGCAAGAGTCAAAAGAGAAGTGTGTCTGGGGTGAGAGCTAGACAGGCTGTTTCACTTCAGGAACTTTTACTCCTTGTTTTCCGTGAGGGCTGAGCATTCCCAGGCCTGCCTCAATGTTTCTCTGTGCTCTTGGCATTCAGGGTAAATATCCTGAAGCTGCTTAAAATTAAACAAGTGAAAGTAGTTAGCGCTTGTATATGGTAATTCCCATCTGTGGAATGCAGTCAGATTTTTGTGAAGGAGATGAGGCACAGAAAAATGAAGTGGCCTGCATACGGTGAAATAGTAAGTTGGTAGCAGAGCCTGGAAAAAGGAAATTGGATCTTCAGATTCCCAGTCCATTTCTTCCACAGCACGGGCTCTCGATATGGGCATTAATACCAACATTTTTATTTCCATGTCAGTTTTTAGCCCCTCAATGAATATTTATCTGCATATGGTTGGGGGAGGAGAATAAGTGTAACCCTCATCTTCCCCAGGGTACTGCCTTTAACCATTCATGGGTACATTACAGGAGGAAGACGGAAGATTTGTGTGTCAGAAAGTTAATGGATTTCTTTATCACCCACTTGGGTTTCAACCTATCCCACTCAAAATTGATCATTTGCAACAAACATGCCAGCTCTGAAGGCTGTAAATTCTGAATGTTAATTCAGTGAGGGGTGATCCAAAAGGAAAACAAGGAATTAAAGGGTAAATGACAAGCAGAAGAGAGAACAATAAAACCTGACTGTAGCTGGGTTCAAGTCTAAATGAAAGATAGGTTTTCGCCTGTTCTGTAACACCAAGCATAGAGAGTGTGTCTAAATCTATTTCTCTTGGCCACCATAAGGTACTTAGTTTGTGTCAATTGTATTTTAGGAAGGAAAACAAGCAAACAAACAAATAAACAAACAAACAAATACTTTCTTTCAGCAGATAAAAGAAACAAAGAGAATCTTGTCATATATTGAAAAACTTTTTGGGGGATTAAGACCCAGTAAACCTAAATTTCTTGCCACTGAATATGAATGGGTGCCACAAACTTCATTGGATTCAGGAAGTGGAAGATTTATTTTTTTTTCTTTTTTTGGAACTCACAACAGCTAACCAAGTTTTGTTTATGTTTACAGTGCTGCATATCAGAGCTACGCTTAAATGGAGCATAGATTTTCAACGCCAAAAGCTGCAGAAAGACTGGGTCATTTTGTGTGTTTTGAACAGTAGCTTGTTGTATCAAACAATTAAATGGCATAAAATGAGACACAGGCTCCATCTCTACAGCACCTTATGAGAATGGCAAAACAAATTCCCATGCTAGCAAGTTTTTTTTTCTTTTCTGCAAAGCTAAACCTTTGGAAAAGGAATATGCTGAAAGACTGTAGACCATCTGCTGAAGTTGCTGCTTGGGAAACTGCAGTTTACTTTATTGATTTTTCAGCTAGAAAATTGTTACCTCCTCACACTACCTGGTGGAGATAAAGTTTATGTTGGTGGAATCAGGCAGCTGAGATCAATAACAATACGGTGAATGTAAACTATTTTTGTGTAAGTTGGCCTTCACAGACAGCATGCAATGGTAATGAAAAAAAAAGGCAGGGAGTTTTCTTGAAGTACAGGTGTTTAAAGGGTTGATAGACCTCAACCTGGATTCCCAGGAAGTTTTTAGCAGGCCAGTTGCTTACAAAGGCAAGTGATTTTTGTTGAGCATGCAAAGGGTGGCCAAGTCCTGAAACAGTGTCCTTGCTCAGGAATGGTGCATTAAAATGATCCTTCCTGTTTTTGAAGCTAAAAGTTGTAATGAACATTAATTGCAAGCACTCTTGCATGCTTTGGCTCCAATTTAGCCTCCATCTAAATTAGCTAAAAATCTATGGGCTTGATTTATTGCATTTGCAACAGTCGCACTAAAGGAAGGTAATTCCTTCTGAAAATGCCACATGCAGGCAGGAACAGGAAACCAATTAGGAATCAGTGGATGATAAATGGGCATTTTTACCAGCAGTTTACTTAATATCCCCATTAAATAAGCCTCTTTGCATTTATCATTTCATTCTCCCTCAGTCTATAAGGTCCTTTAATTGCTGCCTAAATGAGCCCTGTGTTTCAGTCCAAATTTAATCTTGGATAGGGAGAGAGATATCCTTTCCAATGCTTGCCTGCCCAGCTGCCAAGAACTGTCAGAAATGATCACATAACTTTGCACATTTCTCACAGTCTCATTGGAGAAATGCAAGATTGACAGAAAAAAAAACGCAGGCCATATTTTTGCTTTAAATTGTAAACTGTAACGCGAGCAGCCCTTTTCCTCAATTGCATTTCCTGTATTTTTTTTTAAGTTGCACTAAAAATAGATGGAAGTTGTAATGTTGCCCTGTGCTTATTCATTTTGGAAAGTTACCTTCAGTGGAAGTAGATGTGTGGCAGAACTAATGAAGTGTTGCAGAGTTTGTGCAGCAAACAATTACTGGCTGGCTGTGGCTGGCTGGATTGGTTACTGAACATGTGATTTGTGGGTGGAACACGGCATCTCCAAGCTAAATGGCAGTTGAAAATGATAAAGAATCCCAGAGCAGTTGCCTTAACCTGCTTTTTAATTTTTTTTTTCCCTATAAGGCTCAGATTTGGGTGTCTAGGCTTTGGGCTCTTGAAAACAAATTAGTTGTGGTAATTTTTTCAATTCTGTTATTTCAGAGGTCTTCTTCTGAGCTTGGAGCATAAGCAGATGTTTGCAGCACATGTAGAATTCATGGATCAGCCCCTAAGCATAATTTTGGAAGGGGACATTCCCAGGCATTTAGAGTCAACTGATTCCTGAAGTGGACTTTCACCTGGGTGGTCCAGATGTCAGACCTTGTGCCAAAAGTACAAAGCCTAATCATCAGTGCTCTAAACCTCACATATTTCTGAAAAATTGGCAGCAAGTAACAGGCCCAGAGGAGAACTATTTCCCAAATATCCACTGCTGATTAATCTTCCTACTGTCAAAAGCATACACATCTGCCTTGGTACAAAGAGCAACTCAACACAAATGGTGTTAACTTGCCCTTCATCCAGACCCTTCAGCTTCTAATTTAAAATATCACTCAAGGTGGAGCCCAGTGTTAATGCTAGAGGACTTTTAGCTAATGTCAGTGGGAGAGTCTTGGACTGAGGCACTTGAATCTAGTGGTGAATCATGGCAAGTGTTATAATAATCTCCTAAAATAGAAGGATGGTTGAATCTCTTGTCTAACTTGTCTTTCTAACATTGTAAAACAACAAATCTGACAAAAAAAGAAAGAAATACAGCTTCTGTGGAGCTCTGACCACATACATGGGGTTATAAACTATTTGTTTTATATATGTGCTTGCCTGCTATTTTTCTTCCTTAAAAAAAAAAATTAGAGTGTACAGATAATAACGGCATGGGAAACATTACATGCATCTCAAAAATATTTTTCTCTTAATTCATTGAAAGATGTTTGAGTATGGACACTGTCATGTGGATTCAAAACTGTAGGAAAAATCATAAACAAAGGTAATCGTATTCTGTTGAGGAAGGGAAATGATTGATGGGCTCCAGGGTGTAGTAATATAAGATTTGTCTTATTTTACCATCTCCATTAAAGATTCGAAGGTGAGAGTAAACAGGAAGTTATTTACATTCAGACATGATACAAAGCTGTCATCCTATGCCATCCAAAATCAGCCACTTTCAAGCATTTTTGTCTTAATGTTTTCTTTAAATCATTCGTCATCACAGGGAGTCTGGGGAAAACCCAACCTGAAACCTAATATTTCAGATAATGAAGATGGGATTACTGCATAAGAATGGCTGTACCGAGCCAGACCAAAGGCCCATTTATCCCAGCTTCTGTCTCAGAAGTGGCCAATAGCAGATGCCTAGGGAAGAGTATAAAACCGGGCAAGCATTCAAGAATACTTTGTCTGACTAAGGAAGCATAGGTGTCAAAAGATGAAGTATCTGTCCAAATTAATACATTTAGCACCTGAGAGGCTGATTAGGATTACACATTAGTTGTGTTCAGCTTCTGAGAACTAGCAGGTACAGTTTTCATTTTTCAAAAAGCTGCTAAGACTATCAAAGCAACAAAATCCAGTCATTCTAAGGGAGGGGAGAGTGGTGGAATTCTGTTACTTACCATAGCCGGCTTTGAGGCCAAAAAAGAATTTGAATAAATGGTCCATTTTCAGCACAATATGATGATGTTACTGTCCATGATCACAAGCATTTAACAGATCCATTTATAATCTGTAAGAAGTGGGGGAGGAAAATGTTGAGGTTGCAAAATCTGCAAAATTATTTAGGTTAGTCCAGACAAAACAAGACTGCAAGGAACTCTAGTGGGACTTAACAAAGCTAGGAGGCTGGGGAACGTGATGTCAGATGAAATTCAGTGCTCACAAATACATGGTTATACATGTTGGAAGGAATAATTTGATCTACTTTGTTCACACTGCTGGGTTGTGAACCACAGCCGCTGCAGAAAAGGGCTTGGTTGTCTGTGGACAAATCAGTAAGCAGCAGTGGCAAAAAAGCAAGAAAAATGTTGAAATCAGGGACTGGAGAACACTGAAAATACTCAATTGTCACCAGATAATTGTAATTGAAAATATAGAGCATAAATAGCAAGGGCAATAGATAGAAGTAATGAAAGTTATTAAAGGCATTGCACAACTCTGTATCTGAGGAGAATTAAGAAATTACAGTGTGAGAGGACACTTAGGAGGGAGCATGATGAAAATGCATAAAATGATGAAGAACATAAAATGCATATATCATGGGTTCTTATTTATCCTTTTTCCTAATGTGAAAAATAGGGCTACTAAGTGAAAGCCCGGAATAGGGCTACAGGCGTTCAAGTATCTCTCAATCCCTCTTTATACTAACAAAGAACTCGCACGAAAATTTATATGCTAACAAGGTACGATTTCTGAGAGCCTCTATTAAGTAATTTCTTTGTTCCTCTCCTCCCCTTTTGCAACAAAGAAAGCTAAAAAATAAAAAAAGACAGCTAACCCTTAGCTTGGTAAATACAATATCTTTATGAGTAATAATTAAATATTGTTCCCCAAGCAGACTTTGGTAGAAATGCATTAACCAGGCTTCCTACTGGCCAGTTTTAACATCTGATGGGCAAATATCTTTTTGCCATGTTACTTCTCTCTTTCACATCTGTTAAATCTATTTAAGGCTTGTGGTCGGGTGATGACACAGTGCCAGAGCTGAGGTGTGTTTGGACGAGCATGGCTGGCCAACCCTCAGGAGGCGTTATCTCAACCTGCGTTGAAGCTTTCTTGCCCACAGCTCTTTCTTGATTTCAGCTCTTCGAAGGGGTGACCCATGTGAACCTAGAACACTATTTGTGGATACTGCATGACTTACACATGCAATGCCTTGACACCTGGTGTTACTGAGGCAATAACGTTACCACTGAAACTTACAGATATTTATAGATAGAAAGATCTATTTATGGGTAGAAAGGTCCATTATTATACAACACAGGAGGGAATCCTGTTTTCTTGACCCTAATATTTGACAATGGTCCAATTTGAAAACTTTGTTAGCAATCTGACACTATCAACTCTAGGATGCTGGAACTGACTTTGGCCTCTGAGCCCTAGACAGGCCCCATGCAAAGTGATATAGCTACTGGTCAGTGGCATGAAGCTTCACTGTCCAAGAATTCCTGGTGACTGTTGGAACATCCCTTCAGACAGGTCTACAGTTAGTGCAATGTCAGAAAATTAGGGGCTAAGAACTGCACCTGATGATGCTCTGCAGTAAGAGCATAAAAACTTTTTTTTTTAAAAAAATTGATTCACTTGTGTGCTATAGTAATAAAAGTAGGGACCTGAACCTCATTGAGTGTGGGTATGTGTGTGTGTGGGGGGGTGTATGTGTGTGTGCGTGTACGCGTGTGTGGGCTTTGTGGCATGGCCAAATCTGCTATATTTCATTCTTCATGCCTAATCTTGACCCTTTCCCTCTCCTTCCGCAGCAAGTCTACAACAAAGGTGCCTGGCTTTACATATAACCATGTGGAGGGGCATTCTGCAAAGCCAGCTGCTATGCAGGAGCACTTTGAAATGAGGGGGAAGCCCAGGTCCCAGAGAAAGAAAGCGTGTAAGGCTCTTTCCTTCACACAGGAAGGGTGAGAGGGGGACATGCAGCCACAGACCCCTAGGCTAGAGCTCTACAACAGCTTGATGGCTTTGTGGGAGAAACCCTCCTCAGTTTGGTCTGTGGTGTTCCCGCTTGCCCCCCGAATTTATTCAAGATCTGAGAAGGAATAACACTTAGAAAATTTGCCATTATACCCCACAACTGTTGTCAACCATAGATCTAAGTGTACTTTGTACCTTTATCCCTGTTTTACGGATGAGATAGCTGGGGCGAGAGAGCCAAGAGTACCCAGCACTGCTAGCAGGCTACTGGCAGAGCCAAGAATAAAAGCCTGGTCTATGGCACGGCATCTCGCCTTCACAGCTTTGCAAAACTGGATTGCAAGGTCACTGGGGCAATGCTTGTGTCTTCCTATTTGTCCTGTAAAACACATGTCTCTCCTGATAAAAAAATAATAAGGAAATGGCCTGTCAGAATAGGGTGAATTTCTATACAAAGACTCTGCCTATTATTGCTTGGATTTTTTTTTCTTGACAGCATAGCTGTTATGCTGATGTTGGCCAGCGAACTATGAAAAATATAGAAAGGAGGAGGGGGGAAAAAAAAAAAAAGAGTGCATAACTATTTTGCGCATATCCTAAATGTTTCTGTAATTTAACAGTCTGGATGTGCCCTCATGAAAATCTACACACTGCATAAAACAAAGTGCTGAACATCTTTGAAAATACAGGCTGTACCAGCAGGAACATAATTAAGAGGAAAATGCTAATAGCCTTTACGTCCAGGGTGACATTAGGGGTTAAGGGTGCATATGTGTTTGTGGCTGGATTTCAGTCCTAAACTTAGGGCTGAATCCAAACAATGTAATCTCATAAAAGTGGTGAATAACATAAGAAATCCCTGTCCAGTAAAATATCTTTGCCTTTGAGAAAGTAACTGTCATTAATTTGCAACAGCACACACTGGCCCTCTTAAATTAATATTTTCCAGGATAATAATCTGGCTAAAGACATGTAATGAGAAAACTGTTTCTTGCACACATTTCTTGAAAATCAGTGCCTGCAACCTCATCAAACCCTTCAGCAGTGAATATCTTCACTCTGTTCATGTTGCATAGACTTCCAGTTTTGGAAGTGTTGGGTACATTTTTGTAACTTAGTCACCTTTTCATTGAACACTTGTTGTGTTGAAAATTAACAACTGATTTTCAATTGCCCATACAATGGTGGTTTCATCCACTCAATCAGAACATTCAGACACTGCCTTTCTCCCTTGCATGAACGCAGTCCTTCTGCAAGGCTTTCTGGTGTTGGGAAAGGGGATGAGCTGAGCAGCCACAGGGTTGTGTAGTGACATTCTGCTTTGGAGAAGCACTGGGATAGAAGCAGAAGGCTTTGGGATCAAGGACTATTAATCAGATGTGGTGGCCCAAAGACATATTTTCTATTCTTGGCCATGACATAGAATAGTGCAATTCAATGGAGGTCTGAGGTTTAGTGTGTCAGGGTCCATGGGGAGTTCATGGGGCATGATTATCTAGACTATGGTATGTTGTGGGTTATTGTGCAGAAAATACTTGGTGTAAAATCATCATTTTTTAATACTTTCCTTGTGGATCATGTGAAAATATAAAATGCTGACATTCCCAAATTAATTTGATTCAGTAAAGAACTAAGGAGGTTAATAAAATAACCTAACTCACACAACACATGCCTAATCTGGGCTTTGGTCCCTGTTATGTCTTGCAAGTGTTTCAAGTTATATAGTCCTTTACCTTCATTCTTCTTGTGTTTGATGCAAATTGAGATGATATGGCACAGAGCTCAACCACTTTTGGGTAGCAGCTCAAGTTTGAACTCTAGTTTTGCGCAGTCAGCAAGAGTTCCATGCCAGATATTGTATTTCATCATATTCTTCTTCATTCCTACGCCTGAAAATCTTACCACACATGTAATCCCTTAATTATAGATCAAGCTGCAACAATTAATCTGTAGTGTTAACCATTGTACTTGCATTCATTGACATAAAATGATTAATAGCAAAGGACAAGAGAGTAAACTGAGATTGTCCATAAACAATTATTCTTCCCTGTCTTGGCAGGGATAGTAAGAAGGAAGTGTGGAGGGCTTTGTATCACCATTCCTCATTACAGTCTTTTGTATTTTGCCTATTAAACTTGTGCAGCAAATCCATGGTGACTCAGGAATGTCATGGTTGTCACTATGCTGCGCACTGTGGCCACTCAGAGCTGGGTGACAGCAGCAGAAATGGGATTCAGTTCTTCTATTCTTACACTCCAGGTTTCTCCTACGGGAACTAGCAATCATGTGGGGCTTACAGAACAGACAGAGGTGTCAAGTCTGACTGGTGGAGACTGGTGAGTACTGGAAGAATGAAAATAGCAACAATGTACAACAACATCAATGAACAGTGGTAATATGGTAGTCAGTCCCTAAAACTTTAGATTTACTCATCAGACAGTTGAGAAATTTAATTGATGGTGAGGTTTTGGAATGAATTTCTATCTTTTTCACTATTTTGAATAAAAAAGTGGTTTTCTTATGCTTTCCTAGTTGAGTTTGGAATAATAATGGTCAGCTGGAAGCTGGCTTGCCAGAGGGACTAGTTTGTAATGAACTACATAGTCTTGCATCTCTCAGCTGCTCATTTAAACCACCCTTGAACATAGGTAAGCAAAAGTATCAATCGTCATTAGTGTTCTACCATAGCTGTTCTGGGGGAATTGTGGGATGTGACGTAGGGTTTGTCTGGTTTCCTCTAGATTTGTTTAGGACGTGGTCGTTAGCATATTTGCTGGTGGTCTCAACGGAGGCCTGAGAGCTTAAATCTTAGTGGAAGGGATCCATTTGGAGTTACTGTCAAGGCCAGCATGAAGAAATAGGCATTGCCCCTCATACAGAGGGCACTGACTGCAGACATATCAAATAAACTGGTACCTTTAGAAACGCACTGTGGCTATTAAAAAGACAGGCTCTTAGATTACCACTAAATGCCGTGCTTCTCTCCTTCTGATGTCTGTTGCTATTTCATTTTTATTGTCTTTATGGAGAAAAACTCAAAGGGTTAGAGGATAGAGGTTGGAGGAAACATTCTCGCAAAGCTGCTTTGTGACCCATAGAGCTATCCCACAGAGGTAGAGAGAAGATAAGGATTTTCCAGCTGCTTTTAAAGGTTGCAAATTCATTGCCTTAAAGGTGCTGTTTAGGCCTTGTATTTACTGACAAGAGTGTACATACATACGCATTTGCACAATGAATGTGTGCTCATGCAGTAAATTTCTCCTAAAGTATTTTAGGAAGATGTTCTTATAATGCAGTCCTTGCCTAAACCCAGTGCTGAGAAATAATGGTATTTGACTCCTACCTAAAGTTTTTTGCTGGATTTCCTGCGCCCTCTCTCTCTCTGAGAATCAGATCCTCAGCAGTGAGGGATTAAAGTCTCACGCTGTAACATTCGTCCTTCTTGCTGAATGAATAACATGATTAAGGTGTATGGGGAAGTGGAGTGACAGTAGCAAGTTCCATAGGTACAAACCCCCTCAGGGGTTGTGCTGCAATATACAATGATTTATTTGGCAGATATTTGCATGCAACAAATGCCTGTGAATATTTCTCCAGAACTCTGGACAATTTCCGTGATGGAGGAAGCAGAAGGCTCATCTGGGAGAGGAGCAGCATTTCGTCCTGCCACTACATGGACAGCTCTAAGCAGGAGCAGGGTGGAGTGAGAACTGGCATGTTCTACATGTGTTTTTTGTCCCATACAAGAAATAATATATGCAGTCCTAAACACCATGGTGTGATAACAACAGACAACAACACACAAGGTATTATAAATGAGAGACTGGTGATCAGGTAGCGCAGACTAACTTGTGGCCAGCCAGCACAGTTCTGGGCTATGTGCAAGGCCTCATTTCTCCAGAGTGAAAATGGTTTTTTTTTTGGGAGCTTGCTGTTGGGCGAAGACCTACTTTGCAAAATCCATTTATGAATTGTAATTTCTCTTTCAAAGGCTTCCACATTTCCTGGAGGGCTCATCACCTCACAGATTGTGCTGTGTGCATTTTTCCTGTGTTCCTGTTAGAGAAGAGAGTGCTCCTATCCTCCTTTTGCAGAAGGGAAACCAAGGTACTGAAAAAGTGACAGACATATCCATGAAGGGACCAAAGTTGCCAAGTGGGACTTTGGTATCTTAGCCCAAAACCTAGATTCTCAAAAATTCTGCTTAGCTACTGCTTTAACTCTGCAGCTGTCTAAGTTTTTGACTTTTGGGTTTTTCAGGAACCTAAGTTCTGCTTCTGGGCATTCTCAAAGGCACCTCAGCCTTCACAGTCTGAGCTGCTCAGAACCTCTTTCATGCTTCAACTTTGTTTGGATCCACAAATGAGGTGCTCCTTCTGTTTTCTTGCTTGAGGGGCTCAATCCAATAGATGTTCTCCAAACTAGATTGGCTTCTGCACAAAATATAGTTGCTCTTCGCCTCTCCATCTCCTCATCCCCCTCAACCAGGCACTTGTCTAGGCTGTGTGAGAAAGCTAACATTAGATCCACTTGATACCTAAAGCCATTCATACCTAATTCTTCGATGCAGAGCGGAACAGCTTCCAAGACAGGCTGAAACTGTGTTCTTCTCTCAACAGAACAGTCTAGAGGGAGAAGGTAAAAAACACCTGTGAAATGAGGCACAAGAATCCCATCAGGTGGAACGTAATGGGCCCAGTCCTCCCAGCTGTTGGTGGCTCATGTTTTCAAAATTCTAACAGTTATGAAAGAAAGCAGCAACCTTCTGTCAGGTTTTCAATCCAAAGGTTTAGACAGCTACCCTGGGGAGAGCATTCGAGGCTCTGAGTGTCCTGGTACTACTGAGTGAGGAGCCTGAGGCACAGAGAAGAGAAACATCTCCATTTGGAAATACCAGCATAGCTTCTAAAACCTACAGAGCTGCATCAGCACAGTAATGTGCTGGGGTTGTTCTGGACCTCTTCCTATGAGCAATGTCATACTATTGGAAGAACTAAAGTGGCAGCACTGTGAAAATGGATGGTGGCTTGAGAAAAGACCCAGTGCTACACTAAGAATCTCTGGCTAGGCGGTAGTGACAATGAAAGTCTTGTCCAAAAGCTTTTTAACAACAATCAAGAGTGGCAAAGTTTATCTTCTGCTTCTGGAGATATGGGGTCAAATTTATGCTTTGATCAAAATTAGCCTATTGATTAGATTTCAAAATGAGGTAAAGCCAAACTATTGTGGATAACTTTAAGATACAGACTGGGGTCCAAATTCTATTCTCTGATGGACTCTCTGGCTCCATGTGCTATGACCAGTTTTCTATTTGTGTGACTTCAGTTGCCTTTTGTATGACTTGTTCTTTTACCTGCTGCTGCATGCAAGAAGCCAGGTAGCCACCAATATACATATTCTGATTTATAAGCTGAAAATATAATCCACAACTAAAATAATGTGTGTTTAATCAACTGTCTATTGTGGAACGGAAGAAAAACTTTTTTCTTTTTTTCTTTTTTAATGCCTAGATATGTAATTGCCTCAGAGACCAGAAAGATGAGTTTTGGTCTCTTGTGCAATTTAAAAAAAAAAAAATCTGCCTAAATGTTTTGGAGGCAGAAACTTGGTGTGATCTCTTGGGTAAATACAATGCATTTTAGAACTAAACATAAAAGATCTACTAAAAAATATTTTAAAGAAGAAGCCTGAATGTACTAACAAGATTTGGCAAGAGTCAGGAAGGCCTGTGTGGCACTATCTTCTGTAGTGATCAAAATGCTCTAACTATGGTTGAACTTCCTTTGCTCAGTGCTATCATTTCACTTGCCTTGAAAGAACTGCAAAGGCTTGAATAAGAGATCAGAACATTTGTTTTAACAGAGTCTCAAAGTGCCTCACTATGTTATAGTGGAAAGTTGCTTGCAACTTCTTTCGCCGACTCTTCTCTGATGAGCAATGTTCTCCTCTGACAACCAGGAGCGACAGTGCGGTAGAGCAGTGGGCTGGGAGAAGCTGCGCTGGGGGTCGTGGGAAAAGCAATGAGTCATACTGTTGCTTCGCCACAGAGTTTCACGTGTTTGTGATTTTCATTTATGCACATTAGTGCTGGAGAATTTTTTTTTTAACTTTTCTGTAAAGATCAATTGATTTTATTCTTTGGGGTTTTTTGAAAATTTTTTCTTAGCATATCCTCCAAAATAACCACCTGGTGCACTGACTAGAAAATTTGTTATTTAAAGACGTTTGATTTGTCTGCATATCTGTATTTTTTCCCTTTTACAGGCTGAATGGAAAGAATTGAGCACACTCAACTTCCATTTTCCTGTAAAACAACAGTCTGTGCTCTCTTATGAAATTCAGTGGATCTTCATTATGAACTGATTCAACATTTAATGCTTTGGCTTGACAATATGTTGCTATTCAACAATATTTTGCTCTTTTTCTATCTTTTTGGAAAACAGGATTTTTATTAATGTGACAATTTGAGGAAGACTGTACAATTTAAGAATCCTTTTTGATATTGAGACTTCCTATCGCTATGCACATTAGACTGTATACTCCATTTTAAATACAGGGCTTGTCTGCATTTTCTGCAGTATTTTGCTTCCAGTGAAAGAAAAGAGCTACAGAACAATATCACAAACAGAATAAATGAGCAGAAACTGGCCATAAATATTTTTTGGCTGGAAATTAGAATAAAATGTTTATCTATTACAGCAGTGAGCATATGGAACAATCTTCTCATAACAGTGCTAACCCCAAAAGATACCTACACATATATACATACACATATGTGTGTGTATATATGCACCTTCCTTTTTTTTGAAGTTAGAACCTGGTGAGTTTCTGAAGCAGGTTCATGAAAGGGTTTGTATGAATGGTCTTTGTATGAGCAAAAGGCTGCACTCTCAACCTAGAAGTCCTTTCCAGTCTTATGTTCCTAAAACCTAATTGCTTTTGGAACCCTGCAACAGCTTTGTGTTTGTTGGGTTTGGTTAAAGTGTCCCTAAACAGGGAAGAGCTTTGAAAGTAGGAGAAAGGTTGTATTTCAGATTCTGAAATGCCTCTGGGGCTGGCATTGGTTTGGACCTAAAGCCTCTGGGCTCTTACGACAGGTATTAAAAGGGGGGTCACAGGTAGGAACCAGCGTTCAAGAAACCTACTGAGAAGGTGTTGAGGTAAGAGCAAGCACTGGAGGCGTGCAGACCCCTGGGAACTTATTAGTACACAGGGCCCAGCACTGAGGGCTTAGAGAACCGCTGGGTGGCTGCCCAACCAAGAAGTCCAGCCAGGTTGACAACGTGTGAAAATATGGTTATGAAATGAGAGAAACTTTCACTTATTCAGCTTGTTTAGAATAACCTGTTTTAAAATTGTTTTTTAATGAGTCTGCTAAGGCAAAGGGGATGAATGGTTCTGTGGGGTCTCCTTGCCACCTGCCCCTACCGTGCCCCCACAGCTCTCCACCAGCAGATGGAAGAAGATCACAAGCTGTGCTGTAGCATTTCTACTCCAGCCTAAGCCTGGCATTACCAAATCCTTCTGACACTTAAGCAGGTGGATGCTGAAACTATGTTTCCTAGCAGGAAGGTAAACTACCAGATCTGGAAGTTTGGCTGAATGAAATCTTTGGGTGTATCTCGCTGGGCAGACAGAGTTTCCTGGAGCTGTTTGCAAGAGCCTGCTCTGACTGTCACTGTCCTTCTTGCATCTAACCTCAAAAGCCATGTTTCTTGGTAGAGAGTACCTATTTCCTGGCAGTGATAAAATGTCTGATAATAGCCATGAAATTAAGATGATTTTGCCTTTCTGCAGGTGGACTGGCATGGTGTGGGTAATATTAGTGGTAAGGGTCACTGTTTCATTCTGGTGGGCTTCTTGTTGCGAGTTGCCATAATCTGCTACTCAGAGTGCACAAATAGAAATTTGTAAATCTTTGACAAAGTGAAATACGACAAGGTCCAAGAGAGTTGCTCTGTATTTACAGATGAAGTCAAGTGCTCCTGTCTTTACTTTTCTCCCTCACTCTGGTGTGGTGGAACTTTTGTGAAAAATGTCACACTTTTCTGTTTGGGGGCTAGGGAGGGGGGGCACCAATACATTTTGATGTTTCCTTTGAAAGAAAACCAGATGAATAAAAAGTATACTTTGAAAATCTGATGCTAAAATGCAGAAGGAAAGCATGTGGAGAAAGGGATTCCTCGCTAAAATTAAAAGAAAGGTAGCTACGTGATGATCGTTCAATTACAGTCTAAAGAGCATTATGCCAAAAATTGCAAAAGGCCTCGTTAAATGGGGACGAGGCACTGTGATGAAAGGAGGAAATAGCTAGCAAGAAAGTAGATGGAGTGGAAGTCACGTAGGATCACACTACAAGGAAAATACAGAAATCTGTGAATTTACTCCGGCCTAAGTAGATGCTGATAATGCCAGCATTAATTACTAGAGATTTTTATGTTTAAGATGCTCTGGGCTGTTTCAAGCAATCTGAATTATTTGGGAAATCACTGAGGTCAAATCTAGCAGAGAATATGGGTCAACAAGTGTCTGCGGAGAGCTACCTGTTCAGGTGAGTGCCATCAAGTTCCCTCTCCACCATGCAACAACACACCAGCCAGGTGGGTCATTAAGTTTGCACCTCGCGACTTTGCCTGCTATGCCTCTCTGTTTCTGCATTACAAATGCTTTTGGCCACAATTTTTGACACTTCAGAAGTACAGCAGACACTGCAAGGGTCCTTCTCGCTAGGGCTGCTTTGGCTACTTAAGTCATTTTGGCTCTAGATTGTTTAAGGAGGGAATGTGTCCCCTCCTGTGCAGAACTGTTACTCTGTGAGTGTGTGTGTGATGTGTAGCGGATCCGTGTAGTTCTTGGTTTGTTGCAGACCATGTGTCATACTGTCATAATTGATTTAACCTCACTAAGCGTAACTGAGAACACCTGTTTTCTCTGAGTGATATTTTTTCTTCACGTATGTCACAGCTATCCTCATTATTTACAGTGTATTTTTAGACCTCAGATTTAATCATGGCATAAAAGTGCAAAAGTCTCTTTTCCACAAGAAAAAAAATTAAAAATATTTTTCATTATCTTGTTTTTTTAAATAATTGTATCATGTTTTTGACAGCTAAATAAATGGATTTTATTAAACAGGATTATGGGCTGAGATTATTTAGTATTCCTTTTTTATTATCTGGTGTAGCCTCTGCTGGGAGCTGTGAGTTTCTTTTCTTCATTTCCAACATTGATTCTTGCATTAGATGGTTACATTGAATAATTAATATACTTCCCGTGATTGATGATTTGCATGGCCTGAATATTAGGTTATCAATCATGACCCACTTGTTCTAATGTAATCATATTGAAAACGTGTCAAAAGCTGTTTACCCAACAATGACAACAGGAGCTGTGATATTGAAGGTGCCTGATGCACTACAGCAGGAAATATCCTGGTTGAACATTCATAATGCAGAGATTATGAGTTCCTCAAATTGATGTAACAAAAGCCTGGAGCCCTTGGTGAGAGTTATCAGCTCCAATAAGAAAAGCTCTTTTTTCAGCTAGAAAATCATACTGATTTCTTTGCCTTTTATCAGCTGCTTAGTGACTTTTTGAGCCTACAGTGTAAAGTAATTATGTTCTGTGCTGCACGGCATAAACTGGAAAAAAAATAGGAAAATGTTTTTGTGAAAAAAGGAATGGCACTGCCTGTATCGGTTGTTACTGGAAGGAGAGAGCATCGTTAAGGTCTTGCCGTAGTTCACTTTCACTAGATTACCGCAAACATTGGTGCACAAACTACTCACCTTCTAGAAAACAACCCTACCCCTCCCCACCCCAGAGTTTTCTTCATATGTTTAGGTTTCAGCTTATTCATGTATGAATGATTTGCTTAATAAGGCAGGCACATTACAAGTGGAATTAGAAGCATTCAGTAAGTTATCCTAGGAATAAACAGCCTTTGCCAATACAATATTTCAATGGGTTTTGCTTCTGAGGGAATCGTTAAAACAGAGCACCACATTTTAACACTCAGAGTGTAGTGCACATTGCACTTGCAGTGTATTTCTTAGCTCACAGATATTCCTGCAGACCATACTGGTTCCATTTCAACACCCTGTTACTCTTTACCTCAGCCAAATGCGATGACTCTCAGGTTTTAGTTTGGCATGCTTGTTTCAATCTTTCGTTCCTTTTTCCTGTGATGACTCAGATTAACATGGGCATTGTATTGAGATTCAGCTCCACAAACTCATACTGATGGAAATACTCCCTGTGACCGTAGCAGAATCACTCGCTTAAGCCAAAGCTGCTTGAGGTGGAGAAGTCTAAAGCACTGAGCTGTATAACTCCAAGCAGCAAAGCCGCTTCTTTCAACCTCTACCTGACTTCCACTCTGAACTGTAGAGTACATGGGTTTTCCAGCCTTCTTTGTTCACAAAAGATCATGAAGTCATGCTTTCCCTGGCATTTGGCAGCGCTTTACTCCTTATATCACCTTTTGGCTTTGATGGAGTCCTCAAAAGCACAGCTCTTTGCAGCTCCCTGTTACTCTTGACGTTAGGCAACTTAATTGTGGTGGATGTAGACCAAAATCAGACTATTCATCAAGATTAAGAGTACCACAGTTTTGTCCAAATGTGAGGACCCTATGAGGCCTGGCTAGCCTTCAAGGCATATACTCATGGAGTTCATACGGGTGTGGTATCCGAATAGCTGGAATGGTTGACAGTCATAAGAAGAAAGACAATTGAAAAATCTAAAAGCTCAGGAAAAAAAAAAGCCCTACAGTTTGACTCCCCTTTTTCTTCCTTTAGCCAGTATTTTACTCTGTTCATCCAAAAGAGGAACAGACTATAGGAGCTACGTAGTCTAAGTGATACAACCCAGGAGGAGGGGTAACCTCCTGGGATATCACCATGGTTGAAGGCCAAGTGTTTCAATTACTTAATATATGACAATATTAGTCTTGTTGTGTCTCACAGCGATTAAAACAGAGAACAAGTATGTTCATTGTTACAGGAAAAAGAATTCCTAAAATAATTTGTAATAATAAAACCACAGAAACCTGGAACTGGAGAAAGTGTAGATGGAAAAGACCTAGTCATCTAATTTCCCTGCCAGTGCAGGATTTCAGTGTGTTTTTAGCATATTGTTAGTGTAATAGGGTTACTTAGAAAACTATGCCCCAACCTGTTGGATTTGAACATAACCACAGTGATTCATGGTTTTTATGATTTCTTGGCTTGAATCTGCAAACTTAATTCAAAGCGCTTCAAACACTAGTGCTTCTACAACCATGAGAAATTAAGCAAATGAATTGAAATATAAGAAAAGTTAAGACATTTCTTAGCTTCAGCAAACTATCTCTTCCTCTATTGCTTTTTATCACACTAAAAAGGTCCAGAATCATCAGCTCTAGTCAGTGAGAAAAATTGTGTTAGATTTCTCCTAATTTGTTGTTAGCAATTGCCTTCAAAATGAGGGAATACATAAAAAGATGACGTTCTGATTTTTCTTTATTTGCCCAACGTTTTTTGAACCCTTTAGTGCCCATTAGTAATCTTTCCTCCACAGCTAAGAGAGTTTTCAACCTTTTATTATTTTTAAAGTAGAAGCAGGGACTGTCTATTTATTGAAATGACTCCAGGAAAGGCACCTCCAGAAAGATTCCCCATATTTGAGACTGACAATGGAAGAGTTAGTAAAGGTAACACTGTAATTTCTCTCTCCAGCTGGTGAATGATCTTTCAAATATTTATGTATTTGTTGTGCCAAGGCGTCTTCTTTTGATTACATCATGGTAGGTTCTTGCTTGCCACACATTATACCACAGATTACGTATCTGACGTAGGTCAGATGAAAAACCCTGTACATAAAAGAGGAGCATAAAAACTACCTGTCTTATGAAGCACTGACAGCTTTATAAAGCTTTCCTGCAGGAAAAACTGTTCTGCTTTCTGAATAGCCATTTTTACATTTTTTTAATTAACATTTTTTTGGTTATTGCATAAGACAGAAAGCCCACTAGTTTTCAGTTGTTTAGTTTCTCAGCCAGTAGTAGAATTTTGCTTGGAAAGAAGCATCATTTTATGGAAACCGTCAGTAAACTGTTTTTCTACGGAAAATATTTGAGTAGCCCTCCTCTGTGTACACAGTTATAAAAATATTAGGGCAATATGTGCTAAGTGGGCGGCACAATTGTTTCAGCACACAGCACCCATCTCTGCAAACCGCTGCCAAAAGCAAATTACTCCAGCAAGCTATTTAACATAATAGGACATAGCAGGTGTTGGGCCACATCTTCAAACAAACAAAACCAAAGCAATGACTAATTTACTGGAAGGAGCCGTACAACCAAAATATTCTTCTTCAGACCCACAACATTTGAATTCCATGGGAAAACAAATCTGCCGTCCTTTAGAACAGAGCTCATGTGTGCGGGGTACAAAACTTTCTAGGCAACCAAGAGACCTATCTGATACTCTGCTTGGAAAAGATCAAAATAGGGATGGACTTCTGAGAGCGAGATGTGAAACACATCTCTCTGACTGAACATTCCTCAATATACCGCAATTATAAATAAGTACAAACAAAGTCCGTTCCCTGCTGACTCTGAATGGAAAAGAGCTGGAGAGAAGAAAAAAAAAACAGTCTGTATATGTTTTCTTTATAATTTTGGAATGCATTCAGGCTTCACACCAGGCAGCAGAGAGAGAGAAGCAGAGGACGCTGTTCTCATATGTGCCTCACGCTTGGAAAGAGCGTGGATTTTCTCATCAGCATCATCCACAACGGACTCTTGACCCTGAGGGCAGGATATTTTTAGGTCTACGTTTACGAACAGCTGAGGATTATTTTGCAGGTGGAGAGGTGAGGGGCAGTTTAAAAGGGCAAGAGACAATTTGACCCACTGTATTTTGCGAAGGTGGGACCGCAGGTCTTGGCCAGGGGGAAGGTGGGCTTCCCTGATGCCTCTTCACCTGCTGCTGTGCTTCCTTGAATTGCTGCGGAGCCTGCAGCACCGCCCTCCCTGCGCCCGCCGGAGGACCGATCACGCATGAGGCTCTTGACGCACGTGACAGCCACTTTACACTTGATGTCACTGACGCCAGACTAAGGTGACAGGGTTGTCTTATTCTCGGCATCCTTGCAAATCCTCTTCCTGTCTGTGGATACTTCTCATAGCTACCGCAAATGCCGTAACCACTGCAGAGAGTGTGATAGGATATTTCTGTGTTGTTTTGTTAACTTCTCCTATGAATATCAGGAAATAAAGATGGGCACCTAGTACGGCACCTAGCAATTTCTTTGCCAGAGGTTTATATTTTTTTTACTATTCTCTTCCACCTCCCACCCCCTTCCTCTGCTGGGTTCTCAGTGGCAATATTAGGATGAATGTATCTGTCAGTTTCAAACCAGGACATTTTTTTCCCCCCTCTTTTTGTAGAGCTGTCCCAAAGCATACCTGGGAGCTGGGAATATTAAAAAAAAAAAAAAAAAAAAGAAAAAAAAAAAAAAAAAGCAGAGACCTCTGCAGTATAAGATCGCTGGCCTTGCCTGTAACGTGAACACTAGCTGATGCGAGGGAAGAGGAGGCTCATTAGGTGCCTCCGACTCCCACTGCCTTTGCTATTTTTGGGCCGGCTGTCATGTGCATGGGGTGATCCATCCGGCCTTGACGTTCGGCATAACATCTCAGTGCCAACCCATTGTACCTTTCCCCCTCTCTCGCCCTGGGATGGGAGAGAGAAGTAGCCAGCGCTGCTGCTATGCCGCCGGGTCAAACGGCCAATTAAGCAAGCGCGGCTGGACGCGCTCAGGTGAGGGCTTGGGTGGGCAGAGGGGAGCAGGCTGTGCAGAGCCGTCGCCTCGGAGCGCGCTGCAGACCCTTCACTCCACCTCAGCTGCGTCCCTGGGAACTGCCAGGAAGAGCATCTGAGCTGCCTGTAGCTTTAACGGTACGGCACAGGGGAGCAGAGGTCTCCCAGGATTAATTAATGGGCATCCCGAGAACACATTCTCATTATAGCTATAGCGCTAGGGTTTTTCCTCGTTTTGCAGAACATCAAACGTATTAGACAGTGTGTGGGGGGAAGGTGGGGAGGAGTGGGGAAGGCAGAGACGGCGGTCAGAAGGAAGCGATATGGACCGGGAGATTGAACCTAACCCCGTCAGAGGCTCTCACAGGACTTAATATTGCATTTATTTAAACTGGATTTTCTCCGGTATAACGCGGCTGACTTTGGGGGAATGAGCCTTGCTTTCCAGGGGTGTGCGGGTCCCTCGGGGAATGAAATGCCACTGATAATAAAGAGCTCGTGCTGACATCCTCCGCCACAATTTTTATTTGTTTGTAGCTGCTCATTCTTTGTTAGAGCACAGAACTGGGGAGGCACGTGCGTTTTGTTTCTCTCATGTGATTTTCCCCGCCAGTCAGCATGGCTTATGCTCAATTAATTCCATCAATATACGGTCCCCCCCAGCCTCATCTGCACTTGTGTAGCGTGACAGGCAGTTGTGAATATACCACTAACTGTGTCCAGACAAAGGCGTGAGGAGGCTCCACGAGGGGTCTATTAACTCCACAGCCAGACTGTGGCTTCGGCTGAGGCACAGCCCCTTTGCAGGAGGGTTCTTTTATTTGGTGAAACACTCAGTAAAAAGCGTTTCCTCCCTCCCGGTGAATTAACCGCCGCTCGGATCCTGGCGAGCCGTGGCTCTGCCGTCTGAACCACGTCCTACAAAACACCGGGGTAGCTGGACACAGTTCTCCAGCGCCCACAAACACATTCAGAACACACGATCCCTGCTCTGAAGAGCTCAGGGGTTCACTTTGCGCGATCGAGCGGTGCAGGTGATCAGCTCCAGAGGAACGTTTTGACAGAGAAGGTGCTCTGGCCATGTTCTGTCCCATTCACACGATTCAGCAGTGATGACTTTCTCTGAAAGAGCACTGAAGTTCACAGCCACCATTTCATCTTTTTCTTCATAAAGTGGCAACAAATCCCCTCCTATCTTGTGGCCGTGTGATCCCCTCAGCAGCGAGGCAAGGTGCCTGCAGGTGAACTTCAATGCTCTGAAGAACAGGGAGCAAAATAAAAATGGCAGTTTTCATCAGAAAAAATTATTTTTCTGCACACTGGGTATTTCAGAGGCATGAGGCTGCGCTAATTGGGGTGCAGACTAATGACTAATCCCATTAGAGGTGCTGTTTACAGATTACCCACTTGTTTGAGGGACTAGAAAGCAACGTTGGAATAAAAAAAAAAATCAAAAAGGAGAGAGAATATTTTTTTAGAACCGCTGTGACACGAGAATGTGAGAGATGTTAGTTATATTGAAACACTCTTTCAGCCGACAAGGTCACTTGTGGCAATAATCCGCTCATTAGAGGTGTAATCCATCACTCAAGTAATATCAATTTAGTGCCAGGGTTTTAATGCAGGTTGTACTAATCATTAGCGGCAGTTTGTCAACTGCATAATTCACAAGGGATTGTGGGTATGCATGATTTAGCAGGTGACCCTTGACCTCTGCTGAGTAAGAAGCCTGCCTTAGAGGCAAAATCAAGAGGGACAAAAAGCAGTGCTCACTCATGAACAATTATTATGCTTAACAGCATGACTGTCATTTTAGAGGGAAAGGGAAAAAACAGTATGTCCTGCATAATGAAGGATTAAAATTCACCTGAGACTTGGCTCCAGCTACAACGCTGGAGTCACCACCCGCACTTAGTGGGGCAGGGGGAAGACAACACTTTTTTTAATTGTTTACTTAATGGCCGCGTAGCCAGCATCTAAGAGCGAAAAGCCCTTCTGCCATGCAAAACACGAGGGGTGATCACAGCAACAGACTTATTTATTCTCCTGCCATGAAAATGTTGGTTTACTCCCGTCTCTATCCCAGGTGCCAAGCGCTGGGATTGACCTGTGACTGTCATAGGTGAAAAGTATTAGTTAGGAAAGTCTGCATTAGTGTCAGGCAGGTAGAGGATTTCCCCTCAGGCTGTTAATTCATTTGGAGGGAAGAGGAGAATAACCTGAAGTGAATTTCTGTGCCCACCTGAAATCTACTCAGAGAGTTAAATGCATAGTTTGATTTACCAATCATTATAAATGTAGTATAGCATCATATTCTCTATTTCAACTGTTGGAAAAATCCATTTCTTTTCACATCCCACTTGGGAAGTTACCGGTGTCTTGCCTTGCCGTATCGCTGCTCCGTTTTATAATAGCAATAATCCTCCTGAAATCTGGCAGCTAGGGCCAGTTAAGTGCCCTAAGCTTTACTGCAATTAAGGTGCTTTTTTGCTTGCGATAATTCAGAATTGGCTTTGACTTAAAAACTGAAATTTAACAAGTGATTTAGCCTGTAATGTGCTCTAATTGCTTTCGGTATTTTGAAAGTGGGGGCTGGGTGGGAGCAAGAAGAAAGAGGTCAAACAGCTTCGCGCTTTACCAGGGAGAGTGGCAAGCAAACTTGCGCGTCTGGCGCTTCCCGACGGGAGTTTGACAGTGCGCCCCAGCTCCCAGCTTGTGAGGCTGTTCCTTAATAGAGCCGCATGATACCCCCATGCTCCTATTAAAAATAAAATAAAATAAAATAAAATAAAATAAAATAAAATAAAATAAAATAAAATAAAATAAAATAAGCCTGGAAGGAAAAGAGGGGCTGAGCGAACTTGCTGATTTGTGAAATAAACACCACATTGGCGTGGCGGCCCTTGCCAGCTCCCCTCCCAAAGAAGGGGGCGAGGCGCGGGGGGGAGAAGGCGAGCGGCAGCAGCCGGGCAAGCGGCCGCAGTCGGACGGACTGACGGACGGACGGACAAGCCTTCCCGCACGCCGAGTTTTCCCTCCCGGTGCCCGCCCAGTTCGGCGGCGGGATGGGACGGGACGGGATGGGATGGGATGGGACGGGATGGGAGGTGAGGGCGAGGTGCGACGCTGCTGCCGCCCCCGGGACCCGCATCCCCGCGGGGGAAGGCTGCGGGGCGGGGGGTGGCTCGGCTTAATTGCACCCACTGGGCATTGCCCTGGCCGGCGCCGGGGAGAGCTGCTCGCCAGCCCGGAGGAGAGGATTTGGGGCGGGGGGGGGATGAGGTGGCCCGGCGGTGGCAGCCCCGCGGGTGGGGACAGCCGCGGGCCACGGCAGCCGCCTCCTGGCTGGTCCCCTGAGCCCCGCAAATGGCCCGGGGTGAAGCGGGCTTCCTGAAGGGCCGGTGCGGGGGGAGGAGCTGGTGTCAGGCTTGGGAGCAGCTTGCTTCCTTCGTCTTCTGGTGGTTAACAGCTAGGACTGAAGCGGAGCTGCGAGCCGGGGAGCTGGGCTGGAGCCCACGGTCTTGTCCAGGTTTATCCAACGACCTTCCAGGTCTTTGTGCGCTCACCTGCTGGACTGCCGCTGGATCGTTTCCATTTGTGGTGCAACATGGGTAAAGACAGGGAAGACTGGCATATTCCTGCAGCTCCTGCAGGTCAAAGGCAGCGCTGGTGGTACTTACAAGAGAAAAAAAAAAAAAGAGAAAACTGTCCGGCAGGAGGTATTGACACCACCTGATTTGAGGCATCTTACCCCTCTGCAACACAAGATGAAGGGCTAGGGTCCTGCAGCAGGTGATTCAGCCCATGTAAACCATGTTCCTGCTCTAAATGATCTTCTTGTGCATGTCCACAGCCTTTGGTAGGTGCCCCAGAGAGCAGCGCCCACACCTGGGACAGGCTGGGTTCCCCTGGGGTCTTCTGCAGAGGTGGGACACTGTGGTGTGCTGCCTTTAGCTGGTGCCAGTATTTCCCTGGTTGCGAAACTATCTAATGGAGCTCCCGTTGGCAGAGCCTTTCGTGCTGTTCAGCTGCTCTAAGATGGGTGTGGACTTTAATGTGAGCTGAAATGTTAAATTTAGGTATTTGAGCTGAATCACATCCAAAGTGACTTATTCAAACAAGGGGAGAAGCAGGAAAATGGAACTTCAACACTGGGTCAAGCCCTGATTGTAGTTCAGCCATCATTTAGTGATTCCTCTTGTCTCACATATTTAGATTATATGAGTTTTGAGGCAGGAAATATCTCCTACCACAAAGGAGGCTGCAATTCGATAATAAAAAATAATTAAAATTCTTAAGGATACTTGACAGTTCACATGTCAATAAAAAACGCTTTTAGGAAAAGAACAATTTTCATCCAGTTAGATTTAAGACGCCAAGTTCCTTCCTCAGGTACATGCATACAAAGAACATGATGAATCCAGCCAACATTTGCCTAATGAGTTAGCATTCTCCTCTGTTGGAAGTCAAAAACCTTCAGCTTCAGGCAATATTCTTGCCTGTGGACCTGGAAACAGTAAAGCTCATGTCTCCTGTGGACTGGCCAGAAAAGGAGGCAGATATAAGCTGAGCTTTTATAACTGTATTTTGATCACATCCTTCTTATAACTGTAATTTCTGTAAGTAAGATTTCTAATTTTTTCCCCTTTTAGTCTTTTTAACTTCAAAAGCTACTTTAGTAGGAAATTTGGGGGGAAAACAAACCAAACGAAACATTATACTATCGTTAACATTTTGATATTTGGGTATATCAGAGGATAATGCAGTGCCCATCTGGACTGCCTTAACAACACACTTAATTGCATTATATATGGAGAAGGGATTCAAAAGAACAAAGAATTCAAGCTATTCTATTTAAGTAGCCCATTGCTGTGGTATCTAAGCACAAGAGTAGAACAGAGCATAAAAAAGCAGATTGCTAAAAGCTATACATCCCAAATCTTACGCGCAGTTCTGCACAGAGATTAATGAAACAAGCAGAGCAGCAAGCTGGAATATTAGTGGCAACATATTTACTCCCTCCAAGTGTTCATAAGGACACCAACTTCAATGATTTCCAAAGCGAGCTCTACCCACCACGGATGAGCCCCCACAACATTTGCCAGTGTTTCACGCACAGCTGCTAGTCACATGCGAGAGGGTTTTAAAGATATCTCCTAGCCTAAGGAGGCTGATCTAGTGGGGACTTCAAAAACACCTAGCCACTTCACTCGCACGGAAATCTCATGCCAGCGACTCCACAAGCTGTCTGTGGTTAGGTATCTGAACAATCAGAAAAAATCTGGGGCATCTTGGTGGCCTGTGGGGTCGAATCGAGCTTGTAGGGGGTGTCTCTGCAGAGGAGTTGGAGGGCAGGTGGAGGGATGCTCCGCAGTGCCTGCAGGCTGGAGATGTAGGTGCTGGCTGCTGCTGGCTCTAGGGTGCTGGTAAAGGCACAGAGGCGCTGGGAAGGGCATGTCCCTGCACTTCAACAGTTTCTGTTCCTCTGAAGCGGTGACTGGGGCAATGAGAGAAAGCTGCCTGAGCCTCCTTCCAGGGCTGAGCAGGTTGAGGGATGGTGCTCTTAGCTGCTGGGACAGTGCCTGGAGAAATTGTGAGCTCCCCAAACCTGTATCTAGACCCACCTGATGACAGTGGGTCTGCTTTTCCTCTGTATTTCCAGGTCTGTCGTGCCACTGAGGATCATTAGCCTCCTCTCAAGATATGATCCTAACGTTGGTAAGCAACTGCTGTCTTTGGCAGGGGGACGCCAATTAGCGATGATCTACATTACTGAAAATTGAAGAGAAGTGGGTTCACAAGACATTGGAGCTATTGTTTCCTAGTGTTTGCATATGGAGTTGTGTGAATTTACTGGATGGCTAAGAACACAGCAGGTAGCCCAGATGCTGATTCAACCCCCACCGTCTCTCCTCAAGATAATCTCTCCCTGGGAGAGCTTGAACCATGTGGAAAGCATGCGTGCAAACAACTGCAGCCAGTGAAATCATGTATCAGAGATGAGGACAGGCCTGTGTCCATGTGGGGGTCTTGCTTAAACAGGCCCAACCTCACGTCACTGTGGGACAAGGAGCGTTCGAGCTTCTCAAGCACGCCCCAGCCCCACATTGATCTCCTTGAGGGGCACCTCCCTCAGCCAAGTGCCTGATGAGCTCCCTGAGGGGTTTCAGCTGCCCATGTGTAACACCTAGGGACGTCTCATCTGCACGAGAGTAGCTGGGACATGCACGTGGGCAGGCCAGTGTGGCACAGCATGTGTAGGACAGAGACCTATCTGCCTGCAGCTGCATCGCACCCTGCAGCTCCACCAGTGCTGGAGTCAGGAAATCACAATGAAGGACTTGGTGTCCATCCTACCAGGTCTGCAAGCCCAAGATCCCATCCAGTATCCACAGCGTCCCTCTGTGTGGCAGAGTAAATTTTAAACTTCTTGATTTGATCTAAGTCTTCATTGTTTTGACGTCTCCACTTTTATCTTCCTGGCTTTGCTTTTGTTTCTGCTGGGGGTTTTGTTTGGCTACTGATTTATTTTGAGATGTCTCATTTCTAACCACATTTCCTTTATTTGTGGGTTTTGTTTTTGTTTTTGTTTTTTTAATGGTGGCATTTTGTCAGGAGCTAGCTTCCAAAGAACCATTATTGCTGCCTCCACAGATGCCCCAAGAATATCAGGTGTAGAAGATTCTGGGTGTCTCAAAGTCTACTGTTTTCTAGCAAAATTGTATGGTTAAGGTAATATGCCTGTATACTGAACTGGAACATTGTGAATGGCTCTGTGCATTTGAAACTAAGTTGTTGGAGTCGTTACAACTGACACATGCAAACATTTCAACTACAGAATTTCAGTAATTGATCTCTGTTAAACTCCAAGCAGCAGATGACACTTAGAGTCTGCTATAGAAAAAATGCTAGTCTTTTTTTTCCCCCACTGCTTTTAGTATTTGCTCAGTATCATTAATATAAATAGGCAATCATCGAAATCAACACAACTGAAGTTAACAGAGCAACTCCAGATTTACATCAGTGTAAACGAGCGCAAAACTCGATCCCTCGCATGTAATTTATCTTTAATTCTGGTTTAAGTCTCTCTCATCTTGCTGAATAAAAACTGATGTTCTTCTCACACACAATCTGTATACCATTCATTAGTGTCTTTTCTGTTTGGAAGAAAGATTGGAGCCTGTGGTAATGAAAGCTCAAATCCTGGGGAGCAGTACACATGGTATTTTGTTTTAACTAAATGCTGCATTGGTATTCTCATGAGTGGCTTTGCATTACTTGAACATTTATGAGTAGCTTGAACTAATAAATCTCTAATTAGCACTAATTACTAATTAGGTTATTGATTCCTCTGACTGTGGACTCCTCACTGGTTTTATTCATAAGCAGAATGTTGTTTTAAAAATTCTGGTAGATATATCCCCAAACACAGCTCACTCCTGCCGCGGAAAGGAGCAGAGCAGACTGCTCTGGGCAGCCTGTCTGGTGGAACAGCACCGGGCTTATTTAGACTGGGAAAGTACAGCAAGGGGCAGTGGAACTTTTTTCGCTGACTGAGCTGTCAGGGTGCTGCCTGCCCGCCCAGATGTGCTGGAGAACCTCAGCACTTTTCTGCTTTCCTGCGAGATGCCTCCTGTTCACATCCCCGGGCATGCACCGAGGGCCTGGCTCCGCAGGTTGGCTGATGCTCTTCTGAAGGTGTTTTGTGGGGACTCTTGCTCTTTGTGGCAAGGTCTGAAGCAGATCTGCTGGAGCAAGCTGGTGTTCCTTGCTTTGCTTCACACAGTTTGCCTTTGGTTTTGTTCATGGCTTTACTGGAAAAAGAAACCCCTCTGGATCCTTGTACCCACTGAAGAGTTTCCCCTCCCATTCTCCCATCTCTCTCCAGCAACTGTCCTGCTCTATCTGTCTGACAAAGCAAAATGGGTTCTTTATTACAATTCCAGTGAAAAATGCTCTGCACCCTGCATTTACACAGCATTCCAAATAGCTCTTTGCGGAAACAGCCCCACATGGGGTCAGGAGTTCCATAATCCCTTTTTTTCCCCCCAAGAGCTCAGACAGCAGGACTCCCAGAGCAGGATCCCCAAGGTCCGGGCCTCCTACACCAAGACCTCACTCAATTGCTGCCACCACTGCCACACCACCTCACCAGTCTTCCCCCAGTCTCCCGCCCCTACAAACTCAGTCCTAGGGGTGTTTTGTTCTTGTGCAGTTTATTGAGGATAGCGGTTGTCGCACTGTCTGCTGACTTCCTCCACTTGAAGGCAGAGCACACACAAGTGATTGACAAGATTTTGGCTTACTTCTCTGTGGCTTACTTCTCTGACAGGAGTGATTTTACCTGGCAGTGGTTGATTGCCTCTGTGGTAGGACTGGCAGGAGAGGTCAAGCGCAACGCTGCTTTATTCGCGCATCAGGCAGTTTCACTTGCAGAGGTTTTGCATGTGGTACACCTTCGATTTGCGAGCCCAGACAAGTGCAAACTGTGGCTTGCTTCTTGTTGGCATTAACTGTGGGGAACACGTAAAACCTCTTTTCTGGTGGCTGTCCTCTATTTGTGTTTGTTTCTACATGCGACAGTATGTTTGTTTTGATTCTTACAGCCCTGTGTGGGCTACGTGATGAGCCACTGTGGCACCGAAGATCGATGGTGCTACATTCATGCTGATGTTTTCACTAGCAGACTCCAGGCCCTGCCGAACTTCGCTGTTGCACACACAGAAACCCCTAGGACAACTGTGGGAGATGTCTGCGTGTGGCAGCGAGGAGATAGGGCTCCCTGGATAGCAACATCTGGGGACCAGAAATCGAGTGTTCTTGGCTACAGGCCCTCAACTCTGTAATTTGATCTTCCCACCCTTCTGGTCCATCTCTTCACGGAGCAAAGGAATAAAGAAGGGAACTAAGTATCTCTGGATGGGAGTCCAGTCAGCTAATTAATATCAATGAGGTGCGTGTTATTTTTAGTTATTGCAGATGTGCTCATACCTCATTAGCTTAAACAGTGAAGAGCAAATAAATAGCAGCTTCTGTCATGCTTGAAGGAAACATTTCGTACATAGGATATTGATTTGGATTTCAGAGGGACCCGGTGGGAAATCTGTAAGGCTTCTTCCAGAGGTGGGGGCAGGAGGGGAAGACTTTACAGAAGTTAACTTAATGTATCCTGTTTTGTAATGCACTTTATGAAGAAGCCAAAAGGCTTTGCTGTTTCCAGGTGGATTTAAGTTTACAAAGGACGGATTCCTGCAGACACCTGTAGAGGCTTTGCAGTGAAGCTGCTTGAATATCTTTGTGCGACAATCGCTTTGGGGAGGCCATCGGTCCAGAAGGAAGGGTTTGTTCTGAGCTGTAGGAGGAATATTTGTTTGGCCCAGCTTACCTGATATTTTAATTTCCATATTTAGCAAGTACTCCAGATGTGTGTTGCAGGAAATAAGTAACTTGTCAGTGGTTTTGAGGTTTCTCAGCAAAAAGAAGATTACGTCGTTTTGCACTGAAGTATTGAAGAGAGTGTTTTATATTTTGAATGCTAATGAGCACAATTTTTTTTCAGATGGGAGCCATAAAACTGTCATTATGTCAGTGGTATGTCTTTGTTCTTAGCTTTGCTCGTGCTAATCAAAGACAACAGTGGTATATTTTGAGTTAATACTGTAACAAGAGGAATGGCATTAGTGGTCATCATCATGAGTGACTCCTGGACATGTGGTAATAATTTCTTAAGTGTTTCTGAATAGTGAATGAGTGAGAGAGAGGGATTTCAGCTCCAGTGCTGTGCAGAATGGAATGTACCATTCAGCCGAAATGATGCATACATGGCTCACACTCGAGGGGCTGTAAAAGCAAAATCTGCTTTTTAATGTAATTAATGTCTCTTCTTCCACAGTCCCTTTTTCTCCTCCAGCATCCGACTCCACCTTTCTGCTCAGGATAAAACAGCGACTTTTAGTGTAAGCGGCTGAATGAGTGCAACTGTCTTTATGTTCTTAAGGCAGTCAATCTGCTTTGGAAACCAAGCTCTCATCCTTCAAGTATTTCGCTTTTGCGTAGCTGGATGTAAGTTTGAGAGCCTTCAGCCGAAACGGCATTTTCCTCCTTGTTAATAGATGCCCCCAGATTTGGTAAATACCTGGAAATAGAATTGGTAACATTATATATTTAAGCACCAGTTTTCTCAGGGAAAAAAAAAAATACCACCCAAAACTTTTTATTATCAGTCAGACAGTTTTCATTTATTTGGTGAGGCAGTCTGTTTGCATTGGCTGGCGGGCTTGTGAATGGCTCCTGCATAACGAATCATACATTTTAAAAATTCTTTCCAAAGCTTTTATAAAAATACAAAAAGTTAAATAACTTTAACACAGTTATGTGATCAGTCTGATTAAGTTAAGGCATTTAGTCTAAGTAACCCCAGTGGGGTTTCAGCAGCACTGTACATTCCAGCAAAGGGAACAATTGGTGTATTTTCACTGTCTGGCTGTGTTTCTCAGAGAATGCTGAACAATATTAAACATTCAGAGGCTGCGTTTTCCCTTTGTTTTGACAAATGCTAATAAGTAGCTAACTGCAAGAGAGGGGGGGAAAAAAAAAATCCTAATTCAAACCAGTTGCCTGATGGTAGAGCTCAGCAAATTCCCTGACCAGGAAGATGTAATCTGGAAAGAAAAGAGCGGAGTGGTAGCCTTTGCTAGCCTTTGAAATCACTAATAAAGTCATTAGACAATGTTTAGTTGAAGAGGAATGACTAAAGCTAGGGAAAGACTACTCTGAGGAGCTCTCAGAAGGAACATTATCAGGCTTTGGTTTCTAATTAAGTGGTATTATTAGAAGCTTTGATAAAAGCCCTCGCATGTGTGACACCTTGTATTTCTCTGTGTATCGAAGAGAAACTAAAAAAAGAGAGACTTTTTAATGATAATACCTGAAAAGTGTTTTTCAGCAGACCCATACATCATTGTCAAGCGAAAAGATTAAACTTTATTGTTTCTTTTTGAACCAAGAACTCAAGGTGAGTGGAAATGTCTTGAAATGCAAAGTAGTTTGGCAGATAAAGTAAAATGGAGATGAAAACAGACAATAAAAAGGCATTGGCTGTAATAGAGGAGAGTGGGGAAGTTCACTTTTTAATGTTGCTGGGAGAACTTTCTTTTTGCTATTAATGATAGCATTTAAGTGTTACAATTACAAGCTTTTATTGAAATGAAACATTTCGTTTCAAGAATGGCACCAAAATCATTTTTGTGTGTAATATGAAGCATTAGTTATGTGTTGCTGCTGCCAAAATAAACCCCACCATTCATTTAAAATATCAGGAAACTCCATTTGAGAGGGTAGTTATACATCCATTGAGGATACTCTGTATATTATTTTTCCTTGGTATTAATAAAGTCTATTAACAACATAACTGCAGTTGATTCATAATGTCACATTTGTTTGCAAGTAATGGATGTAAGGTTAAAATGGTTTAACTATTACAATGTTTGAAAATGATTTCTGTTCCCTAAAGCCTCCTTTATTTTTATTACAGTTTTTTTCCCCCCTTCAGCAACCAGTTGTTTTGCAGTTGTTAAACTGCTTTCAGCTGTAGATACTCTGCATTATCAAGATAGATGGGGCTTGGTGTGGGATTTCCATGAAGGTTGGTTGCTGAAAATGTAACTTCAACAGTGTGCCTTTGAAAGATTTATTTAACTTGTCCCTTAATAGGCCAGGCCGCACCGACTGCCACAGAAAGAATTCATTTTTCTGTCAAACCCTGGGCTGCTTTGCTGGCAGCCTCACCTACCCGCCGCTCGGCACAGGAAATGCGCGCCGCCGACCCTAAAGCGTTGCTGCTCTCTGCGCCGCTGGCTGGCGAGGGTCTGTGACTCCGGCTGCCTTTTTTAGCCAGGAGATGGAGGGGTTTGTCCTCTTTTTTGTCCTGGGCTTACAAAGACTGCGCGGACGCCGCCGCGTCGAGAGTGCCGGAGTGCTCCCCTTTGGCTTTGTCCGTTTGTCGTTCCCTTATCCACATCCACTAGTTAGAAATAGAAGCAATCCTTGAACAACTCTTCTGGATGCCAGCGTTGGGCATCCAGGCTTTGCTTTGCTAACTTCCGAGTTCCTGGGAAGGATGTTGCCAAAATCACGTACTCTGTCAGAGCCTTTCTTGTCGTCTTAATTCTCAATTCACTCTGCGCGGAGTTTTCTCTGAGGTTGAGAGAAAAATGTGGATAAAACCAGATCACTTGGCCCATAATTGTAGCTTTGTAACAGGTTGGGCAAATGCTCCACATGGGTACCTACCTGTAACTTGTTACAACAATTTGTTTTGCCCATTATCTTCTTTTACAATCACATTCAATAATAATTATTGCATTTAAGAGAAAGACCTGGCTTGTGGCCTGATTTGTACTCTATTCACACATATAGTAAGGGTTGGTTATACTTTTTAAAAGGAGAAAACAGAAAACAAATAATTTTATTAAAGAAAACATGTATGATTGAAAGAAATAAAATTCTTCAAGTTCCTTCACCTAAACCACTGTCAGTAGCTTAGAGTATCAGAAGTGAAATAATTTTTTAAAAACCTGGTTTAGTTCTTTTTCACTGTGTGCTGTACATTTGCAATTTCATTTCTTTCTAGTTGGACAATGAAAATATTACCGATTGGTGAACTTCATTTTGCTTCTGGTCACCACCAGTTAATTTCACCCTTTGGTTCCCATGCACTAACAGAGGGTTGCAATTACTATGGATTTTGTGTGGATGGCACTCAGCAAGCCTTGTGATGGCTGGCAGTTAAAAACCCTTGGACAGATGGATTTTTGGACTACAAATGCAGCAGGGGGATATTTAGTTGGTTTTAACAAAACTATTTTAATAGGTATTTTCAAGAAATCGTGGACTCTCAGATTTGCAAACCATATGTACTTATAGCCCCTAAGAGGCTCAAATTCTAATTGTTCTGCTCCTTTGAAGAGTGTTCTGAATTTTCGCGTCTTGTTATTACAGGACTTTCTACCAGCAAAACCACATAACAGGGTTACTTCTGGCAAAACTGCACCCGCAGTAGAGGAATTGCACTCATTAGCTGTACTAGTTTCCAAATGGCACGTAATCTGTACACAGACTTCAGCGCCGGTCCTGCAAGCAGATCCAGGGTGTCAGCGGATCCAGGTCAGTCTGTTTGCAAAAGACGTCCTATACTTAGTACAGGGTTTCAAAAAGGAGGCGTGTTTGGGGCTTTGTTGTTGTTTTTGATTTCCCCATTGAGGCTTGCAGGGTAAGTCCCAGATAGGCTCGTGTGATGAGCCAGGAAAGCGGCTTCTCTCAGATTTGTTAGCTTAAGAGAGCTTTGCCTCTTCAATGACACGATTGTGTTAAAGCCAGTGCTCCTGTCTGGAAAGAGCAGAAAGCGGGAGCTGAAATCTGTGATAGTGTCATTGTTCCCAGAGGTACAGTAATAGGCGTCACTTTACAGTGCCATATCTCACTTGGAAACCACCGTCTCTGGGAGTGATATAAACTCTTTGTTAATACAGATAATAGACTTCAGGACCACTTAAACCTGTTAAGACAATAAGGCTTGAGCAGCAGAGAGTATTAACTACATCATTTCAAACACATTCATAAAAGTTTTTTCTTTCACTTTTTGGATGGCTTGCCAACTCTTTACATTAAGCTTGCAACTATTTAAGCCACTTCTGTGATCAATTATTTTTTCAAGCAGAATGAGCCCTTCGAATGCTACAACTCAAACTGCGAGACTACAACCGCCCCCTCAGATCAGCCTCTTGGGCCATTTGTTAGCATTGGATGTGATGTGCTACATTAATAGCTGTTTGTAATTGGAGAAAAAGGTGGTATTGCCAGCCCAAGTTTTTTTAATGACTTTATGGACTGCTTTGCATAGTTCATTTTGCTTTATTTCTGCAGTGCCTTAGGTAGCGCCATGTCCAACCCGGGCTTCTTTCTTTGGAGGTCAGTGTGGGACTATCCAGAGCTAATAAACTCTCTTTTTCCAAGTGCTGATGAGAAACGCTGACGGTGGGAGAGGGTGAGGGTTCGCTCTCAGGCACAGACTGATTCCTCACCTGGCATGGGGCTTCCCCAGCTCCTTGCAAGCCTGACAGGTCCTACCTGGGTAAAGCAGGTCCCCGCTCTCTGCTGCGTGGCCCGCTGGTGCCTTACTGCTCTGACCATGCACTGGCCATGCATGCTGGGCTGTTGCTGTGATCCTGCTCCAGCCTTGCTCTCCAGAAGGCTGCTGAATTAAGTTCTCTGTCCTCTGCCTGGCCACCAACTTCTGTGGCACTGAGAGCAATGCAGTATCGTAAGGCCGCTATCTCCTGGTCTCTCAAGTAGGCTTTAAAATAGGCCAGGCGCTCCAGAATTATTAGGAGGTGGTAGACAAGCAGCACTGAGTCCTTCAGAAGCCCTGATAAAATCTCTGCTGTTTCAGTAAAGCATTTTAACTTTGTCTGGTGTTTTCTGCTAACTGCCCCTTTCCCTTAAGTAAAACAGAGATGCTGAACGGCAGATGTTTGGAAAGCACAAGTAATATGCCTATAATTTTACAGAAAATGAAGGATAATTACCCTTTTTACTGATCACCGACTTTCAGATGAGAGAAGGCTATGTATTTCTTCATGAACTGTTTGTAGTTAGTTGTAGGAGTACACCAACCACTTTGGAAATCTAAAATAGCACACCTGATATGAAGGATATCTGACTTTCTCGCCTGTTTTGGCTACCTGAGGCATAGGAAGCTAGTCTGAGGCAATCATCTAGACAGCCTCTATACTCACTGTCGACCCCAGGATGATTCATCATATGCTAAAAAATATGTCTGCAATCAAGACTTGAGGTATGAATCCCTCTGTTTACCCTAGTGGGTGTCCACACAGCTGGTGTAGCCTAGCATTCAAACAGATAAGTAGGATGAATGCCACCCAGCTAACTACAGGAGATCATGATTAAGATACAGACTTCATTTGTGCAAATGTATCAGCACTGTCACATCTTCTCAGTGAAAGAAGAACTTAATGTCTCCGACCGACAGCTCAGTAGTGCTGTCATACCTGGCTCTACACACTATGTATCACAAATTCAGTGACAGTCAATGACAGTCGTTCTGTCAAATGGCCTGATTCTGTTTGACATGTAATGCCCTTTACCCCACTTTGGCAGTGGCAAGAAGCCACACAGACGATGTAAATAATATTTAAACAGACCTTAGGGCATCTAAGCATCGCCTGAACAGTATAACGCTGGTCTTGTATAAGAGAGAATCAAGCCCAGAGAATTTTGTCCTTGAATTCAAAGGATGCAGGATGGATCACAGATATTCTTACAGAGGAGCTAGACCAGCTGAATAGTAGCAGCATTTATTATTCAAAACATGATATTCGGTTAGGACCAATAGATATAGCATGGTTGAATGAATTCACATTTTAGATTGCATTTTGTCTTTTCAATGTGCGTGGCTTTTAAAAAAATCCATACGTATTTGAGCAAGAATATATTCCTTCATCCCAGTGGTCTCAAAAATGATTTAATTGTTCCTCACTTGATGTGGCAACTCCATCATCTTTCTGCATGTGTTTAAAGCACAGAGGTTTCCAGGTTTCCAATGCTCATGTGCAGGAGGATCATGACTCGTCTGAGCTGTCCTTTTTGTCTTTTTCATGACTACATACATGACTGTGTACAAGAGCTATGGCAGAAGGATAAATGACTGTGGGATTATACCCCCGGTAGGAAGAACAGGAATGATAGTCTTAAGTGTCTGGAAGGAATGCAGCCAAGGCCCAAATTAAAGCATCTTTTATTTTTCAACTTCACTGATCAAAAGCTTCCATGTGTAACACGCTAAATGACATCTGACATATCTGAAATTCTAGGATAAAACACCAATAGCAAAAAGGCCCAACCAATAACAGCCAAGGTTTTACCGCGAGTAAAGCAGGTCCTCTGCTGAGGAGAAATGTTAAAACTGCGTGAATTACACCCAAGCAACTGACAACTTTACTTAGCTATTCCATACATTAGAGGATAAATCTCCATTCTAGGAAGTTTCAATGCCATTTTAGTTATCCATTTAATCCACCTATTCATTTAGCAGGAATGGTAATTACGGGAAAATTGCTGCCAAAGTATGATGTGCAATTAAAATTCAGGCTATTTTGTGTGATGCAAAATCTCCCTTTTTTACTATCATCTTACAAATCCTCTGATAGAAAGTTTGTGCCTTTTTGAAACAGAGCTTGTAATAATAAGCCATCTGGCTTACTTAAACATGAAAGATTAAAATGATATACAGTATGAAGGCTTCCTATTCAATTGCTAATGTCCAAGAACTCAACTCCAGTGTTGAAAGCTGTCATTTGGGGGGAAGAGGTAATTAAAAGATTTCCTTGTAGAGATGGGTCCTAGAGCAGGGGACTGGCACGTCCAACAAGCAAAACTAATTTTGCAAAAGAAAGCAATGCTGGCCAAATGTCTTGCAAAATAATCTTCTGTATCCTTTAGTTCACTCACAACTGCTTGAGTGGGGCTGAAAGGTGGGTTGATGACTGGTGAGACAAAAGCAACCAAACCTTGCTTTATTTACCATACTAAGCCAGCAGTGTTTCGTAACACGGGCTTGACTGAGGTGGACAACAATGAAGGAAAATGCATTGTGATTAAATAGTGACCCACTCTTTTCAAAGAGACATGGAAAAAAGTGGCAAACGTTTTGGGCAAACTGCAATACAGAAATGGAAAACCTGGATTCTGAGAAGTGACATCCAGAAAGGCACTCTTCTGAGGACTGGCTTTTGAAACAAATGTATTGTGTAGACCTTACTCCTTTGTAACAGGCAAGAGGCTAACTGCGGGCAGAGTACTTGAGCTTGTGCAGCGTACAGACCATCTGAAAAAATGGGCTTATTGTCAACTGGCTGCAAAAGGAAAACAAGGGACACTTCAGCTGGGACAGTGACATGTCCTGCTGATTTCAGCCTCCCTCCACCTTCCGTCTCCAACTGATGAATTTCCAAACTGAAAGCAACTGAAAATCTTGTTGATCAGACAAAGCTCCCACCCTAGTGTCTGAACCCTAAGTGGAAGCAGAGCTGGGTATGAATCGTTACCAGACAGTGCTCCATATGGTCTGGAGTACTGGTAGGGAGTGCCATATCTTTGACTTACAAAGCAAAGTCTAAATGTTATTACATGTAGCCTGTAACCCTCCTGGATGAAGAGATCATGTCTCATTCCCTATGGGAAGAAGAATTTAATGCGGAATGTAAAACTCTAAATAATTTTGATGTCCGTGTATCATTTGCAGCAGGGATCTACTTCTCAGTTGAGTTTTACAAAACTGCTTTACAAGTCTGGAGAAACATAAACTTCCCGTATTTTATGCTATTGCCACTCTGGTTCCTACAGAAGCCTATTTAATTACAACTGCACTATATTATCTCCGTCTTTATAAGACTTTTTCAAAAGGGAGATGTTTTAAAGTGCCATGTGCAGGTACAGTACTCCATAAATAAAGAAAGAGTGCTAAAATGAGAACCCTCCCATTAAAGACACTATTCTCATCTGCTCCTTTTCAGAAAAGCCATTTTAATGAAGATCCTATTGCTATTAATTCTACTTTCAGGCTCCATTTAGGCTGAGAGGAGGAAATAATGAATCATGACATAATGGAAGTCCTTGTAAAGTACTCAGTTTACCACACAGAAAACCAGACTTGCATGTGCGTTTGTTTTTGTTTTTAAGACTAGTTCTAACAACAGCAGCCAATGGGAGCCTATTAACTTCATTGTGTCTTAACTTTCTCTTCAGTCCTTGGCTATCTTCCAGCTTAATTCCTCTGAGTCAGCAACACATTCAAATCAGGTTAAATGAACTCTTGGATAAGAACCTCGACTAAAGGAATAATTGATCTTTTCACCCCAGTTCATCATCCCTTCCAAAAAAACCCACCAGAAACCCCAACCAAACAAAAAAAAGCACTGCAAAGGCACACAGTTTAATATGCAGCCCAATTCAGAGATGGCAGGATGGGTGAGAGCAGGGTGTGGGTATGGGTGAGTTGCAGTAGCAACTGTGTTAGTGTTGTTGAGCAGCTGCTGTGAAAAGTAATGCGTACTTTGTTTGGCAAAAGTGAGAAGAGAGGACCGTTGGACTGTGGGAAAGTGAATGGACTATACTTGCATCTCTTAAAGAGCTCCTGTTTGCCTTCAGCACAATTTCTCTTCATCTAATTTTCTGACACACTCGCCTTTTTACCCTCTGTAATTCTGTCTTCTAAAGCGATGGAGGTTGACATGCCCTTTTCATGTCAAAGGAGAGAAGATCTCCCTCTGCTCATGAGCACAAACAGCTATAGGAAGAGAATGCAAATCTACTCCTTTCTTGGCCTAGATATTCTCCCAGGAGGATGGGGTGAGGAGGAGAGCAGCTCGTTGGCTGGACGCCTGCTGACCTCTCAGTAGTGGAAGGAGAGGGAGTACCCAAGTAAACAGATCATTAAGGATGAAAACATGCAAAAATCAAACACGAGAATTTACTTTGGTTTTAGCCAAGCATCATGTCTGATGCGGGCCCCATTTTTTTGTATTTTCATGGAGATAGATGCACGGATAGATGTATGGATGAGGCAGATGGAATAGGCTCTGTGTTAAAAAAATTAGGCCTAGAAAAAAGTGACTTAGTAGCCATTACGCTGTGATCCCAGTTCATTAAACTTAGGTTTCTTCTAGGACATCACAGTTATTGTCCTCTGGCCTCCCCACTGCTTTATCCGTATATGGATAAAGTGGATGAAGACTTGGGCTCACTATACTTAAAAGTCTGCACTTACGCTCCAGGGTTGTAGTTTTGTTATTTAAGTAAAAATGGAGCTGTTCACTGTAAGAGTGAAATGTGTCAATGAGCTAAAGCCAGCTTCCTTGATGACTTCTCTGCAACCTCCGTGAGGAACTTAGAGCTACCATAAATTTCATGTTCCTCTCTAAAACTCAGGTACATCTGAGGGAAAGACTAAGCCACGTGCAGTGTAGATGTGTCCATCAGCAGTGGATGACAGTCCTGCTGCTGAGGTCTCTGCTGAAAAGTGTGTAGGTTAAAGGGTGATGAGGACATGGAAAGAACCCAGAGAGGATACAACAGAGTTATACAACACTTTCTTGTGATCTCCACCTTGGTTCATTGCATCATATGGGAGGGCCTTTGGGGAAGGGACAAGTGCCCATGTTTTCCTAGAGCTGACACAATAGGGTTGTGTTGTTGACTGGGATTTCAAGGTAGTACCAGAATAAAAATGTCCAGCGATACACTACAAGGATGTAATCCTCACTCTAGAAAGTTTGCAGAAACTCTTTGCAGAAAACTTTCAGACACAGAATAATATTTTTTCCTGAAAGCCTTATTTGTGAGGGGTTATTTGCCTGTTGAAAGACTGGTTGTGGCAGGACACATTTTGCACATACGGCATTTCTAGCCATTTCTGTACTAGCTATATGTATGGCTGTGTAGACCAAGTGACTGACCAGACCTTAGTCCCTTCACTGCTTGATGTCTTTTCATCTCTTCAGTCATTAGAAGAATGAGAAGGTGTACAACACGTGGAACACGCAGAATAAGATTTTCCAGGGGGTGATTGTTCCCATTATAAAACATGTCTAAAATGCCAAAGAATTACTCTCTGAAGGGTATCTGTCTCCCATAGCTCTTATTTACAGAGGAACTGAGAGGATTTTTTTTCCCTCTGACATTCCCAGTCCTGTCCTCCCCTCCCACACTCCCCGCACCCTGTTGTGTATAATAACTCATTGGAAAGGAGGTGATAAAGTCTAATAATTTCAACTCTGATGTCATTACAGAGCCTTGCATTTCATTTGGGAGAACTACGGTCTATCCACAGATGAGAAGACTGTGCAGAATTAATTCTTTTACTATTTTTGTTACCAAACAAAATGTCTGGCCCAGCGTGGCTAGAGGCTCAGGAAAGAAGTCATCAGTGGAAATGGCACAGCTCAGCATCCTCAACATGAACCAGTGCAGAAGCACTGTAGGTCTTTCAGCAATGGCACTTGCAATTGTGGTTCACTCGGAGAGATCTGACGCTACAGAGATGTTCCCATGGCAGCTGATTTGACTGATCACTGACACATGCCATAATGAATCTGTCGGGTTAGCTGAGGGACACAGAATGATCAAGACAGCAAGGAGAGGATGGAAGGAAGCCTTTCTTAAGCAAAAAGTGGTGGAGCTGAGAACCTGTTCTACTTTTAGAGAGATCTGAGAAGAAAAAGAAGAAAAAGACATATGAAGTAGAGTAGTAGAGCTGCTGCTGCTTAATCTGCAGTAAAGGGAAAACAATGGGGAATAGCTCTTAATTTCTGAGTGGCTCAACAAGTAGGCAGGCTACTTTGAATGAAAGGTTTCCTTAAGATGAATAAAAGTCATTATGTGGCTCAGAGGAAGGGGAATTTGTCTTGATTTGATGACATAGCTTGAAAATGAGAGGAAAAACAATACCTGAAGGCTACTCATTGACTAATTTGCTGTCCAAAGCAAACCAAATATACTGCTATGCTGCCCTTTCCTCTTTCAGCAGTGTCCATTTTAATAATTTATTTGGTTTATCTTTTTATTTCAGCATGTTCTGGATTGTTTGTATGCTGCCATAATATGTTTGTGCCCACAATAATAACACCTAACAAACTACTGTTGTTCTTCAAACCCTTCCTTAAGCCTCCCTTCTGCCACGGTCCTTCAAAGCACTGGGCAGTGATTAGATTGTCCTCATAGCGGTCTTGATGCTGATTCTTGTCCTACCAGAGGAGCTACTTTGTCTCCTCCTTCTGTCTCCCCTTACTTCCTTGGTCTCCTCAGCCTCCTCATTTTTACCTCTTCCATCTTTAATTGCTACACCCAGCAGCTGCAAACTGTGTGGGGCAATATCTGTCCCTAATTCTAGGAGTATTGCAATTAAAAACTAATGTAAAGCTCCTAATGGTTAATCCAGTAGACTAATGCTGCTCAAGGTAAACAAGTGGGTTCAAACTGTGCTACCAGTTACAACTGAGCAACCCCAACAAAGTCAACATCTGCTCCGTATCAACGTTAAACTTCTAGAAGACTTCATGAAATGCTGCAGGCACAAATAAGGACAGTATGCTGATGATGCATGTTGCTCTCATTTGAAGCAGACACTGACTACAGTTATCATGGAAACAGAAAGATGTGGTTGAAGAGAAGCTGGTTCAAATGCAACTCAGAGAAAACGGTTATGCCCTCCAGCACTGAGGAGCATTTCAAAGGCAGTTCCTGGGAGAGCCCTGCAGTCGGTAGGATCCTTCTAGCAGGTGTGGTGGAGAGTAAAGCCATGCCGTTGCTTGACTTTGTTTGGTAGTGTCACACTAATGAAAGAAATGTGTTCTCCTGTCACCTTGAGCAAAATACATAAACCCCTGTCCTTGAAGAAAAAGACCCGAGTGCAACCATGCACCTCTTCTGAGACTAGATTACAGCAAAGCTTCACATTCTAGTCTGGCAGTTGAAGACATTAAGAAATTGTAGCTGACTTAAATCCCAACATCCCATTACATTGCGTTTGAATATAACTTCAACTTCACAGTATACAGAGGACTAGACCGCTCACTACAACAAGAGTTTTTCTGTCTGTCTTTGGGGTTTACAAACCACTGATGTAATCAGAGGGCACTGCTGCAGTAGTAGGTCACACAACAGCACTAGGGCTTGTGCTGGTAAGGCTCCCATTTTCCTCTTCGCCATAGCAACATCCCTAGAAAATTTTATAATGTGCCCAGGAAAAAAGCCCAGTGGGACTGTCAGAGGGAGTCTGGCCACTGCTCTGCCATGTTTCCACTGCCCTGGATATCTAAAAGGAAACCTGCATTTCCCACCTCTTATATTTGGAGCTAAGCTTTACCAGTAGTGCTCTTGGCTCTGTCAAAGTTGAAGGAGTCAGGCTTCTCCCAGTTTAAAAAAAAGTCGTCACAATGAGTGCCAACAGCAAAAGAGTCAAAATAGCAGGTCTTCATATTAAACATCCCTTGGATAAGGTGCTTGTCCTTCTGCAGCCATCCTGTTTACATGCGTGTTGCATGTTACAATGACGGTAACAGTGACATCATTCTTTCTTCCTAACTTGTTTTATCACCACAGTGACTTATGTCAACAAGTGAAGTGTTAGTTTTCTGAGACAAGGCTATGCTGAGCCCAGAGGGTGCTCTTAGAATGTGACCATTTTAGTGGTGCGAGAAGTTCAAACCCAGAGGCTGCTTTTTGCCCTGTTGGTAAATACGCTGTATGCATGACGCCATGCCACTTCATGCAGAAGTGTAACCTGCTGTCCTTGTGTTTTATGGCATCACTTGCTTCTGCGTTGTATTTATTTTGTTATTAATGCTGGCTGCTTTCCAATAGCTTCTGGCCACAATGACTGCTGCAATCTTTTGTCAGCTAAATCAGACACAATCTGCAGACAGAAACATATTATAGTGTACATCATTTTCAAATAAAGCAATGCACATACAACACACTGTTGTTTTATATGGAGGTGTACTGAATTAAATCAAGAATGCTGTTGAGCCCATCTAAAAGAATAGCTGTAAAAAGTCATAATAAGATGATATATCATCTGATTTTCAAATGCAATAAATATAGGAAAATAATAAACCTTTAAAGTGATAATATCTCAAAGAAGTAAAGTAATTAAAGATGATTCTCCATTCCTCTCCCCAGAAAAGAAGTATTTAGGGGAAATGTAAGATTAGTGGGTTAAAATAACAGACAAATATCCATAATTTTCAATGCTAAAAAGTGGACTATGTAAAACAACAGAAGTCTTATACCCTGTGAAGAACTTGTAGTGATTTGGGGTATTAAAGTCAATTAATATTTTTCCTTTGATTTTCATGGGAATAATGTTGTGTCTCCATTGCTTCAACAACCTTTCCTCTGGCATCAACGAATTCAATCTCCCTGCCTTTAAGCTGTTGCAGTTCCAAAAACTGCTGCAGAGATGATAATTTTCCTAGGCCATGACTTTGACTTCCCTCCCCAGACTCTCTCTGCTCTTTTGCCTTGAGCTTAAGCCACTTATCCACACTTTTTACACTCTCTGTGGCCTGTCGCTGCCCATCCTATCATCACGGCTTTGACTTTGACCAAATAGAAGGCACTTGGGATAAACAGCAAAGATATTTGGTCCAAAACCTAAGCCTCAAAACAAACTTCAACCATTTATTTCTAGGAAAGTTTTCTGAAGGCCAGCGGATAGCATTCCTTGAGCTTTGAACAGCACTGTGGAAGGTTATTCAATCTTTTGTAATTCCTGTCATTTCTGGCAGCGGGGAACTCTGAGAAGTATTTATTGTAGGACTTTTCCAGGCAGAGTTTGGTGGCTGCAAGGGAGCAATGTGCACCTTGCTGACACCCACAGCCACCAGCCCAGCCCCAGCACACACCTGTCTGGTAGCCTGACCCTCCTGCACCCTCGTGCCCTCCCAGATTGTCAAGAAGGGGTCCCGCTTTGTGCCTGGGGGACACTATTGCCCCTTCTTTCAGGAGCACAGCATGAAGCAGCCATTCTCGTACTGAGCCCAGAGAGAGGGATGAACCAAGAAGCCTTAGTGAGCAAAAAAATCCGCATATGTCTATGATAGTATTGACATGAACTAAACTAACCTGTGCTGAGAGATGAAAGTGAAGCAAAGCCAGAATCAATATTCTTGGAGCAAGGAGAGGCAGCGAGTGAGACGGGATGCCCAGGTGTAAAGAGCAGGGCCCCAGACTTGGCCATCTGTCTGCGCTGCGGTAGCTTCAGCATGGTTGCTACGGGCTTTCAGTATTTTTCGTTCAAAATGTGCAGCCATTGCTACCATCCTTTAAGATTGTGTCAGAAGGAGGATTCCATCCCGTAAAAGACAATATCTGTGAGCAAAGCCATATGGTTTCTGTTTAAGTACAACAGCTCAGGGAAGGTGGCAGTTTACACACCCTCACTGGGCGCCACTGGCCCTTGCCCTTTCTTTCCTGGCTTGAAATACCCCAGACTTTTAAGGAAGCTCCAGAACTCATGAACCTTTGATGGTACAAAGGCAGAGGAGATGCTGAGTGTTACCAGATTTTATCTGGATTTGCAAGGCGTATGTGCTAGCTAGCAGTGGAATGGCAGGTCAGTGTGGTGGGATCAAAAGTCCTGGTTGAAGAGAATATCAGTGTTTGTAGGCAACCTGTTACCCTTCCCTTCCCTCTGTCCAGCTTCTAGTGATTTAGATGGAAGAAGAATAGCAAAACAACATCATTACTCTCAAGTCCCTTTTAAGTGCCACATGAGGGCCCTCCCTCTCCCAAGCACACTTCCATGTGGGAAACAAAGATATGGTCCCAACATGAAGCTTTTGCCTTTATATAAAGTTTTGCTTCCAGTTGGCTGGTAATATTCTTTGACTTTGCAAAAACCCTCCAATTCTACTCCAAAAGGATCAGGAATGAAAAACAAAGGGGGCTTGTGGTTTGCATCATTAAGTAAAACTGTTGCTCCGTGCGGCATTACAGCCTCCTGCCAAAATGTGTGACCAGAAACATGCCCGTTACCTGCCACCACCAACCTATGCAAAATGGGCTGGGCAAGTGGGGAAAAAAGGCACAGAAATAGGAAAAAAAGTTGTCTTAGACAACCAAGGGATGGTGTCCATGTCATAAACCCACTGTGACTCAGATGGAGCATCTCTGATGAGGCAGGGCCTGGCAGGGAGCCTTTTGAAGCTGGTTGAAAGTCTTCCAGAGGTTTTGGCAGGGGATGGATCAGACTGTTATTGAGTTCCCAACCTATTTGCAGACCTGAAGCTGAAGCAAATTGATGCAGTGAGCCGGGGACGCCTGTGCTAGCACTGCCCAGGCTGTCCCGGGTCCCATGGATGAAGCCAGACCTTCACAGTGCAGCATTTGTCTCAGGCACTGAATCTGTTTTAAACTTCCCCAACAAAATCCTACTCCTTTCTAGACAAGCCTCCTTTGTCTCAGTCAGTGCCTCCAGCAGGTTATCGTAGTTCTTAGCTATTATTTTTAGGACTATTCACTTCAGCTTTCCTACTTTCTGTCCAGAATTCACAAGATACCCTTTAATTTATTCCCCCTAAAACGAGACAAACCATGAGTGACCAGTCTCCTGGGGCTGCACTGTTCTGTAGTGAGCCTTATGCAAAAGATACAGGGTACATTTTCAGCACCGTGCGTTGTTATTAATGAAGGCTGTGTGTGCAACTCTTTGTCCATCACAATGAAAATTTACCCTCATGTATCTGGTAAATCTCAGATGTAGATTTCACTCGCAGCATTTTCGGATATTCTTTGATTATTTTTTTCATATTAGGGGACCGTAACGATAAGTCCCTGCTCAAGTGAACATACTACTAGACCTCATCTGACACTAAAATTTGCTAGTTTTTCTTTTTAGGCTTAAAAAATTTGCCTTTCAGAGCTATTCAACAAGATAAATGTTAATGAGAAAAATTTTAACAAGGCAAGCCCTGGTGGTGACCCCCTCGGATCTAAGCAGCGCTACAAACTCAGGGCAAGCCTGATGCATGAGGAACATCTTGCAGAATATCGCTGGCCTTCTGTTACATCAGCGCTATAGCTCTAGAAACAAGGCTCTTAATGAGGAAAGATCAATCCCAACAGGAAAACCTGTGATATCTGACATCAGTAGACAAGCATCCATGCTGTACAAACCAACGCCCCCCCTGCAACGCCAGCCCCCGCTTACAAAAAATAAAATAAAATAAAGTAAAATTGTGTCGTTTTCTTTCACAGTTTAAAGACTCGGAATCACTTCATGTAGCATTTAACTATCATTTCAGTCAGGCTTTTGAAGCTGTTTAAGTTCTTTTGTACCCGAGTTGTTTAATGTTACTCAGACAAGGTAAATCAAAGTCTAATAGAGTGGAAAAACAGTAAAGGCAGAAAATAGGTAAAAGATAAATCACACAGGAAGTTTTGCTTTTTTTGCGTTATTATATTCATTGAGATCAAAGTCCTTGTTTCAGCTCTAATTAACAAAAGCTAATGCAGATTGGAGACCTTCTGGCACTGAGCAGAGCCTTGGAGGATACAGTTGAAATCTTCTGAAGATTTAAATAATTAATATGACACCTTGAGCTTCGGATGGGAAAATAAAAAATAAAAAAAAAGAAGAGGGGGAAAAAAAGAGCCCCATGTTCAAGTTTAAGAACAATGCCATTGCCAAGTTTGATACCATTTGTTCTGATGAAAATGAGCTGAGTAGACTGCACCGACTTCATTGTCTGGTACATTGGCAGTTCAGTGGATTGTTTCACCTTTTGTCATGCTAAGGGAGTCTTTTGTGCAGTACTTTGTTACCCCCAAGTCTGCCCCAGTTGAAGGAGGATAGAAAAAGGCAAATCTGCTTTAGGGACTTGGAGGATGGTCATTTAATGGTTTTTAATCCTCTTAATCCACGTAAGAATGGAGATCTCTGAGTGAAAATCCCATCCCAGAAGTCCTTATGATTCAAATGCCTGGCTCAGGAGACTGTCTTTTGAAAAAAAAAAAAAAAAAGCAGCAAAATATTCTCCACTACTGTGGCATTGTGGTTTATTTCTCTCTGGTTTTCCGAAGCTGTCTGATGCAATATAAGCAAAATGAAATGGAAACCTACTTCAAACCCTGTGAAGTATGAGAACAGAGAGTGCCTGGTGCCAGCCTGTGTGTTTGGGGTACTCTGGTGATTCGGCTTGATTTCATAAAAGTGATAAGGACCCTCTTTTCTAATTGTCTCAACGGTATGCAAATCCACCCTAGATTTGGCTGTGCACTAATGCCCTCACCAAGCTGTTTTCAACTCGCATATTTTCTAGGTAACTGAAATCCTTTATTGAATTTGGATATAGATTACTTCTAAACTGTTGACATAATCATAGCTAAGCTCATTATTACTTCATAAGAGCATGATTTCTGTTCCCTGCCACCAAAAAAATATAAAAAAAATCAATATATCTAATTAGATAAACCACTAAAGAACTGCTAAAAGGCAATTTTCATAAGTAAAATTAAAGAGGATCTGAAGATGAAACAGGCTTTTCTTGCTCTCAGTCTATAGACTTGCCGTTTCCTACCACAAGCTGACTTTAAAATAATTTTTCAATTACATACACAGTGTGGCTTTTCATTTGTTTATGTACTTCATCACTTCACTTTTTAGAACTGTTTAAAAAAATGGGAAAAATACAGCTTCCAGCTTGTAATTGACTATGTAACAGAGATAGAAAAGAGCATGTTAAAAATGATACAGTGTCTTTTAAAAAGACGAATGAAAAAAATAAAGTTCCTACTGCAATAATTTTCATCTAGGTAGCTAGCAAACAATTTTAGCAAAACTGCGTGAAAGAACAACTCAAGGCATGTCTTAAAAAATTGCAGCTCATTAATGCAATGTTTTCTGTTCCAGTCAGTTCACTGACAGCCGTTTCTCAGCATCTATTCCTACAGCCCCCCCCATGCCCCTGAAGCAACTCATTCCTAAGATTTTAATATAGTTTTTCTAACAATTCAACCTGCAAAAAACCCACGAGCCTTTTAAAGTCATGTCAGCTAGATGCTAATATTGACGTACTCTAGGTCTGTTGCAAGAAAAATGGCATTGTTTTGCTTTCTTCCCCACAGTTAACAGGAAAAGATAGGTTAGTGATGCTGTCTGTTGCATCCCATCAAGACTTTGGCTGTCCCTTTGATGAAATTTCTGGTCTTCTGTCTGGGTCATGTTAACATCTCATTTGAGGTCAGAGGGAAAGTGCCTGTTATGAGCGAGTCATCGGTGCTGTGAGCTTCCCCGTTTCTCTACTTTCTGTTTGTACAGCATCCATTTGAACCCCACCTTTACTCAGCTGAGCCCTGCATGGGATGCGCGCTCTCTTTTGCGTCTCCGTGATGGTGCTGCCTGGGGACGAGGGTGACACAAACCAGCAGCCTGGCGCATGTTTCCTGGCTCACTACGTCACTATGATCATAACTCTTCCTTGGCGAATGCTTTTTTATTTTTTCCTCTTCGTGGCAAGTAACAATGCTACGGGGGCTCTTGGCTAGCACCTGTGGCCGAAGCTGGCGTGTGTCCCATGCTGAGTGTGGCCTTAATATGATATTTCTCTCCTCCACAAGAAATGTTGGCAAGGTGGTTTACTGTGCTAATTATTTTTGGTTTTTTTAACCTAACTTTTCTTGACCCTACCTTCACCTGCAGCAGTTAACCCCCTAAAGATACCATCATGCCTGCCAATGACAAGTGTTGGGCGAAGATATGTGCACAAGAGTCCAGTTGGAGAAAGGCGAGGGCTTGTATTCAGTGGTAGAGGGTTAGTGACAGGCAGTCAGGAAGCAATGTAGTATAAGACATACCGGACCAACAGCAACAAAATTAAGGACTGAGCTCAGGTGGGAAAAGGGCTTTACCCTCTTTGGAAAATGGGATATGTGGAAGTTAATTGAGAGAAGTTTTCATCATTACGGAAAGGAGTAATGAGTTGGTAGACAAATATTTTTAATAGGAAACTGAGAACATAGTGCAGACATGAGAGAACTCCAGCACTACTGTTATGAGCAGGGAATAATACACACATGGAATAAATTGCTGGGAAAGGCTAATGAGGGAAAGAGTACAAATGGCAGTCGGAGTCTCCTAGCTTTTCTGGAGGGAAAGGGAGTTGGGGAGTAAGAAGGAAAGACCTAGGGAGGAAAGAGATGAACTTCCAGGAGCCAGCTGTCCTGTGCAAGGCTAGACTTTCCTTGGTTATAAACCACTTGGTGTTTTTAAGGATTCATGGGCAGTGCCGGCAGTGCCGGCCTGCGTGCCCTGATGTGCCTTTTGTGCTGAGTCCACCTTGGAGCCAGTATTTCCAGGACAAGAGCTGCTTAGGCAATGAGCTTCTGGCCAAACATTGTGTCAGAAAATAGCTATGGAAAGTGGCTCCTTACACATTTGCCAGGCTCTCCGTGAGCCTTTTTACATGGCCCTTACTTACATCAGCCAGCTCTCCCTCAGGAGACTTGCTTTTGTCTCTCTGGCCTCTGCAGCTCTGTCAGTGGGACAGGTTGGGGAATGCCCCCAGGAGGGACCAAGCAGGGAGTCAAGAGCTAAAATGAGTGCAAGTTTCACACAAAAACCCCTACACTTGAGACAAAAATGGGCTAATTCTCTGCCTGTGTCCTCTCTTCTCCTCCCACTGGTGGTGGTGGTGGGGCGGCAGGTGTTGGGGGTGGAGGTTCAGCATAATCCCCCATGACCCACGTCTCTTGAATAGGCCACGTTTATTCCTGAAGCAAATGGTTTTCTTTTCTTTTGGAGTCTGCAGTATTGAAGCCATCCTGCAGCACGGGCTGGTACCAGTTTTTTTTCACGGGATCTAATCTCTCTGCAACGCAGTTACTGCAGCGTTAGGAAGGCACAATACGACAACAATTGGTCAACAGCCTGACTGAAAGATACCTGCTTTAAGAAAAGGGGTTTCAAAACTATTCTGGAATATGCTGGAGTGTCCTTTGAATAACAGCCCTTTTGGAAAGGAATGATTTTTGCTCTGTGTTTCCTTTATGGAAGCCTTCATCTTGCTAAGGTGATGTAAATTAATAACAACCCCTCTTGCCCCCCAGGACGAGAACACACTTTTTGCAGACTGCTCCTGTTCTGCCTAGAAGCTGTCATTTTTAATGTGACTTTCCAGAGTTTTCTCAGCAATTCCCGTTCCCTACACACTACACACTTCATAGAAATGCATATACTGTTCTTCAGACAATGTTATATATATTCAATCATGTGAATTGTAAATTACTTAGTTCTCATGAAGATTACATGTTTGCGACTATTTCTTCCTCTGTTTTTCACATCCCTACCTGACAGGATTCTTTAAAAATGAACAAAATACAGTATTAGCAAAAACATCTTCACAGAGGCGTATATGGGAGGAGATAGAGACAATAAACAGACATCACACATACCACGTTATAACACAGCGAATTAGGGTCTGACTCAAATCACTTTAAAGGATGGACAGTAGCCCCTTATTACCAAACTACAAAGGTAGTAATAACTCCTTTCCCAGAGGTACCACTGCGATCAAGGAAAAGACCCCTAGTAGTATTTTTATAGCCTTTGCTTGAAATGTTTTTGAAGGAAAACTCTGACTTCTAAAGAGTTCTGAAACTGTGTGGTGTCTCAAGATAGATCTTAATGAAATTTGCCGCTATCAAAACTAGACTGCCTAGAATATGGCAGAGCCTATTAGGACTGCAATAACAACATTGATTTTAGGGATTTTCCCCTCCCTCCAAATACACTGCACACTTTTTTGATGTGTGAAGAGACTGAAGCTTCTTAAAAGATATTTTCAATGGGATAGTTCTGAAGACTTCAGATAAAATATTTCAACACAGTACCTGCAGGGACAGGAGAAATTGCTTCAGTTCATTTTGCCTTAGTTAGAGTCATGTTAAATCAACTGCTCTTGGCGTTTGCAGGACTTTGTAGACATTCTTTCAAAAGTGTTTGAAAAGCTTCAAATAGATGAAGGTCTTCAAAAGGCAACTAGCACATGGGACTGACATCAGTAATGCTCCAAAGACTGTCCAAAAGGGCCAATACATGATATAAATGGAGCTTTATTACCTTTTTTTTTCATCTCAGATACTAGGCATGTTCTGTCTTTGTTACATGATCCATTTGTGCCAATAGAATACCTGATACATAGCCTGATTAGGAGGAGACATGAGGGCCTGATTCTTCACAGCCTTGCGGTGGATACAGCTATTTTCATGTGACTTTAATACCCTGCCAGTTTAACCAGTAATTTGCAAAGTTTCCCCATCAGGAGCGATGAGAAGACAAAGTGCGATGTAAATTAGACATAGTGACATCTGCTCCCTCTGCTACATTTCCCTTTGGTGGTGTGTAACATTGCACAGCCTAACATAAATTGAAAAGACCAGTGCTTCAGTCTGAGCTGCTGCAATGTAAGCTGCACTCCTCAAGATGTGTAGAGGCAGGGATCTTGCCAGCTGCATCCACGTAGGCAGCTCCCATTATGTTTTAGCAGATCTGTTTGTATAAATAAGGATTTAATTCGCAAACAGCAACACACTTAAATGACTCTCCACGGGAAACACCTGTAATAGTATAAATTCCTAGAATATAAACAAGAGGATCTATTTGCTCATCCATACTTGCCTGTGGACAATTAAACCACACTTGTTGTAACAGAGAGGGGAGGGCATCCAGCTATATTACTGTCTCACTAAAGTGGAAAAGTGTATGGCACTTTCCTTCCCACTGGAGATTATCGATGATCCAGTGCAGGTCCTTGTAAAAGAATAACCACCTGAATTCAGGATGAAAATAGTTTTCTTGCGAAAAGTGCCTCTGTGTTTGCATAGGGAAGACAGTGCCTAGATTTGTATCCTGGGGTACTAAGAGCTGCTTTAGATACCCTGTTGCCTGGCTCTGGAATCCATCCTTAGAGCCTCACGCAGCCACTTCTGTGAAAAGTCAGTTTAAAAAGCAAGAAGGAACAATATGATCACGGGAGTGCATCTAACAGAGATGTTGCACCACAGTGCTGTGGATTTTCCTGACGGCTCAGCGTGCCAAACCCAGGTTTATCACATCATTTTAGTCTTGTTGCAAAGTGGGAGAAATGTGTACAACTGAAATAGGCTGGTGTGTACCCGCTCGTAATAAAGTTGCTCAGTAGTCTGGAAAGTCTGTTGCTTGTGATAAATAATCCTCAAAGTGGCGTATTCTCATAAATATGCAGCCCTTGCTGTGCAACTTTAAAGAAAATCTTTTTGTCTCTTTGGTCACAGACTTAGAGACATACTTATTCTTGTTAGTGTGAGTCAGTAGATTTATACCAGGTATGCGTGTGAATCATAAAGTTTTCAAACAGGGCAATAGAGAGCTTATATGTAATAATAACCAGGAATGGCCTTTAAAATGTGTTACAAGAGTAAGTTAAGATAAAAGATCCACCCAAAAAGATATGCTTTCTTGTTAATGCTAATTGTATTTATGGATTGTTGCTATAGAGACCAGAGAAGCCAGGTATTTTCTTTCTCTAGGAAAGCAATGACATCTTCACATTTTCCTGTCAAATCTCTCTTGCATTTTGGGGCTTTGAAGCAGCTTTGATGGAGGTGTTTTCAAAGGGAAAAAAAGCAGGAGGTATTTTCCCCGTGGTGAAGGTACCTGTTTGTAACCTCTAACCTAGTCATCTGTGAAAGTTTAAACTGAAGGGAAAGAGGCAGCAGGTATTGTTTATTTCTGTTCACTTGTTGCTCCTTAGTATATTCTGTTCAAATTGAAATTTGCATATATAGTCCGAGGGTGAAAGGCTAGTTTCTTTTCTGCACTTAAGAGCTTTTTACTTTAATATAACCTTTACTAAAACATTTTTGTATAGCTTGGGATAAAACTTGGGGATGGTTTACCAATCCTTTAACTTTCAAAGAATCACAGAAAAATTCAGGTTGGACCTTGGAGGTCTCCACTCCAAAACTGCCCAAAGCAGGGCCAGCTTTGGGGCCAGACCAGGCTGGTGAAGGCTGTGGCTGCTTGGTTTTCGAAAACCTCCAGGGATGAGCACAACACAGCCTTTCAGGGCAACGTGCTCTGCTACCTGGTTGTCCTCATGGGGAAAAAACTTCTCCTTATACCCTGGTTAAATCTCTTATGTTGCATTTTTACCTGTTGTCTTTTGTCCTCTCTCCATGCATCACTATGAAGGGCTCAGCTCCATCTTCCTGGTGACCCTTTGTTGGCACTGGTGGGCAGTGGTACTATTAGATGCCCCCAAAGCCACCCTTTCTCCCTTCTGACCCAGGCCATTTCCTACCAGGACAAGTGCTCCAGCCCCCAGCACCACCTCCTCTGAGACCCCTCCAGTTTGTCCATGTCTGTCCTTTGCTGGGGACCCCAAAACTTGATGCATTATGTAGAAGGGGTCTAATGAGTGCTCTGTAGAGGTGCATAATCCCTCCCCTTGATCTACGGGACATACCCCTGTTCATACAGCCCAGAGTGCTGTCAACGTTCATGTCTGCTAAGGTCCACTGTGGACACTGCCTGAGTCTGTTGTCCACCAGGACTCCTCCAGTTCTTTCCAGTAGAGCTGCTCCTCAGCAGACATTCCTGGCTCATTTGCCAATGTGTGAATAGTCCTATGCTCCCACATTTTTCATTCCCAGCTTATGCTGAACTCTCCTTTTCCATCACATCTTGCAGGTAAATAGTCTTTTTCAAACCCCAGGCCAGTTGCCCACATTATTCCCTGTTTCTTCTTTCTCTTGAAGGTGAGCTATGTATTTTTGTGCTGCTGTAGGCCACAATGATTCAAAGCACAAGCCCTTTTCTGATATTTTGGTGCCTCTGCCAGTTTTTTCCTTGCCTGCCTATCTGAAATACCTCATGACAAGCCTATTATTCATTTGAGAGTTATGCTTGATATAGTCGTCATCTCCATATGATCTATCCACTGAATTTATTTGCAACAGCATAAGTGTGTTGGCTTTTTTTTTAAATAAGTCCTGCATTTATAAATCTGGCTTGAGTTATTCATCCTCCATATGCATGTCACTGACCGAATGTCACTGTGATCTCCTCTCAGACTGACTGGCCAGATAGAGTTATGCTCCCCTGAGAAAGGAGAGAGACTTCGAGCTCCCCAGCACAGTGGAGTTTCCAGGAAAGACAAAGTAATCTGTTAGACGCTGCAGCTCCATCTTCCCCTTTCTTCACTGCTTGAAGCGCAGCATCAAAGACAGGAAAGAAAAAAGGTTTCTGTTCCTACTCACCTCCCTTCCCAGGCTCACACTCTTATTATGATGTCTGCCTGGAAATGCAGGGCAGGTGAGACACTCTGCCTTTGTCACAGCACACACCTGTCATGGGAGCTAGTGGCATCCACAGCCTCCTGTATAAACCTGAAGGAAACCAGTGTGTACCGACGCTTCATGCTGCTCTTTGGTGGGGACTGTATATTGCCCAAAAGACTACCAGACAAGCACTTGTCATTGTTAGTGTGTCTGGCATAACAAGCCTATTGCATTTGGCATTTCTGAATAGAGGGCCGGTCTGGCTAAAAAGCCACTGAACTTCTTATGCTGAGAGTCCAGCAAGTGGCTGTGAACCAGGTTTAAACTTTTTTTTTTTCTATTAATAACCTAAAAGTTAGAGGAAAAAATGTTTAACAGCAAATATTAATGTGTTCCATAATGACTGGGAAACTTGTAAGTTATGGTTTCTTTTTATTGATGATCATCTTTACCACTCTCACGTCAGGTGTATTTGTTCAGAGGTTTTTTAACTGCTAAGTTTACATTCCTGGCAGCCAGAAATCCTCTCTCCTTTTGTTAGAGGCTTGTCCCTGGGAAATGGCTACTTCCCATGTAGACAAACCTAGGGAAGAGGTTGCAATTCTGCCACCACACTACATCTCGGGTAAAAGCTCATTCTCTCTTCTCCTCATAGACTCCCAGAATCAAGAGTTTTCTTGGTTTGCAAAAGGTCGCTAGGATTATCAACACAAAATGACTTCCAGCTCATCAGTGCATCAGACCCTTTCCAGCTTCTGACAATCAGGCCGCTGCGGAAGAATCACTGGGTTAAGAAGAGCTGAGAGGAAAACATGGCTGGCTTGGTGGTTCAGTATTCAACAAAAATTCTGAGAGGTGAAACAATAATCAAGTCTCTGCAATGTTTTACAAGAGAACAAGTCTCTCTCTTGTACTCACGAATGTCAGTTGAAATGACCTTTTAAAAGTGGCAATATGTCATGGTTCAGGGAAAAACAGGAAAATGTATTATTTCAGATTGAGAATGTCATCAAAATGTTAGTCGGAGTCTTTGGATTTGGAAAAAAATTGTTATCTTTGCCACTTTGCTTCAAATGATGAAGATAGGAAAGCACTGCATTATGGAAGGTGCTGTGATTTGAAGCAGAAGAAGAAAACAGAGTTTGGGAGTTTGCAGTGGGTTGTGGTTTGATTGATCGTTTTTTCTCTGTAGCACACATTAATGACTGTAGTATTCCCATAAATTCTTCCTTTGACCTTTCTGTCAAAGTACGTATGACAAAATGACAAGTGCATTTCTCACAGCTTTTGGACCAAGAACAGATTGTGTATTACCCCTTGAGAGTCTGGGCTAGCAGTGCTCCAAATGTTTTTCTTTTATGTGATAGCCTAAATCCTTTATTCTCCAGCCTTTCATGATCCATGTTTAATATCGGTCCAATGGGTGGCTTTTTGATAAATATTTATATTGCATGTAAATATTCAGGTATTTCCTTTTTTGATTACATTGTTTCATGAGTTCATGAATCTTAGTTCTAACCTTTATGAAGAAACCCCTTTGGTAGACAGAGAAAAGGTCCATCTTAGATTCTGTGTGCAAAATAAATTTATTTGAAAAGACCATAATACTTGTTCTTATGTTTCATGCTAAAAGGCAACTTAAAATCGTTTTCAGTCATTTTCTTCCAAAGAGAAGATGCCTGCGAGCTCACAGCTTCCACAAATCATATGGACTGAAGGCAATGAAGACATGCTAAGAAGAGATGGTGCGATGCTGTGGCAGTTGTAAACTGTTGTTACAAACACCAATTCTTACCCAAATGGAAGAGTTGATTGAACTGTTTTTCATGCTTGCTGGAGGAGATTGCTGGATAGCCATGCCTGTGCTTTCACATTGCCGTGCTGCCCAGCGCACCCTAGTTCACCCAGCAAATGCTTTGGGGCAGGGAGACTTGGAGCCTGGGAGAGCGGTGGCTGAGCAGACCTGGGCAGAAGGTGGGTCAGTGCTCACCAGCCCAGGTGGGAGCTGGCTACCCAGCCCCAGCAGGTCTGCTTGCTGGGTGCCTTGCTGCTTTTGTTGCTGTGGTGCACTGATCTCCAGATCATTTTCTTCTGCCAGGAAAAAATAAACAACAAAGGCTGGAAAGTTTACTGTGAGTCTTTGATTCACTGATAATTAAAAAGCAGCTAATTTAGATTGTTCAGATATGAAGATAGACTGGCCACATTAAAAGTTCACAGATGGTGACTCATCACATGTGGTAACAGGATGACTTTTGGTCTTGCTTTGGTATCTCTCTTTGGTTCTATAAACAGTACTGTATTAAGTAATGTAAGTAATGATATACAGAACGAATTTCTTATGAGGAACTTCAAATAAAAGAGAGACAGATCTTCAGATAGATCTGTAGTCGGATCTGGCAATAGTGCTGTTAGTTTACATGAGCCGAGAGCTTCACTCTGAATTTTGTTGAGGAAGAACATCAGTGCCAAGAGCATTAAATATTAACCTCAGAAGAGGCTTCAGAAAAGTGATGTGTTGCCAGCTGATGCCTTTAGCAGGTTTGTCAAGGGGGCACTGGACCAAAAGTAGTAACTGTTCTTTTTAGGGTCTTAGTAACAATACTACTACTTTGATGTTGGTCCCATTACTAAAAAAGTAGTGATCAAAATGGTATTTTCAAGGGTAAACTTGAGCAATTCAGTAATAAGGACAAAGTAAAGAACACAAATACCGGAGATTTCCTGTTGGAATGAAAATGAAACTGCAGAACGTTCAGCTGGAAATTAAACACACAATGGTAGAGATTTCAGAAGTCACAACATTAGTTTTGGTTTGGCTGATACTTAATTTCAAGAAGCTGAAAAGAGGCAAGAAATATGGGTAGGAAGTCACTAGGATTTTTCTTATCTAGTGAACTCACCTCTACCCCATACGATGTGCCCCATACGATAAAAAGTGGAAGAAAACCATTTGTTGGTATCTAAAAGAGGGCTGGAAATTCTTAAAACCTCTAAGAAGTCTGAGAGCTGTTTTGGATTTACATTTTACTTTCAGATATGTATGGTAAATTCTGCACAAGATAGGGAATGGAAGTTGTATACAAATTCAAATTATGGAGCATAGTTTTAAGGAGCATGAATTCAATTTTACTCCTGATGTAGATGTCTGAATGCGCTGGCATTTAAGGCACATCCATATTTGCAGTACTGGGCACTAATCTAACACTTTAAAACACAAAAGTGCATAATCCAAAAGGAAAATATTTGAAAAGAGAGGGTTTTTTTTCACAAAATGATAAATTGACACTTGGAAGCTAAATATATCTCTGGTTTGACTTCTGGTTTCTAAAGACCTGATTCCTGTTTGGTATTACTATTGGCTGATCAATAACCAAAAAATAAACAATTACACATAATGAGAAGAGAGTAACAATTTTTTTCCTAAAAGAAAAGCTTGTGACTCACAGATATCTCAGACACTTCCAAGATGGACAAAGGCTGAAAATGATACCAAAGATACTTTGCTGCTGCAGCACATACAATGGGAATTAATTGGGACAGTGAAGAGTCGCTTAAGCTGAGAGAAAGCGGAATCCTTGTAGTCTTACAAGTCAATGTCCTGGGACATTTCTGCTGTCTATTGAACTTTCATGCTCAAATACAGCACATTGCTGCATAAATAATCCAAAGAAAATGAAGAACAGAAAAATCAATTGGTATTAGGGAGAGGGAATATTTTAAAAAAGAGAGACATTTGAGTTTACATTGCTGACTCCAGGAATAATAAAAAGCAAGAGTGTTGTGGGACAAAATGTAGTGGGTTTAACTTCTGGTTTTGGTTACTAAACACTGAAGGGCACTGACAAAAATTTTACAAATGCAAAAATAGGTGAGTGCATTATTCATAGCAATCCCTTTAATAGCAGACAGAGTATCCTGGAAGATGGTGACTGACAGCTTCCAGCAGAAATGTCCTTCCAGATGTCACCTATCAAGATCCCTAAAATCAAGAGACTGACCTAAACATAATATGATTTTTAAAAGTAATCATTTATGGACATTTTTATTTGCCTTGTGATATCTAAACCATTTTTTTGGTTTTGATTTCAAGCTTTTCCACACAATCCTGAGGGCTAGAAGGTTCCTTTATTTAATTTAAAGTTGAAATTTCCATGTAAGTAATTGATTCATGGAACTGAAGCTTTAAGACAAGTGCTAACTGCCAGAAGGCTTAGAGTAAACTCTCAAGAGCTGATAACACTGAGATTTGTATGAGCAAGTGCCATTCATTGCTTGAGGATTTACTTAGTAATGGAATTTTAGGAGCATGGAAAGATGCTCTTTAGAAGTCAAATTCAGTCAAGAAGACTTCAGATGTGAGAGAGTAATAATAATGGTAAAGACATAAAGACAAAGAGAGCTGCCAGTGATGCTGAGGATAATTAATTCACAGCGTGAATTAATTTGCTGTTTTGACTGTGTCACTAACTGCTTGCAACAAACTTGGAACTATATTTTCTTGACTGAGACCTTCATAATTTGGTGTCCTAGCACAGTGAGTCCACTATAGAAGTGAGTCTTGCAAGTTTTAAGAGAATGTAAGGGTGAAGTGCCAGAAACAGGTATTTTCTGTGATTGCTGTTGTTATTAAATGCTCTTTTGAACATGTAATCCTTCATGGACATTCCTGTTATAAAAAACATTCAGGTTTGCCTTGAAACAACTCCCTGAAAGTTCTTTAGTTTTTACCGACAGGAAAGCATTCAGCATCTTCAGTAAATGGATTTGGTTTTTTTTTCCCCCCAGCTAAAATATAAAATAATCAGAAAAAATAATAATTTTTTTAACATAAAATTGTGAAAAATAAAACCACAGGGTCTCCTGTGGGACAAGTTCAGACTTAAAAAACTTTCTCTGTCTCCTCAAATATGATGTATCAAAAGCTGAGTCCAACGCAGATTTCCGACATCAGGTTCTGGCCTCACTTCAAATACCATAAAGTTACAGGCTACATTGTTATTCTAGTTATTTGTTGACTCCAGGGAAATTTCTCCACTTGTGGTATCTGACTGAAGTTACTCAACAAATCACACCATAATTTGTTCCTTTTGGTGTTGTCTGTAGTGGGAGCCCTGGAGACCTCTGAGCTTCAGAGACCATGCAGGTACTTCATGTGCAGCCTGGCCATGGGTGAGGTCAGCCGATCCTGGCCATGGTGACCATGCAGAGGAACCCCAGCCACATGAGCCAGGACAGATCCAGATGTCTCAGTCTGGACCATCGAGGGACCACAAGGTCAGGAGTTATTGTGGTGGATTCTGCAGTCTGCCTGTAATCCGGAAGTGTAAACCAAAAGCTCCCCGACCAGAAATGAAAGTGTAATGTGGGATGTGCATGTCAGAGATACCGTGGTAAGAAGCACATCTTATTGTGGACAAGTGCCTCTAAACAGCAAAAGTGATGGAAGTGCTGAGGGAGAGGATGGAAACAGTGGCCAGGGATCAGTGTAATTCCAGCCAGGCTGTGGTGGTCTCGTTGACTACCTGTCGTACTGTGTTATGGCCAATTAAACTTCACAGTTAGAAGGAAAAAAGTTAACTTAGCCAGCAAGTCTTGTGTTTCAAACTTTTGAACTGATCATTGATGCTTATTCCTAGCCTTTAGGATTTTAGAAATAACAGTTCATACTCTTCTACATATTATTTGTATTCTTCAGCTGGAAAAAGAAAACAAGGTTTCCTGCTTTTTAGCTCACCATCATTTCTCAATTTTGCATGAGCCAGTTATTTGGAATTGACATTGAAGTAAGCTGGAATGAAGAAACTCTCTTCTTGGCACCTGCAGAAAAGACTAGCCCTGCCAAGAGCTGACTTACTGCTTCAGCAACAGCTAGATTTTTGTGCCCAGACAGCGACTTCCTTAATTTCACCCATTTGACTCTAAAACAGCAGCAAGGTTGTACTTGTTTAAAGACTATTTTAATTAAATTTGGTTGTTTTCATACATTATATTTAAGGCTAAATGTAACTTGTGATCATTTTAATTTTAAGTGTAAACAGCTTGATTGAGAGGAAGAAAATGTTGAGTTTTTTAAATGCAATTAAAACAGAAACAGTGGGGTTTTTTCTGACATGTTTTTAAATCCATCTCACTACCAGGCAGAAGATAAGTAGTGTGTACAAGATGTAGGATTTTTACAGTGAACCGGGCAGTAAAAGGTGCCCCGAACACCTGGCCTCAAGAGCTAGACTGATTTCTTCCCCTCTTGAAGATAGAGGCATACTTCAAGTAAGCAAGGTCTGTGTTTGTGGGTCAGGGAGTAAATGTCTGGTTGACAGTGTACCTGGAGTCATGCAAGGCTTTCTGGGATGCTTCTTTGTCTCTGAGAAAAGATAAAAACAGTTCTTTGCTCTGTTTCCATCTCTTTTAAGGGTGAAAAGATGACGGTAGATGGTAAGTTTTTGAAAGGTGAAGTCTGGGTTTGTTTTGAAAGGTGAAGTCTGAGCTTGGCCTAGCATGGCGTGCTTCCACAAGGCAAAAGCACTTGCCCGCTACAAGGAAGATTTGCTGTAGACCAGCGTGGGGAAGATGAACGGGAGTGGAGGCAGGTAAGGAAACAACAGGCTAAACCAGCAGCTTGCTTTGGCAGCAAGAAGAAGCCCTGAGGAGCAGCCCTGGTGGCAGCTGCTGGTTAGCTGGCCTAGGGGAGGACTGAAATGTCTACAAATACTTAAAAGGAGGGTGCCAGGAGAAGGGGGTCAGTCTTTTTTCAGTGTTTCTCAGTGACAGGACAAGAAGCAATGGGTACAAACTTGAATATAGGAAGTTCCATCTCAACATGAGGAGGAACTTCTTTCCTTTGAGGGTGGCAGAGCACTAGAACAGGCTGCCCAGAGACGCGGTGGAGTCTCTGACTCTGGAGACATTCCAAACCCACCTGGATGCCATCCTGTGCAACCTGCTGTAGTTGGACCTGCTCTGGCAGGGGGGTTGGACCAGATGATTTCTAGAGGTCCCTTCCAACCCTTAACATTCTCTGATTCTGTGAAAGCAGCAGTCCCACTTTCTGTGGGATGTGAGTGACATCAGGTAACAGCAGGACACCTGCAGAAGTAATACCAAACACAAAGGAAGGGTGATGAAAAGCAGGCAGCCCTCTGGAAATGTCAGGGTGCTGGCATGGTGCAGGTGGCATGAACGTGTGCCCATGGCCAGCTCTAAAAACAGCAGCAACACCAAGTTCCAGGGTAACCTCCCCCAAACTCCATGGATGAATTTGGCAAAAGCGCAGAAACAAATTCCCCACTGAGCTCAAGCTCAGAAGAACCGGGAAAAGGGCTAAAGGAACAGTATATTGGAAGTGCTGTGCCCACATCTGTTATTGCATCTGGGAATGCTTTGATTTCCAGGGAAAGAAAGGGGATCTGTGGCAACTCCACAGCATGTGCCAAGTCTCACAGGTCTGCCAGGGCCACCATGCCAGGCACTATGGACACACCTTAGATTAAGCTATGCACTAACCAGCTCCGGCTGTGGTAAATCAGTAGGTGGTGGCACACAAATTAAGCCAATAAAAAGTTGTTAGAAGAAAATATTCAGCAATTTGCATCAAGCTGGGAGAGGTCTGTGGGGAGGAAGTGTTTGGAGAAGGTGTGGTGAAACCAGCCTGTAGGTACCTGGGTATCGTGCTAGCTGCAGTTGAAGTGCTATATTTGTTTTCATACTTGGAAACCAGCTCAGCTTTACAAGCTTAGGGCCTTTTCTGCTATTTCCCCAGTGTGCAGTACAGGACATAGCAATCACCTCAGTACCTTCCTCATGCAAGTTGCTACAAACGTGCCATTACATTTCTCCTGTACTTTTCAGGGTAGTGCCAGTAATTTCATCAGTCAGAACAGGCCTCCCCTCTATTACAGTGAGATGAAGAGATTTCCTTTATGCATGTTTTTGCCAGTCCAGTTTTGGGGAGCACCCAGGCTTGAAATGAGGTAAAAGCTTTAACGAGCGCTAGAGCCGTCTGGCTGATTTTAAGAGGTTTGCAAAGCTTTAATCCTTCAGCTAGAGACTTATGGCATACTTCTGTCATAGTCTATAAGCTGTGAACTGAGGGAGCTTTGCTGGGTAGGGAAGGAGCAAAGACAGCTGAAGGTCCCACCAGTCTGATCTGGCTTCACAAACCGAAGCAAACCAGGACTGTTATCGCCACACGCCTGCTGATTGATGGGTTACCCTCTCCAGGGGATGGGGACTCGGGGAACACAAAGCCCATCGTAGCCCCTTTACTTACCCCAGCAGCTCCACTGAAGTTACCTGCGTGCGCAATGCTGCTGCTGATGACAGCCATCGTAGTATTTATTAAAAGAAATGTGTTGAACTAGATTGGGAGGAATTTCAAACCGGTTGCCCAAGTCAAACATCTTCTTCTTCCAGTCTTACTTATTTGTGGAATAAGAGAACTTCTGGTTTTGCAGAAACCTTGACCATACCAGTGCAGGTATCCTTTTCCAATATGTTTCTTCACACACTCTGCATGCTGCCCGTGGCCAGTTTTCTTTCTGTTTTAGCTCTGCTACTTCAGTTTCATTTAAAACTGCTTTTGTTGAATTTAGGGAAGGGAAGCCTGCTACCAACAGTGCTGTAAAGCTGAGACAAACAATTGTTACATGCACAGAGTAAGCAAGCTGGTAAAATGGAAAAAAAAATGTGTTTCTTTTTGATCTTTCACTGCTATCTTTTAGGACAGTCATATTAATAATAAGCCTCTCATATGAACTTGATGGGGTTCTTTTAATTATACAGGATGTAATTATCTCTGCGTGTTATTGAAGCAAATCTCCAAGGCTTTACAAATTTTCATGGTCCAGCCACCAAAAGGCTGCATGGATCAATAGTAAAAGGCAACTCAGCAAGCTGCATGGAAGACCCAACTTAGAGGGGCCGTGGAGACACAGACAGAAGATAGAGAAGGAACAAATAACTTAGTTATTCAAGAATGGAAAGAACTTGGATCCCTGAAGTTTTTATTAGTTCACTTATGAACATTGGGAAGAAGCACAGGAGGAAGGTAGAGTAATTTATCAGAGTGAGGGAGGCTATTTCATGCATAAGGGATCTCACTGAAAAAACATTGAAGAGGGAAAGAAAGAATAAAGCAAATGGGAAATAAAGTTAATATGACTGACAGAGGAGGGAAATTAAGACAGTTCATTAAGTGGGGTAAACAAGCCCATGTAAACTCTGCCCTGATGCAGTTAAAATGCTTTTGCTGAGATCTCCCATTTTTGTTGAGCTTTCTCTACAGAACAGTGCCTGGTTCCTTCTCTGAGCAACTGGGGTGAAGGCTGTATTGTCATCTCGCGGGGCTTTTGTGGCAGGTACAAGCAGTTTAAATTTCATGCATGTGAAGAAAGTTGCAGAATCAGGCCTGAAAAGAGGGAAGAAATTATAATGATGGAAATGAGGTTTTAATGAAACAAGGTGTTCAGTGTTTTCTTTCACTGATCAATACTTACCCTTTTAACTCTTGTTTTCTCAATTATTCTATAATCAACAGAATGGAGGGGAAAAAAAGAACAGAAAAGAGAAAGAGGAAAAAGGGGGAGAGAGAAGGAATAAAATTACAAGTGACCTGTTCGACCTCTATTTTGAGTACTGTCCAAATTGTAAAAATATGAGTAATATGTTTCCCCTAAGAATATTTTTCAAAATATTTTTCATAATTTTCCATATTTTTTTGCATGGAAAAATTGTTAGCTTTCATATAATGTTGATTACCTTTGCATTTTCTTCTCGTTGCCTTTGCAAAAAATAGTACAAAAAATTTAATAACATGTGGAAGGCTGTCTGAATATTTCTGCTTTTTGAGTCACTGCTAATAGTGTCTTTGCAATAGAGAATGCAATCTGCCTTGCCCTCTGTTTCTGCAGTGAACTGTGGCTTGTCTAATCTGCTTTGTGGAAGTTAAAAACGAATAATTAGCTTTACAGAACAAAAACCCACCCAAACAACCAAACCAACAAACCCAAACCCAACCAATAACAAGATCCTCAGGCTACTTTTGCATAGGGGATCTGTTTGAGGATCATAAAGACTACATCTGTAATACTGGCAAAAAAGTGATCTCGGAAGTGACAGTGAATACGGGATACTCCGGCTCCCACTTGCCCTGCTTCCCACCCAAGTAACAGCCTTATGGCTGTAGAGGCGTGATTGTGGATGATCTGAGGCCTGAGTGGGATGAAGCTATATTGCTAGACATATATCTGCAGAATCCCCTGTGCTCCAAAAGTTGTGCTCCAGATGTGCCTGAGCTTTTGTATCTTAACTTAACCCACCCTTCACAGTGGGATTTGGCTGATGGTGCAAACAAACCCAGACTGGGATGGACACACATCTCAGATGGGGCAGCCTGTATGTTAATCCGTGCTCTTCATGCGTGGCAGCGGCTGGTTGAGGACCTGCAAAGGGAAGTGTTGCTCTGTGAAGCAGAGGCTGTGCATGGACTGCAGAGTCAATAACATCTGAAGTGTGGTTTTTTCCTCTTGCTTCCTGAGAATGAAACGTAGATGTGACAGAGTGACTTACCTGTCCCAAGATCTATTGCCTTGTACTTTTTCATCTTTAGCCCTTGGTGTCACTGGGTTTGTTGTATTACTCTACCACTGTATTAGCACTGTAAATGTTCTTTCCTGTTCCTCTATTGCTTTCACGCCTTCCTTTAGTGAAACCATTACTTAATGTAAAAGTTTGATAACCTCTTTTTTTTTTTTTTTTTTATTCCTTTTTCTTTTCCCTGGGGGTACTTGTTTTGTCCTAAGACTTTGTATTTTAGTTACCTTTGGAGGATCATACACGGTACTGTCTACCGACCATCAGAATTTAATTGCAGAATCATAGAGATGTGGAGGATTGGATGTGACCTCAGCTCCTGCATTAGTCCCTTAGGTCCCAATGATAGTATTAATTAATAGAGTTACACATCTATGGTGTCCATCTTGATGTCTGCTTGCAGTAGTGGTAGTTTAGAGAAGGATCAAATCATATTTTGCTTCCAAGGAAGGAGTGTATAGATTTCCTAGGTATATTTTTGGAAAGATTGAAAATATATTAAACATGCAGCACATATTTTTATATTTTTTCATCCATCAATTTTATTCTTATCCAGTGTGAAAACTGTCAGGCTGATACTTAGATTAATCTTCCAGGCTGCACACATCACCTGTAAATCACTCTGCTTCAATAGGGAAGCCATTGGCTTGGGGAGCACTGGTGAGTATTTTTTATGGGCCGCCTTTTCCCTAGATGCAATAATCTGCCTGTCTCATCAGAGACACACTGGCATAACTGACATACACTGAAGTGGCTGATCAAGAAAGACCTGCTATGAGGCAGGGTGAAGATGGCAGTGCGCACCCTCTCTGTCAGCTGACGCGGGATGAGGAGGTCTCACTTCCTGTTGCAATGTCTAATTACGTATAAAAGACCGAGCAAAGAGAAATAATAATTCACAAACTGCATGAAATGGGGGAAAGCCACAAGCTGGTGACAAGCACAGTGACTCTGCTTTCAAAGCACGTTACAGAACGGATGATCTTCATATTTTTAAAAGATAGAGTGCAATCAATAAAACTGTGACCCCCAAAACTTGACTGCTGTGTACAGGAAAAACATCGACCTGTTTAATTCATCCTTCACAAAAAAGGAGTTGTTTTCATGCCTTTACTTCACGTGTTTTTTCTTTTAATTCCTTTGAATAGCTACTCCACCGTCTTGGTGCTTTCAGCTGATACTCACTTGAGTGTCAGTTTGTATCTTATTAGACAACACACCTCACTCAAGTAGCCTGTATATAATTTCATTCTCTGTGTTTACAGCCTGCAGAGATTTGTATACCCTTTATATTCATGCTCCTGCAACCACTTTCCAGTAAAATTCTCCGATGTCCATATCTGGCTCTGTCAATCTTCTCCAAGACCATTGATTTCCATGAGGTTCGAGCTATTTCTTTTGCAGGAGGCAATACTTTCTGTGGTCGTCTTATGTGTCTGCTGTAGGATGTATTTGAACCTCAGATCTCATATGTATTAAACATCTCCATTAATATTGAACGGTAGATATTTAGGTCCTTGTGTTTAATGGTGCAGGTCTGTGGAGGGACCATTCCCAAAAGCCAACTAGGCCAATTTCTGCTCTAACTATTCAAGCCACATGGCAAAGTCAGGACGCCGGTTCATTGCTGGACGTGGGGACTATTTTCATGTGTGGGTATATTCCTAGAGTGAGTAGTTGAGAAATATATTTGACTTGGCTGGTTTTATTCTACTAATTTTCAATCAAGGGTTTGTGCAGAATTATTGAAATCCCCCAAAAGTTTAAATGCACACGTTAGTAATATTTAGGGCCAAAAGTAACTAGACAAATAACTAATAGCAAAGATTGTGAGGAAAGTGATGTTTAATGAGCATGGGAACAAGCGTAGGCACTTATCTCTATATGAAGATTTAGGTCTCATGAAGAAACTCTTGACAGGATGTCACCAGAGGTGGGTTTTCCTGCTGCTGCTCAGCCAGATGATACTTGCTAAGCCAGGTGGAAAACCACCTTAAGAGACCACCTCCATTTTGCTGATTCCTGGACACCATTAGATGCTGCAAGCCCCAAGCCAGTCCCCCCCCACAGGGTATGAATACCCTGTAATGGCAAAAGCATTCTCCAATCACACACTTCTCTTCCTTTGGAAGGTTGTGGTTTTTTCTGTACCCAGAAAGATATGAAAACCTTTCCACTAATATTTTCTTTTAGGTAATTATGTCAGTTCACATACTGTTAAAAACAGTTAAATAACCACAGCCCTGTCTCCCTGTCTGTGATGTGAAGACAAAGAATTCTTAAGGTTAAAAGCAGTGAGAAGGTCAGAGCAAAAACAAAGTTAGACACCATTAGGGGTTTTTTCCTGGTTAAACAGAGGCTACATCTAAGAGCCCCTTAAATTAGAAGTAGAGTTAATTTGTGTATCTCCCTGATGGGGGAATGTGTGGGTGAGAGGCAAAAGGATGAGAGGGAGAAGGACTTCAGTGACAGGAAGGGGACAGAAAGCAGAGGATGAGTGTGAATTCAGAGATGTGAAAGGGGAGCAGAAAGGGAAAAGGAAAGTGGTGTTTCTGCGACTGTACACCCATACTTGTTAAATAGGTAAGAGGATTTTGCAGGGAAGAGTCACCTCCATGGACTAATGTGAGATTTTACAACAAAGAGGTAAGCAGATGCTGGTGCTTCTGAATGCACAATGGTCCCTGATCAAGGGGAAAACATATGTCTTTCCACGGGTGTATGTGCAGGCTGGGGATTCTCTGTGTAGCAAATGTCCACATAATGCAGAATTGTCAGGCAAACTCTGGAGTCTATAGAAGCATGTGGCTGGCAAGAGGGTGGATGGGATTTCCATGAAGTTGTAGAAACACTTTTAGGACTGGAGTGAAGGAAAAGGACAACAGAAGCAAGAGATGATCCTCTGGACTTCACGTCGTTTGAGAAAGGAAGCAAAGTTTTTCATTAAACACTTATTTAGCATAGGAAGAATGGGTTTTGATTGCTCCTAATCGTAGCAAGAAGGATTTTTCATTCAGTGAGATTGTTTTAGGTGGTCATGATGAGCTGGAGGTCTCACAACTGAGTTTATGGCCAAGCTCTGTGGGGGCAGATAATGAGACAGGGCTAGGAGGAATAATTCAGGTCTGGTCTGTGGGGTCTGTCTGGCCTTAGATAGCTGCACATGCACACACGTGCACACGCACACACACACGACCACAAAAAACAGTGAGACTGAGCTGAGGGCAATGCAAGAACATGCAGAGGCTCCTGAGGGGTGGGGGGTGAAGTTCAGCTGAGCTGGGTTTGCTGGGGTGTGGTGTGTGCTTAGACCAAACGTGCTGCCATCATGAATATTTATTGAATCAACCCCCTCATACCTAGGCGTGCTGGCAATCATCCTCTCTAGATCCACAATTTACGCCCTCCTGCCACTGACTGCACAAGAGCTGAGACCCCATTTGGCAAATTTCTTTTGAAATTTTGATTTATATGCTCCTAAAAAATCTTTATTACACTTCTCCCTTCCAGACAATTTACTTTGTTCAATATGTTTGGTTGTTGTGGTTTGGTTTTTTTAAGTTTAATTCCTACTTTCCATTTTTCAGTATTTATTATGCCACATTCCCATGGGGCTGTGACTGGCAGGTGGGTCACAATATACATAACTGATAGGCCCATCTGTCTTCCTTTCACTACACGCTCCCTCCTTCTTTTTCTTTCTCTCTCTCTTTCTTTCTTTCTTTCTTTGTATGTGTCATAAACTGTCAACTATAGGCACAGTCCTGCATGAGGACTAACAGACAGGTAGCAGCAGCCTGAGAGAAGGCTATCAGTATATAAAGGGGATTTAGTCACTTCACGGTAGGTTATGAAAGCAAATGGTTTCATAATGGTTTGCATTATTTCTCCTCAATATTTACAATGTTTATCTTCCATAACACATGGAATCAAGTAGAAACAGAACTGTGCTTTTGAGAAAAATGTGAGAAACCTCTTCATTTTCTGTTCCTTTTTTTGTTTTTGTCTTGGTTCTTTATCCTCTGGCATAAGAGCTTTCTCTTTTCTTAGGCTCCCCAATACCCTAGGATTCCAGTGCTGGGGGAAAAAAATAGATGCTAATACACTCTGAAAAAGCAATCAACCTCTGAAAAACAGTCTGCCTGGCTTCTGTTCTCAGTAATGCTTCCCACCTGAGATTTTGGGAGCTCTCAGCTTGGTTATGTGCCTGGTTTTTAATTTTAGTAAAGGAAAAGTGAAAGTTCAAAGTGCTGCAACAGCTGTTCATGGTGGAACGCAAGCGAGGGCTCGCGGGGACCAGGGGGGTGACCAGGGACCTGATCCCACAGCCTGCCAAGCATGTGGGGTGCACTGCCTGACACTGTGACCGAGCGGTGTGGCAGAGCACCAAGCTCCTGGTAAGGTAAAAGCAGCAAACTAACCCCATCCTGCCAGGCCAGACGCTGGCGGGGTGTGCGATGGCAGGGTGACACGGAAATCCACAGCTCCCAACATCAACGTGAGAAACCAAGGGATGGCAGGAGGCATGGTTGGGTGGGAATTTGGCCAGTGAAGCTCTGTGCCTCCATCCAGCATTTCTTGAAGACGCTGATTCAATGGGGTGATGCTCAAAGCCTGCAAGAGACATCAGGGCTAGGGGCAACAATTACCAACAGCACTCAGCCATTTCTCACACTCTTTTTCTCTGTATATTATGCTTTGTGGCATGTTCCTCCTTTTGGTTTTCACTTTGCTGCTGTTTTTAACTTGCATCCTTTATTACCATTTTACTCAGCAGCCCCCCAAAACTGAAAATCGAAAGAGTTGTCCCACATTTTTTCAGCTCATATTAAAAAAAAAAAAAAAAAGCAACGAAAAAAATCCAACGGCGTGTCTTTAACCTTTGGTAACCCTGACATTCTTTGCACTAAAGTGTCTGATATTAAAGCAGATTGCTTTCATGCCTACATAAGTAATATCATATGCTTCACATCAGCCTATGCTCAGGCTAGCTGAATTCCCACTGTATTATTGCCTGTGAACGTACACTCCGTGCATACTAATAACGGCCTATCTGAACCAGCTTGCCTTTCAACTTTTTGAAGTGGAGTTTTATTGGTTTGTTGGATGGCTATGGCATAGGAATATAGCTTAATGAATGATGGTAATGTTTGTGTCTATTAGTGTTTGGCAAGTCAGGCCAGAGAGATAGAGCTGCGAAGAGAAACAGTTTTAAAAACCCGCTAGAATTGCTGAAGAAACAGTGTCTTCTGTCCCCCCACAGCTGCTAACCCAGATCATGTCTGATCTTGGTATAGTTAAAGAGGCACTTAAGAGGACTTCTAAATTTTGTTTTGTATGCAGTGTGTTTAGACCCCTTTCCTTTCCTTTCCTTTCCTTTCCTTTCCTTTCCTTTCCTTTCCTTTCCTTTCCTTTCCTTTCCTTTCCTTTCCTTTCCTTTCCTTTCCTTTCCTTTCCTTCTTCTTCGTTCTTTTTTTCCTCTTTAGACTGTAGGTATTAAAGGGAAATCCATCAGAAAGGAGGACTTTAATACCAGTGTGATTTATTGGGATTGTCAGGTGGCCTGTATTTGTGCGAGAGAATTCTTTTAAGTCCTGCCAGTATTGCCTCTCAGGTCTCTCTAATCCTGCCCCAAACACTTCTCCTTGAGATCTTTCTCTGCTTCTGTCTTGCTCTGATACACCCGTTCTAGCGTTAGAGTCTGCTCTCTTTCACGGGGACACAGCCCAGGCTTCTGCACTATGGAGTGATAGTCTTGTACACAAACACAGGACCTGGCCCTATGCTGTTATTATTGGGATTCTCTGTCTCTTTCCTTCTACTTTCTAAAACCCTGCGCGTGCTGATTATAGTCTTAAACCCCATTTTTTGGGGAGTTTTAAGATAGTTTTGTTGCTGTCCCAGTATCCAAACCCGAGTGATTTTCTCATGTTAGAGGTGTGCTGCCAAGTAAAATGATCCCCTCCTTCCCACCCAGCACACCAGGAATTCACCTGTGCATAAGCTGATGTGTGAAGATGCCTCACCTTTAACCTTCTTTCCATATACAGGGCTTGTGTTAACTTCCATAGCTTATTACTAATTTGGCAGGCTTCATCTAGGCTATATACACACATGTATATGGGTATGTGATATACATAAGGTACGTATATATCCTGGCAAAAATCTTTCCTGCTGGAGATACAAGTTCCCTTTTTTAGAACTAGGGAGGTATAAGGGGTTGGACCAAACGTCCTCCTCAGTCCTCTCTTAGGCAATAGCCAGTAACAGCTTTTTTGGGAAAAGATGGGGAGGTAGGACAATCATAGAACGATCTTTTTCCTGACATTTTCCCCAGGTTCCAGCAATCTGTGACCTGGAGACCTCCTGGGCTGCTTCAACAAGGTTCATCTTGTTCTGTAGCTACCACTGGACATATCCTCCGTAAATCACTTTTTTAACCTATTCAGTTAGAGATAGTATTAAGCCTACTTTGTTATCACAGTCACAGAGGGTTATAGGGGAAAAAACAACCACTGAAGAATTAAACATAATCATAGTACCCTACAGCATAGCCTCTGGTCACTCTCAGCATATGGATGTATTGGCCAAAAGTGAATGTGTCTAGCCTTGATCCAACTGTAACCCACAGGTGAAATGCCTGCATTATCAGCTCAGGTAAGAATCTTGTATTTGATGTATTTTCTTGTCTTCTTTTCACTAGAGTGTCAAAGATGCAGCACTAGAGTTAGAACATTAGCTTTGTTTGACAAATTTCAGGTCCAATATTGTTTGTTGCAGTGGCCTTTTAAGAACTGATAGACTTTGGCGAGGGAGAGGGAAGAGATGGTAGATGAATGGGCCATGAGATTGCTTTCTGATGTTGAAAAAGGAGTGAGTGTAATTTTTTTTTTGTTTCCTCTACATGAGCCAAATGCTAACTGCTCTTCATTCTGTGCTGAAGTTTCTATTGTGTAAGTAATCATATGGGCATATTTAAGTACTGGGCTTTTTTGAGTTAAACCCCATTCAGACTGTTATGACTGTGTTTAATCTTTGAAAGACTGGTGGGGAGGGGGAAATGTGTTCTTCAGAAAAGAATCCTTTTTATATAAAAAACTATAGGGTTCTTATCTTTGATCTAAGTAAGCACAACTGTACCATGTCAGCAGCATATTAGTGCCAACGCATGTGTGTTGTACTTTTTAAATGCTGTTTCAACATGTGTCATTGGATCTGTGTTCCTACGGGCTCACAACAACCTGCACCCTGGTAACTACATGTTGATTGAAGCACCCTTATGAAAAAAAGATATAAATGTTTGTGGTTAAGGTGATAACCCTTTTGTTTTCTCTGTAATCCATCACAGGGCTTGTCAGCCCTGACAGCTCGAGTGGATTTTTTTGAACACCTCTTTATCTGACAGCTTCATGCATCATAAAGCAGCAAATAGAATTAGATCAAAGTCTAAGAGTCACTGTAGGCTTGGTAAGGTATGCAATCCTGTTTGTATCTTTATCCAGGCTCTGACAGTTCATTTTAACTGGCAACAGGGGGAAGGAGGGAGAAGGAGGAAAGTTTCTTTTTCTTTTAAGAAGGTACAGTAGTGCTGCATTTTTAAACATACGCTGCTTTCACATATCATTTCCCCTTGACATCTGTGATTCTCTGTGTACTGTAGCACACTATATATATTTTCAGAGTGCTCAACAACAGCAGTCACATTCTCAAAACAAAGGCTTAACCAGTGTATGAGGCCATGTACCCATATGCTTTAATAATCCTGACTTTTGTTTAATATCAATGGCAAAGATTGACAGAGCTCACTTTAAACAATGGAATATTGTCCATCTGGTACATGCCAGATTCTGTGAATTACTGTGATGGATAACAGGTTTACCAATAGTCCACCCTAAACTCACAGGATATAGCCAGCATTTACTTATTAAAGAAACAGCATAAGGGGAAGAGAAGGGAAGGGAAGGGAAGGGAAGGGAAGGGAAGGGAAGGGAAGAGAAGAGAAGAGAAGAGAAGAGAAGAGAAGAGAAGAGAAGAGAAGAGAAGAGAAGAGAAGAGAAGAGAAGAGAAGAGAAGAGAAGAGAAGAGAAGAGAAGAGAAGCTAGTTTAGTAAATCTCAAGGGAACAAACTGAAGCCATGATTTGAAAAACTGGGTATCTAAAGTTGTGGTGCTGTGTTGGTGCAATTTGTTTTTCAAAACTGTTGAACAAATGGTGACTCTTGATGAACAATATAGGCAAACCAAAGGATCTATGCCAAAACTTTTAGAAGTGCCATATTCCTTGTGAGTCTGTGGTAGTATAGAATGGGGGAGCTTCCAGGTCTTCTTGCTCTCAAGCATATGGTACATAAATATGAAATTAGGTAGCTTCCTTTGTTTCTGTCTGAGACTTGCATCTGAATGCTATTGTTTTCTTTCATCATACCATTTGCTAAAATGCCACATTAACATGGAAAAGGTAAGCTCTATTTGTTTGATGGAACATGGACACAATCTCCAAACACAATGGTCCCATGAAGGGGAGAAGCAGGACTGGCTGGATGCTGCCTTTGGCATAGCAGAGGAAGACGTTCCAGCTCCCATGCGGAAGCTGCTCTGAGGGTGCTTGTTAGGGAAGAAAGAGTCATAGGGAGAGAGGATACTCTCCTGGCTCTTTCCATTTTGAAGGCAATGGTTTTCAGAGAGAGTGCTCATGCTGCCACAGAAGGTGGCCATCCTCCTGCCTTTGCTCTTCCAGGCTGGCTCTGTGCAGGACGTGCTACAGAGATGCAGTGAAAGTGCTTGTGGGAGCTTCTTCCTACTGGCTTCTGCAACAGCCATGTAGCCAGACCAGAGCAGGGTTGGGGGCGCAGTGCGGGCAGTGAGGAGAGCAACTACAGCAGTAGGGAGACACGCTTTCCTCCTCTCCCATAGTGCAGCAACATAGCTGGACTGGGTACAAGGGGAGGCCAGCCATCTGTTAGCACCTCCCTCCACCCAGCAAGCTGTATCATCTCAGCACATCTCAGCACATCCCAGCAAGATCTCTCAGATTTCTCAGTGCTGTGTTCCTCATGCATCCAAGTGCTTCCTTCTGGCAAAAGCTGAAAGAAAACTTGGGGTCACCACCTGGCCTTACTGAGCTACATGTTGTCATATGGCTGCCTCAAGGAGTACTGAATTTTTGTCAACCTGTTTTTCCATCAACGGCTTTTTCCTAAAACTGTTTTACAAAACCTTTCAGAAGCAGTCTGAACTCCAGAAAAGTGAAGAAATCTCTTCCAAAGAGATGCAGGTTTCCAATTAAAGAGTCTGTTCAAGGAGTGAAATGTCCTCTGGGCTCCTACGATTACACACATTGGTCCGGTGCTGGAGCGGTGGTTTCTGTCAGTGGTTAGAGGCCAGCAACGCTTCACTCATGACCAGTCCCAGATTGGTGTTAACATGAAAGATTTTCTTGTGAGAACCCACAACTATTTCTACCACATTGTGGGGCAGCACGGACACCTATTCTGTAATGTCCCAGAAGCTCTGCGTACCAAAGACACACCCCAGTTTTTCTTTGTAAAATGCTTAAGACTCCACATCAGGTGGGAGAGCCCATTCGTTTCAGCAACCCTCATGTAGTTGCCTGAATCCCTCAGGTGTTGCAGTGTGGCACAAGAGAAGCAGAGCAGGAAGGAAATGAGCAAGACACAGAGAACGTCTGAGGTGGTCCCTGACCAAATGGCATGGTCCCTGACCAGGTAGCATGTACCCTGACCAGGGCTGTCTGCAATGCCTAACTGAACAACAACGAGCTCAAAACATAGGCCATGATTCCTCCTGCTGGTCCAGCAAGGCTGCATCTGTCTAGTCTGATGACAAGAGGCCCAACTACATTTTAAATTACCTTAGATGAATTTGAAGTCTACCTCAAACACCCGAGGACCACATACATTACAGCTACTGCCATAGCTCCTTAGCAGAAGGCCACAAATATTGGCTACTGCAAGGATTTTTCACAGCACAGTATTGGGGTGCAGCCATTTGAGGTGACTTCACCAAGATGATGTGGCCAGCAGGAATGGGTGGCCACTCAGGCCTACTGGACCTGGTGTCAATCCAGAATGTCACTACCACTTCAACATCTATGAGCAAGTTGTCTGAAAACTCTTCTCACTGGTGTGTTGTGCCATCCCTGCCGTGTCGTGCCCTCCCTGCCTTGACCCAACTAACCTGATTGAGCTACACCCACAGATCAAGGGGCAAGGTGGCTGATGGACTTGTCTTTGGTGTCACTATAACCATAGTGAACAGTCATGGTTGAACTACCTCTAGCTTTAATCATAAACAATTGCTAATGAACTTTGTCGGTACCGTCTGATTTTTCCGAGTGTGCATTATTCCCTGGTTTACACTGAAAAATTTTAAGCGTGTGTACCAGCTGGGAGGCTTGCAGCTCTTCACATCTTACTTCAAAAGGCCCTCAGGAACAGAAGGGATGCTAAGGGGGAATTTCTTAACTGTTTCTGACTTTTTTTAGTAATATTAACTCAAATTAATTAACAGATTTGCCTTTGCCTTAGAATAATGAGTTTTGACTCATAGGGTAGGCACTGTAGAAATGTGGATGCCCTCAGTGTTAAAAAGACATGACCAACAGCACCTCCAGCCTGTGCATATGAAAGTCCTTCAAAAATCATTACTTCCAGTCCTATGGAATACTTAGACTTTCATCTTAGTAAGTAGGTCCCAGTGGAAATATTTGGGAATAGTGGGGAAAAAAATGAAAATAAATTCTCTTTCTATACAGTTTTAAGCACTAGTTTTCTTCCATTCAGAGTGTGTTAAAATACAAGCCTTTCCATGACTCTTCTACCTCCTGCAAAATCTCTTTTAACTTTTATTTGTTATTTAAAAAGCCACAGGGTATATTCTCTTCTTAATACATAGGGATTTACGTGTGAAACTCCCTGTGCATCGAGGTGATAATATACCCCTTAATTGGAAGCTGTTTAATGCTCTCGATTTAACATTTTAATAGAAAAGTTACAAGCAGTCTGGCTGTGAGTGCAGCACTATTAAAATTCCCAGCCAGGACAGTAGTGTTTTTTTCTTTAAGTGGCTTTTTATTTGCTAAAATTCGTTGCAGCTTTCATTACAAGTTGGGACCACTTTTAAGTTTCTCTCTACACTATAAAAAAGAAAATGGAGAGCTTTAAAGCAATCCTAAGTCTCAAATAAAAGGAGAACTTAAAAGCATCTTTGCCACATGTGTCCCTCTATAGGTCATGCTTGCTCAGGTCATTCAGCGCTGAGGCAACTTTATTGAGTGACTTATTGTGCAAATACAGGAGGAGGAACGTTACCCTTTAAGCTGTCCAGGACCACTTATGTGGCTGGAGTTTATTTACTTGTATGTTTTCAGACCCCTATAATCATAGGAGAACAGAGACAACGTGGGACCTTTACGGCTTGGATCTTACAGCCACTACCCCGCACAAAGCAAGCGATGCAGAAATGAGGTCCAAAGCTTGACCCTGTGACTAGCGTGTGCTTCACAGTCTTCCAAGTTTTCATTTTTAAAACACCGCTGGGAGGCAGGAAAGTGCCACTGCCATGCCAAAGGCACAGAAAGATGTAGGGCCATATTCATAAAAAGATTAAAAGCCTCAGTTGTGACTTGTAGCACCTGAATTCTGCCCCAAAACCACAGAACGGAATCTTGAACTCACCTCTCTCCTCCAGGCTCTAGATGTACCCCGTGACCGCAGGTATCCCCGTTTTTACAGCAAACTCCTTGAGGTGCTAAAGCTTTCTTCTGCCAGTGCCCTCAGCCTTCTGTAGGCTGTGTAGCTCTGCGCAAGGCTCTCATCTAAGTCCAATTTGCTTTGTTACAAGGATGCGTCTGTAGCTGTGAATCTTATGATATGTTCTCAGGAAACCCTACGGGTATTCTGGCATCAAAACATCAGTCTACCCAAGCAGGTTAGCGATACAGACAAGCAGGAGTAAATTTTCAGTGGCTAAAAAAAGGCTGAGCATATTCCCTATGGGTGAATGATGTCTGAGTTTGTTGCTTTATCTGTTTTAATTTGAGGTATGTGAAACTTTCAGCAAACAAGCCTGTGTGTATGCATACAAACATAGTTTGTATTCCCATATTCCTGAATCAGACTTCTGCTCTGTGCCTTCTCCCTTCTCACTCGTTTTGCACTACAGAGAGACGTGTGGGTGAAGCAGAGTTTACTGAGCTGAACGTGTACCCCTTTAAGGAAAAAACCTGGCTGTTTTTCTGTCAGCACATAAAGCTCTACCTGCAGGAGGGAAGTGTGTGCCTGCCCATGTTGGGGAGGAGGGTTTCTATACAGGCATGGGGTCCCTCTAGTGCGGGAGGGTGGATGTGGGGTGGGCTGGGGTGGGAGGAATGACTGGCGTGGGTCGTGTAGCTCCCCTGGGCACAACGCTTTTCTTCTCGGGGCCAAGACAAGTTTCTGCAGAGCAACTCTCAGTCTGCTGGTTCGCTGCTGTGCCCACCCTGCCGGGATGTGGCACTGCTCACACCTGTATCTGGTATCTGCGTGGGTAGAATGGACAACAGGTCTGCTACAAGTCTAGCCTTTCCTTCTCTTATGGGATTGGGGATGATCTCAGAACCTGGCTTTCTAAAGCTGTGGTTTTGTGGATTTACACTTGTTAACCCATCAGAGAGAGGTTGTGAGAGAGAGCGACAACTTCTGTCAATATATTCACGTGATTTGACCTACCAGCACATTATGGCAGGCCATGGTAGAGTGTCTAGGTAGATTTCAGCTTGGCCCACAGACCTCCAGGAACGTTCAAGCCACCGGCTTGAAAGGATGGCTGGTCCCCATGGCCGTTCATTCCTTGTCTTCTTCCTGAGAAACCAGCAAGAAAGAAGCCAAAGACAGACTCACTTGTTAGTGTGCTTTTGTGATGTGGCCACTGGGAATGGTACTTAGGCAGCTACTCACTTTACAAAGGCTTTAATAGCTGTTAGATGGTATCAACTTTTAGTTGTTCCTCATCTGGGCTGGAACTAAACCAGCATCCTGTTGGCTGAAAGGCTTCATATCCCCATTAAAAAATATTTTACTGGCCTTCTCTACTTAAAATACATCAAACAGTTTCCGCTTCTGTTTGTTTTTCTGCTGAAATATGGAAGCTAAGACTGGTCCTGATAGAGTGTAGCTTAAACTGAAAAACACAGACACAAAGCCCTGGGTTGTTGAGGACCTTTCGGAGGCAGGATGGAGAGAGTGAGGCACAGCAAGAGCTCAAAGCCTGAAAAACAGAAACACCTAGAGAGGCTTAAGTTCCTCCACTCTACAGCATAGTTGAAAAGTCTCATTAATGTTTGTGGAGAAAGAAAAACTTTCTCTTTTCTTCCCTCCCTTCACTCCACATTTATAGCAAAAGGCACAGAGCTATTATCTAAATGAGAGGATCACAGAAATGTGCAATTTTTGGTGAGAATTTAACTCTAAGTACAGCATTCCTGAAAAGGTCACTGCAGGCCATTTAGTTAGGAGATTTGAACCATCAAAAGCTATGCAAAAATTAGGTTTTCATATAAATTAACTCCATGCCATTTCTGCTGAATTTTTTTAGAGAAAGCTGAGGTCTTAGAACAAATAGATTTTTCTCCAACATACAGTATATATTGTCTTTCAGTAGGGCTTCTGACTAAAATTTATCTCTTGCTAAATGCAGACTAAATGAATAGTGTAGAGCTAATACATTTTGTGCCAAGAAAATAAATGGGCACAGTGCTAGATGCTTAAGAGTGTCACTAATTATTCACGTGATTTGTGGCATCCCTTCTCAGCAAAGGTATGGGGGCTATAACTGGGAAACTCTTTCACATTTCTCTCTTGGAAAACATATAGCGAGGAACTCAGCAGGCTCACAATCATGCCCAGCCCTCCTAATTTCAGTATACCCAGAATGCTATTCCAGCTCCCAGAAATACTGGGAGCTGGAAGAGTGTTTGTGCGCTGAGGACAAACCGGAAGGCTTGGGCGTTCCCGAAAGGGAACCAAGGTTCTTTTCTTTCTTTTTTTTTCTCTCTCTCTTTTTTTTTTTTTTTTTGTGTGTTTGTGTGTGTGTGTGTGGAAGGCTGGTCCCACTTTTAGCTTCCATACCTTGAATGCAAGGGCGTACCCAGAAGAATTTTTTTAGCGGGCAGCGAATAGTTTCCAACCACACAACTCGCAATCCGGCACAACATGTCTGCAGCTTCTGAGCAGCGCTAACGGACATACGGGGGCTTCCATAGCTTTGCAAAGAAATGAAACATTTTTCCCGCTGCCCTCTTGCCCCCTTTCTTTTTGGCTATTGTAGCCAGCAATTTAAGTGAACAAAGGAGAAGGAAGAAACAAGAGGAGGTAGAGAGGTCGAGGAATAACGTCATATTGATGAGAGGTATTTTTTAACCTTTAGGTTTTATTGACAAGCGTAGGATTACTGCATGAGGTACATTGAGATAAAAGTGGAAAACGTTCTGCCTACATGACTTATTTTAAGAGAGAAACAGTTTGTCATATACACAGAGAAAAACGCTGGGACACTGGAGGACTGAGTCACCCGTGATGACTACAGAAACAAAAATCAATGTAAAACATTGTAAATAAAAAGTCACCTTGTTTAGCCCTTAGGTGGCACTTTCATTTTCTGGGCAAGTTGCAGTTTTAATCTGGTTTTGTGACAGTCCTTGATGAACGTATCATGTTTCATCATTGTTAGTATCTCCATTTTTTTAAAAAGGAAAAAGTTGTCCTGGACAGCCTATATTTTAGAATTGTTTTTCTCTTGAGGTAGTTGTTTTATTTTTGTGATAGCTTGTAGATTTCTTCCACATACTGTTACCAGCATGGTCTCCAAAATTAAAGTCTGAGTGGCCAAAACTGGCTGAGTGATAGCAGCTTGGGATATTTTTGCCCTTTCTCTTAAGTGTGTCTGGGCAGCGTAAATTCATATTTTTAAGGGGGGAACAGTGTTCTTTTCTTTTTCTGTATTCCCACTGCAAGGACAGGAAGTCAGCAGCTACTGTCAAAAGAAACCAGAATTAGTAGGAATACAGTTATTATGCTTTTGTCTTTTATTAGACAAAAAAAATATGTTTGGCACCAACATAACCAGATGGAACGTGCTCATTTCTGTAAAGCATTGAAAGCGTATTACCAGAAAAATAACTGATGTGTGTGGAAATACAACACATATTTAGATATTTGAGTGAAAACATGCTGAAAGGCAGACATGAAAATCCACCTTTAGGAGCCGGCCTGCCCAGCAAAGCCCTTAAGAAGAAGGTTCCCGCACTGGAGCCAGAGGAAAGCAGCTCAGACGGTGAGGGGGTTCAGAATTGGGCCCCAAAGGGGTACGTGCGCTGAAGGAGTAAGCAGGCTCAATACTGTTATATCAAAGGTCCTGGAAACTATTCACGTTTTGCAAGATCTTGTTGGGGAAAAGTCCAAGTTAGATTGAAAACACTTCAATGAGCAACGTTAAGATTAATTTGGACTCCGAGTCACCAATTAGAAAACCTCTCTCTTGTAAACACCAACCCCTTAATTAGACAATCTTGCCTTTTTGTTTTCTAACATCAACAAAATGGATACATTAGTGCCATATGAAGCTGCCTTAGGAGGATTAGCTAAAGGAAACTGCATATTGAACTTCACCTTTTAATTAACTTTTAATGAATTGCTCTCACAGCAGAAAGCAGTCACAGAGGGACTCCAAGATTCAGAAGTTACCTTAGGCCTATAATGGTTTTTAGGGGGAAAAAAAAAAGACCGATTTCATTGCTCCACATCTATTCCAGCTTCACTCACAGCCTGGGCTGTGGAGTCATTGTGGGATATTTGAAAGGAAGAAAAGCTGAAAAAAGTTAGATGTGTAACTAATTATATAAACATGCCATCTTTGTTTTTGTCAGTTTCGGTTACTGGGAAGCATATTTTCCTTATTTAGTGTTGCCTTTGTGCAGTTATATTAAGCCAAAGAAAAAAAGAAGAAGGAGAAGCAGGGAGGGAGGGAGGGAGGGAGGGAGGAAAGAAGGGAGGGAGAGAGCAAGGAGAGCGCAGGGGCTGGCGGGATGCTCCGGCTGCTGGCAGCCCGGCCCGGCCATCTCCGCAGTGATGGCATTCCCTAAGCACAGCCATCGGATGGAGGTGAGGATCTCCAGCCAGGCGAGTAATCACACTTGGCATTCGCTGTCAGGAAGACAACTTTGGTACCGAGTCTAGAGATCATTAGGAATGAAACATCAAATGCAGGAAAACAAATGGAGGCTTAATCTCCAATGAAAGAGAACATCAGGAAAACGCGGCTTGCATGGTTTTGGGTACCTGACGTGCTGGGAACTGGCAGATTTTTACCTGTGCTGCATTCTCTGTCCCTCAGACCCACGGTGCTCTGGAGCTGCCATAAAAGGCAGCAAATGTCTCCTGTGGCGTAAGGAGCAAGCAGGCAGCAGGGCCAAATTTGGCTCAAATCCGTGTGCGTCCAGCTTTGCTTGAAACTGGAGGCAGATCCAGGCGCACATTGGAGGCAGGGTTTGGCCCACTGCTTTTAATTTAAGGGCCCTTGGCAGCAGCACGCAGGATGGGAATGTATCNCCGCGCCTGGGGGCTCCGTGGGGCCGGGACCACCCTCTCGCCACCTGCGCCCTGCCATGCCGGAGAGCGGCTGGGCAGCGTGCAGCCACACCGCCGCTACAAGAACTGGTTCAGTGCGGTAAAACCGGAAGCGAGCAAACTCGCAGGAAACGGTGGCGTTCCTGAAAACCCTGCCAGTTCCAGGGGACCCTTCCCTTTGCTGTTTTCCTGCCCTCCTCTAGTTGCTTTGTGTAAACATTTGCTCACACACATTTTTGTCAGCACAATAGCCTTTCTCATTGCGAACTTCCGCGTCAGCAGCCAAGACAAAGGCATCTGCTAGCAAACTGAAATATTCATTGTTGTCTTTTGCTTGGCTGAGTGTTCGTCTTCCAACATTTGTCTTTGTGACACTCTGGGACTCCCCAGAGCTGTAGGATGTCCTTCTGCAGCCCGCCCCGGGCTGGGCGATGCCCACCAGAGGGACCTCCTTCCCAGCCACTTGGCTGCCGCCTTGGCAGCAAACCCCCAAGCTGCTCAGTTTTGGGGTTCCCACCGGGTCTCCTGGCAAGCCTGTGAGCACGGCTTTAGGCTGGTTGCTGCGTCTGGCAGTGGCATCCTGACTCCCTTCACCCACCGCAGCCAGACCACCTGAGAGTCTGGCAAGGGGGGTGCCAGGAAAGGGTTGGCCACCAGTCTGCACTGGCCAGGGACCAGATGGATGCCGGACCCTAGCAGAGGGGTTCCACTGAGCCCCACCACTGCCGGAGGGTGTTACATCCCAGCTGGGATGGCTGGGGACGGAGGCACATTGGGTCCCCACAAGCCCCGTGGCTCTCTAAGATCCTCAAGTCTTTCTCCTCCCCATCCTCATATCCTTATTTAGGGCTTTGGTTATGGGGGTCACTTTATCTGGAGCCTCAGCTATTTTTGGTCTCTGGCTAAACAGCCAGCGAGTGTCTGACATGTCTAAATGTGTGCCAACTCTACGAGGGACTCGGCACCCAGGGTGCTGCCGGGCGATTTCCCTTTCACTCCGAATCACTTGCTGTGAAGGGCCCCCGTCCCATCTTAGTTGTTCATTTCATCCCTCTCATCCCCAGGTGGGGCTCCTCATTCACTCATTGAAGATTTTATGAGCTATTAATTATACATTGATTCCATTAAGCTCATGATCCCTGTCGCATTATCAGCTTTCTAGGGAGACTGTACATGACACACTGTGAAGGCAGATGACAGGCTGGGTGAGAAGCGATGGAGGTGTAACTCCGAGAGATGGGACTCCGCACTTTTGCAACACCTGGCTCCCTCCCTAAGTCCTTGGGACCCTCTTCCAGCCCACCAGCCACTCAACCAGAACCAGACCCAAGAGACTGGCATGTCCACCTCTCACAAATAAACCCAGGTAATCAAATTGGGAACAATCTAAGCAAGCAGTTTGCAATCCTTGGCTGAATATCCTTCATTATTCAAAAAAACATGCAAGAAGGAATATATTCAGAGAAGACAAGATTGCTCATAAACAAGTCACAAGCAGAGAAAAAGCCTGTATTTGTCAGATAATTTATCCTCAATGAATAATTCAACCGAGTCTAATAATAATTATTTATTATTTATAATATACACACTGACATAGGTGTACACGGTGCTTCAATAAAAGTAATTAAAATAATTTTGCATGAACTTATTGGATTAATGGGATAAGCACAAAATGTACCTTTTCTGCTCAGTGTGTTACAGAAATAATCTTTGTAACACATAATGGGCTAAGAAGTGTTTATCCAAAATTTTAGGCAGCTTCTCTATGACTTTCAGTGGTCTAACACAGCTTAAAATAATTTTTGAAAGTGCATCCCTTCACACATCTTAGATATCAATTCTGATATTTGTCTCCTTTAAGTGAGTTCAGACAGAATTCTTCAAATTGATAGTCCATCTTTCCATCGGTCGCACATTTTAATCACAATGATATGGCAGCTAATGATAAACACACATATTAAACCGGATCTTACAAATTCTTCATGCAAGATCCAGTGTTCATTTGGCTTAAAACAGAGAAAAAATAGTACGGTTTCAAAATGGAGGCTTAATAGGAGCTAAAAAAGGAAGATTTTGATTTAGAAAATCAAATATAAAAAGAAACTTGGAACTTCCAGTGCACCATTGTTTAAAAATGATGCAAAGAGTGGCTGGAATAAGGTTTACCCCAATCTATAATCAAGCGATTTGCAAAATCAACCGCTTTATGCAAAAACACTTGGATTTTTTTTTTTCTCTCTGAAAGAGTCTGAATATTATGCAGGATTTTGCAGAGAAGCAAAATGAGACGCGAACTGAAAAGGTCTTTGGAATTTGCTTCTACAGCATAGCCCAAGCCATGCTCTGAGAGATGCTCTGGATATTTCAGAGAAAGCATGCCTATTATCTGTTTTCAGGGCTCAATGCATTTCACCTAAAAATGTGCTGGCAATATGCTGTCAAGCAGATCAGTTGCATATTGTTTCTCCTGTTTCGCCAAGCATTTGTACGCTCCCAGAATTTCCAAAGTAAGAATAGTTCTTGTAAAAAGCACAGTTTATTTGTAAGTACGGTACTTCGTGTAATGACCTCTGGAAAATGAACAATCCCTAGCAATATGCTTAGCAGGAGGAGTCCTATCTTAGCCTCTCGCTCCACAGAGCTCCGGCGCTTGTGCTCGCTTTCAGAATGAAAACAGGCACATTGAAGTCGGTGAGATAACTCATGTGCTTAACATTTAATGCATGCTTACATATTGTACTGAATCAGCCTTGGCAATAAAATATGCCCACAGCAACTGTTAAAGCATTCCTTAACCAAACTTCCAAAAAAAAAAAAAATTTTTTTTTTTTTGATTGCATGATTGCACAGTGTTGGCGTTTTTTTAACTCCTTTAGTGAGAAATATTTACTTTTTATTTGGAAATACTCATATTTTTTTCGCTTTGGCTTCAATGCTTTAAAAAATGACAACAAACCCACAAATGTTTAGCTCTTATTAATTATGGGGAGGGAAAATTTAATTTCCTGACTGTGTTTCCCGTGTACACACGAGCCCCAGGAGTTTGTGGCGATCTCCGTAGCTGCTGGGAGGAAGCTGTTAGCTAAGCACACAGCACCAGCGCAGATCTGCCGGCCAGGGGAGCTGAAAGAGCAATATTAGAGGCTGGCTGAGGCAAAGTACCACAAGGCAGCTTTTAGAGCTAAAAATCTTGCAGGCACGAAGCGTAGAGATTTATGTAATTGGTTCTCGAGAAATTAGGATGGGATAAATTTCCAGGAATTACGGAGACACCAGGCTGTGAAACTCGTGGTCGCTGCGGGGAAGGGGTACCCTCCTGTTGGTGAAGTCGTCGGCCGTGTTTCAAAGCCTCCAAGTCCTCTCCTGAGTTTCTCAAGGCTTGCGAGAAATGTGGTGGCTGGGGTCTGCCGGGAAGGGTGAGGAGTGATGACAGGTTCAGCAGGAATTTTCCACTTCCTTTTGTTATGATGGCAATTTCACTTCTTTTCAAAGAGTGACTTTAAGAGTAAAAAAAAAAAAAAAATTAAAAATATTAAAAATAGTTGGTTACATGTATTCACGTCATCTCTTTTCTTAGTGATGTGTAGCCTACAGCGAGAAGACTGTTTCTGAAATTAATGATTAACCTGCATCTAACTTGCTCCTGTTCACATTGCTTTTTGACAAAGACTTACACTCAACTACTTGAGAAAAGCTGCAGTGCTGTCAACTAAAATGATTTTAAATCCAGCTGGTGGTACTGGTGCAAATCCCTCACGTAGGCATATGTAAGCTGGTTTAAACCTTGCTTAAATGAGTTTACCTTGATTTGGTAATTCACCAGTTTCAGATAAATCTATATAAATCCCCCTCCCAGGCTGTAAGTCCTTGGGCAGCTGTTCCCCCACTGAGGCTGGGACTTTCAGTCATACTTTGGAAACCCCACAAATTCCCCAGGTGAAATTGCTCCCCGTTGTATTTCCCCTCTTTGTTACTCACACCGTCTGTGGTACTGGGCTTCCCAAGCAGTCATGGTTTAAAATTATTCCTTGTCCCTGCAATACTGATCCCCAGTGAGAATTTTTAAATTCTCATTTAAATTTAAAATTTAAAATTTAAAAATGTAATTTTTTAAACACTACGTTAAAAAAGTATGCATTGATTTATAAGCTCATGAAGGTTTGTGAATGCTTATGTTTGGTTTAAGAGAAAATTCAAGAAGGTTGTGTGTGTAACTTCAATCTGGCAAAGCCCCAATGCTGGAAGGAATGGGAAGGGGAAAGGGAAGGGGAAGGGGAAAAAAAGAGGGAGGGAGGGAGGGAAGAAAGGAGGGAAGAAGGTCCATCTGCCTGTTACTGAAATACCAGGGAATTAAAGAATCTACCCAAAATATCTGCCAAACTTATTGTTCTTTTATTGTTTTTTGGAAATGTCACTCAAAATGAAGGTTACTTTTTATTGGGAGGTCTTCTAAATTTGATCCACTTCTTGCATCACTGTATCTAACCTTCTTCATATATTTTTGAAGTGCTTATTTCAGTTTGCAAAACATTGTCTATCGCGCTTCTTCACTTAAAAAGCTCTTTGTATCAAGGAAATGAAAATTATCTCCATATTTTTACTGGAAATAGGTATGTCACTGTCATGGGAATGGTATTCACACAAATTGTGTATCGTCAGGTACAACTGCAGCACAAGGGAAATTAATTGTCTCATTTAAAAGGAAAAAAAAAATCCTCATCCACTGCAGGGTCCCCATGATCCT
>VZSF01008266.1:280941-319131 GCA_013398295.1 Chionis minor
CGGGGGGGAGAATATTTTAAAAAATATTCCAAGAAGTGGGAATGGGTAAAGTTAGGAATATGCATATCTTATCCTGAAGAGAAATAAACTAGTCCACAGAAATGAAGAAACGGCTTGCTTCTGTTACAGTCTGAATCTTCCATCCCTGACAAATTTAAGGTAAACTAGAATGATCCAATGAATAAATGTTAGCTTTTTTCTTTTTAAATTTTGGATTCATAACATTCTGCAGTCAAAATGCAGATTCCCTTAGGACTCAATCTGGTTTGCAGTCCATGGCTATGGAGATCCCTTAGAAATAACTTCCATGGTCCCCCAACAGTAGGTAGTCCAAGCTGGTGGTTTATTATGCTACCAATCCCACCATTCTTGCGATTTCCTGGCAAAATTGTCCCTTGTCTAGGACTTGCACCACACCACACCTGCCAGTGGGAATTTTATAGAAGAGCTTTCAAGCAAGTGGGTGAGGAAGAAAGTAGGAGCAAGATTGCGAGTGCCGTGTTCACCTTTTCTGACCCACTGCATCTGCTTGTCCTCCATCTGCAGGCTTAGGAGGGACCACAGCTTGGCTGCTGCCGGAAACCCTGAGGTCATTTGGAAGCTGACACTCACAATGTACTGTCTGCTCTCAGCAGCATTCGGTTTGGGCTCTGCTGGCACCCAAAAGCCCTCCGTGCCCACAGGGTACCATGAGATCTGGACATCTGCTTTTAAACGTCTCCTCTGCTCATCTTGCACCATATATCACCCTCCTCCAGAAAGCATGTGCCTTCTGCTTGACATGTCCCATGTGGGGAAGAGATGCCCTAGCAGCTGGTGGAGAAGTCTGGGATCTCTGACACTGTATGGGAATATCCTTGCAAAAAATCAAAGGGCCAAAAAATCCTTGTAATTAAATTGATGCCAACCTGTCCCGGAAAAACTTGCTGTTTTCAGCCTCTGCACAGATGGAGGTGCTGGAGGTGGTCTGGATGAACGTGTGTTTTCACACCCACCAGCTGAATGTGGTACCAGAACCAAATCTGGCTGCTGTGAGTAGCAGAGCACACCACATGTACTATGGGAAGGGGACTCCCTCACCAGAATGACACCCCCATCTCCCTGCTGGCTTCCTGGGCATCGGGCCTCTGGAGACCCTCCAAAGTGGCTCCAGGGTTTTGGAAACGTGAAGGACAGGGACCAGGGCAAAGTGAGCCTGGGCTTCTTAGGGCGTGGAGGCGGGGACAGGAACCTCCAGAAAAATCCCGGTGGTAGTGGGGGGAGGTTGTTGGCGTTGCTGTTGGGTCGACAGCAGCTGCCTGTGCCGGGAAGAGCTTCCTCATGGGCAGCCACCCCATGCCTTGGCTGGGCACCCCACTGCAGCCATCTCGGAGACGGCTGAACATGCGAGGGGAAGAGACAGGAAAAGCCACTGGCAGTGCAAAGGGCTAACCTTCACGCGCCCACGTAGCACGTCTTCCAGCAGGGCTGCCGCCGTTGGCGAGGATTTGCACGAGTCAGTCTCAGGTTTGGCTTTTTTTCCCATGGAGTTGCTGAAGTCCCTTTGGAATATTAAAAGCCACATCATGGTGCTATACATATTAATGTGCAAGGATTTTTTTTCTATTGTCTGTACCTTTCAGTCTAAGTCTGACTGACAGCCTTATCTATGATATCCAAGCCTTAGGATGGTCTGATTTTTAGATGGGTCACTCTTCTTCCTCTTCAGCATCAACCTTTTTTTTTTTTTTCATGACTGAATTTCCAGTTTTAGCAAATTTTATGTTATACAATACAGAGCTGACAAATTGTAGTTGTTTTCTTGCCTGTTCAATGTTTGTATTTTTGAGATGCAAAAGCCAGAATACATTCAAATGATGCAAAAGCCAGAAATGTTGTTATTTTGAACAAATTGATTTGTCACAACAGGAAAGACATGTGGCTTTTAATTTGAGTTTTCAATATCTCTATTATTTTAACCTAAGGTCAACATACTACTTAACATTATTTTTAGAAAAATATTGTGCCACAGAAATGTACAAAAATGGGATTTTTTTATGTTTTCTTTTTGTTTTTCTACTACTACACTGTGCAAATCTTTTTAATTCGCCTACACAGGGGCTATTGTTGGAGTAGTTTTATTATTTGATAGTCAAATCAAATAAATAAGACCAAAACCGTACGTAAGAGGAAAAAAAAAAAAATCCCAGTGTTTTTTTTTTCTCTCCCCTAGTAGCCACGTTTGTAGCCATATTTATTTTAAGTAGCCTTGGGCAAAAAGTTATGTGCCTCATTAATCTAAATCAACCTTGCAGGATTTTATGGCAACTGTTGTTGCTGTTGCCACATTATGTATGCTTTTTCCTTTTGTTCTTCAATATAGTGCTTATGAAGCTAAGGAACAATTGTCACTTCCTATTATGTGAACTAAATGTACAAGAATTGATGGGGCTTTCTACCTAATGTTGTTAGCCTGAACCTGGTTTGTTTATTTAATGAACAAAATGTCACAGTGTATCTGCATCCTCCTGACATCTGAAACAGTGGCAGCTGCTGGTGGCAGATTTCCTGAAACTGGGGTGCAGAATTAACCAATTCAATTTGCATGTTATCCAAAAAAGGAGGGAGGAGGNACATTCTTTTAAAAAGCACGTATTTTGTGCACAGATGTCCTGAGTACTATTGTATTGTGGGGGGCGGGGAGGAGCCAGTCTAATCCTGACACATAACCTACTTCAGCACGAGTAGATTTAGAGAAGTTCATTGAGATTCAGGGTTTAAATATGATGCCATTACCAGAGAGATGCCGGGCTGGTAAATAAGAACTCTTAGCTACAGGAGTGTTTTAAAAACTGGGGTTCAGTCCTACCTCTGTTCTCTTGTAACAGGCTCTGTTAAAGAGGAGATGCTGACTTTGCAGCCATGTCACCTAAAGAAAAGATACGTTTTATGCATTGTCTAAGTTGGAATTTATAGACTTAAATAAATGGTGATAATGAACTCTTTTAGAAAGTGACAAAATCTGCAGGAATTACTGAAGACATTCACACTCCTCAATTGCTAATCCTGATAATAATTGCTAAATCACAGTGTTTTGGCATAAGTGCCCAGAAGCTACAGCCAATTTTTTTGGCTTGGAATGGTCGGTGGCGTATAGTGTTTACCGGGCACCAGAAGTTTCCAAATAAAGGTAAAACCTCCTCGAGATTTGCCTAGTTTTAACTGCTCAGCGGGAAGGCGATGCTGAGTCTCCACAGGCTCCAATCGAAGAAAGAGCAAAGGCAGCCGCTCAGGTTCCTTGTTTAGGGTGGTGTTACGCGCATCCCTCGTTGTGGCCAATGCTTACCGCCACGCTTCGTATGTAAAGAAAAGAAAACACAATCTTTGGGTATATTACATGACAGTGCAGGGATCTGAACTACTTGGTAAAAGGCCCAGTTATGAGTATGTCTGGCAATTAAAAATAATTGGGAAGCAGGTTTGCCACTAACTCTTCCAAGAATGCCAGTTATGATATAATGATGTTTCATTAGACATGCTGAAAGCTGTGAGCTCCGTATGGCAACGGCAATTAGGAAGGATCATAAAGAAGAAAAAAAAAGAAGAAGGAGAAGAAACATTAAAAATATCCCAGCTAAGATTAGCATAGCATTTAATGGCCACTTCATTAGCTAATTGATTTCTTATTAGTTACAGGGAAAAGCCCAGTTAGGGGCTCTGCACAGCTAATTAACAGCATTTACACAATTAGTCAGTTGCTCATTTTGCAACCAAACATTCTTGGAATCAACTGTGGCTGTGATGCTCTGGGCCATTTGATTAATTTTATTTTATTTTTTGCTAATATTGGCTTAACCTTCAAATAAAAAATTCCCTCCCTAGGGCCCCACCATATTTAATCACAACATTATACAAACAGAAAGAGGTTACGTCACACAATCTTAGGACATGAATTGGTTCCTCTTTCTTTTATTTGCAAGTTGTTTTATTGGCCCCATGAAGTCAATAGCATTCAATAAGCAGAATCGTCTGTCTTCTCTCCTGACAGCTGAGTTTTTGCCCATCAAACATTATTATTATTTTGCAACTGGCAAATGGAACAATGTAGGTTTGACCACAACATATTTTTTTACTTATGTATTGGGAGAAGTATGCAGGAGGTCTGGCCGAGATATTTATTTCTAATGCAGTTGCTTCCTACTGCAAAAGACATGTATTTAGTAGAAAACTGGCCATTTAATAAAACACATGTTTTCACATTAGTTTATACCTCGAATTAAGGGTGAATGAGGAAAATCGCATGATGTTATAAGGGTCAGAAAGGGACAGGCTGGATTTATGCAGCACTTTGTTAACAACTCTGAGAAAACTGATGACCAAGAACATAATAAATAACAATAATAGCATTTCATAAAGAAACAAAAAGAAACTTGTCTGTTCATTTTCAGTGTATGGCAGCACTTCATAATCTCATAACACCCAATTACTATTCTGGCGAAAACCCATGTCCCTTTGGCTCCCCAGACTCCCATGCACCAAGAAGAGCCAAACTCTGATCTCGCTGTAGGCAGTAATGATATCCCCCTGATACAGGGGCTCTCCTGTGAGACAGCAGCCTTTTAGCATTGATGCATATAGGCTGTTAGCACTGTAAGAAGACATTGCATATGTGAGCAGAAGGTCAATGGTTTCACTTGCCAGTTTTCATCGGCACACTGGGATTCTCTATGAAATTACCATACGCTAATTAAATAAAACCACAACCTCATGATGATCGATCAGGTCAGAGATGATATCGAATCATCAATATAGTAATTATTATGCTTTGTTTTTCTTTCATTTCACTTCTCTTTTTTTTTCTCTTTAATGTTGCCTCACAATAAGTGCAAAATGGGAAATTATTTTCATTTACTATTGCTCTATTAATTGCAGCTAATGGAAAAACACTCTCTCAGACACATAACAGCAATTATTCTACTTCTCCCTCCTTTTTTTTTTAATGCGAATTTATTCCGAAAGTGTATTTGCAAACAGTGAACTATAATGGATGGTCATTTCAATGCTGTATTCTTTTTTTTTATTGTGTACGTAGATAATATGTTTTCTTTCCTCCCACATTGTTTTGTTGATAATGCACATCTTGCTTAGTTACTTCAAAGGATTGAGAGAATCAAGAAAAGCTCCAAAGTACCTCATTTTAAAGTGGCCTATTGGCAATTTGGGACTTTTTTTTTTTTTTCCCCTGCTGTGGAAATCTACCCTATCTGGAAGGTCTTTCTAAATTCTGAGCAACATCTACAACACTCACGCTGAGTTTCTTTGTGCTCCTATTAAATACAGCAGAAAAAAACCAATGGGTCTGTGAGGCTTTACCAGATTCCAGACTACTGAATCAGTGGAAGTGAGCACTTAGGTGTCTGTGGGGTTCTGGCATTAATCTCTACAGGGTCAGGCAGTGCATCAAAAGGAGAGGAGGGACTAGGAACTGGTAGCCTTGGCTCCAACTCTGATTCTGCTGCAGATGGGTTTCTACTGTGTTTATTCAGTTCCTGCACGGTTTCCTTCTCTGGGTTACCTGGGATGTGCATATGTGTAGCAGCTATGCATGCATTGGAAAGGGTGACAAAGGTAGTCTGTAATTTCCGCAGCTGCCTTCTATTTTACTCTTGCTTTTCCTTTACAGGCATAAATGTTACCTACTTCACTCCTCCTTTCCGTTTTACCCTGTAGACATTCCAAGCTATCTTCTCAAGGTCTACCAGTTAAAAAGCAAGACAAAACAAAATCAATTTCTGAAATTCTTCTCTACCACCAGGATATCTATCCTTCAGGCAACTTCCCCGACATGGTCTTGCACAGGATTCAGGCAACAGAAGCTGCATAGCAACACCTGAGGGATGCCACTATTTTGTCTGAAATACAAAGGAAAATCATTGCTCTTTTTCTTCTAGCCCTTTCCTGAAAGGGACAAATATATTTCCTCTGCCTGTAATGGCTTACAAACCAACCCCTTACATGATGCCTGTTAAGGTTTGTTCTCCCAGTCAACAGCTCTCCACTGTGACACTGTAAGTACAGTAGAAGGAACTCTTCTGAATTTCAGTCTCATATGGTAATTTTGTGAGCTGTGTCACCCAACAGTTTCTTGTTGTGTGGGTTTTGTTGGGTTTGAAACACTCAGCCCCTTAGGAACAACCACATAATTTTTCAGTCAACTCCCCAAAAATTCCAAAAAATCCTTGTGGGTATCTAGCCAACCTAAGTTCACTCCATAGTTTGTTTTCTAAATGTCTGCCTTGTTTTCCTTGTTTCTGTTACCTGAACTGGGTTTGATGCTCATGTGAAAGCATCATGATTTGTTAGCAAACACAGAAACAGACATTTAACAAGGGTGTCTGCGCTGGTGCTCTTAAGATAACCTGTGCAGCTCTGTCCCATTGCCCATGTGCAGTGCTGACGGCTTTTTTTTTGGTGTTTGAATAGTACTAAGGAGTTTGAATAGTATTAAGGAGTGAGTTTTGACCATCTTCTAGGGAACTTGGGAAATCCAAGTTTGGCTCTGTTGTATAAAGCATAGAAAAACCCACGGCTTCCCCTTGCCTCAGTTTCTCCCACTGTAAAATGATTGTGTTAAAACCTTGAACAGACTGCCTTGAAAAAGACAGGTGAATATCTGCATAAGACACAGGTCTTACAGCATTGCTGCTGATCTCTGTGAGAGGGGGATCTAAGCTCTGCTGGCCACGGGCTGGTGCACACCAGCTTCAAAGGAGATGGTGCCAGCAGCTCAGATGGTCGGCTCCGTCTGCTGGTGCTGAGTAAGGGTCACCCAGACAGTATTCACCATTGTTAGCAGTAGTCAACAAGTCGTGTTAACAGGACAGAGCGTGATTATTTTTTCCCAGTAATAGCTGGGAGCTGGAGGAGGAAAAAGAGGAGGAAAAGGTCTTTCCCCCACCCCCGCTCCCCAGTATCTTTTTGCTGAGGATTTAACATTATTTGGGGAAGAACCACTTTCATGGTTTCACTTACTGAAGCTTCTTACTGTCCTGGTCCTCATTCCCTATTTAAAAAAGAGACAGAGCAGCAGTTTTTAATGGCTAAAGGGATCTGTTTGTGTGTGTGACAAGTAGGGTTTGTCAGTCTTTTGGCTGCAAAATCACTCCTCCTCTGCTCTGGAGCTGGCTATGCTGTGCAGTTTCTGGAAGAAAATTACTAAACACAATTGGAAATGTGAAACAACACTATTATGATCATTTTATCAAATACTGTAGAAAAAGTCCTGTTGGGAGAAAGAATTAGCCATTTCACAGACCCCCTGCAATTGTCAGACCTGGGAAACTAGTATCCATCCCAGGAATCAAAGAAATGAATCTAAACTCAATAAAGAAATGTTAACATCCCAAATGCAGGATAAAACAAAAGATGGACAAGATATGCAGAAACTATTTCTGGATCATATACAGATTCAACAAATGATGCATTAAAACTGACAGCACAAATATATGCTGACTTCCCTTCCAATGCCTCTCTTACCACACTGTCTCTCCCTGTAATACTTTCCTTCACTCTACTGATATAATCAATGTATGAAAAAAAAAACCCCAAACAAAACAAACCAAACAAAACCAACACCCCTCCCCCCCAAAAAAAAAAAAAAAAAAAAAAAAAAAAAAAAAAAAAAACAAAAAACAAAAAAACCAAAAAAAACCAACCCCCCCCCCCCCCCCAAAAAAAAAAAAAAAAAAAAAAAGGAAAACAAAACCAAACCAAAACTCAACAAACCCAAAACAGAGAGGGCAAAAAGAGTCTGGGATTCAACTCTACTTGGCAGGAAAGTCAGTGATGACCAGCAAAGCCCAGTAATTCTCAGAGCAGCACATAGAATGTGGTGTGAGATGATGCTAAATGGATAAATAGCACAATGGAAACAACTAAAAGAAGAATGATCTTAGGGTACAGGCTGACTGTTATGTAGGTGAACAAACAAGGAAGAAAACTTCCAACACGCTAAGGAAGGTCTCACATGGACCTGCTGTGCTCCGAACATATCTGCCAAGGAATGCCCATTGCTCCAGTGCGATCTGTCAGGCTGCAAAAGCAGCAGGATTTTAACCTTTCATCTTACACAAGCTGGACCACATAGCTGTCTGGGCACACACAAACTTTTGTCTTTCCACTGGATCAATGTCTTCTACAACCCTGTGAGGAAAGTGAGTGAATCAAACCTGTTTTCTAGCTATATTTTTCTGAACTTGCACCACACGTTTCAGGCAGGACTTGGGCTACACAAATCCTAGTGGCCAACCCATCACCCCTGTATGGGGTGTTCCCAGAGACTCCCACTGAGGAGCTGGGGATCCTGCTGCCGAGCAACCAGATAGGGAGTGTGCTTGGGAAGGAATGAGCTTGTGGCCCCTTATCTGCTCTCTGAGGGCTCTGGGAAGTCTAGACCTGGCTCTATCAGCTGAGCCATGGTTGCCACCCACATCCTCATCTCCCTGGTCCAGTACAATAGACAATGTAGGTAACCTGAAATGGCAGTAGTTCTTGATGGCCAGGGCGTCTTACCCTTATACTTTTATGAAATCAGAGGGTGCAAAGCTCCATTTTCTTTAAAAAGAGCCAGAGTGTGGCTGGATGTGTTGGATAGCCATGGAGGAGAATGTGCTGCCAGGGAAGGCTCTCACCTCCTCAGCTCTGCTGCCTGTGCCATGCCTAGCACTTGTGACCCAGCACGATGTGATGTCCCACCAGTTGACAGCAGCTCCAGAGACCACAGACAGACTGAAGATGCACCCAGAACCTGGACACCCATGGTGTCCAGAAGCAAGATGCTGGTGAGGCAAATGGCACCAGGCAGAGTGTTTTTGTTCAACGGGATTTTTGTCTGTCTTGCAGTGAGGGGATGACAGGCGGGTTAACTAGTCTCAGAAGAAGTAATCATAGCAGTTGGAAACTAGTTTTCAGAGATACAGGCTGCTTAGACTGGTCTGGAAGGTATTAAACTAAACAACAACAAAAGGGCATGGTGGTGAAAGAGGGAGAGAGAGCATAAAAATCAAGATACCCAGAACAAAATTAATCAAGGTGCCAGAGACCCAAAGAAAAGTCTCCAATTGCCTTTAAGGATTGCAAGGAGCCCAGTAATAAGCAAAAGGAAGGGGACTTCCTCACTGATTAGTACACACACACTCCACTTGGTATTATAAGCCACCGGAAGGAATATTGGCATGACTGGAATGTTAAAATCAGTGGTGCGAAACTTTTTTTCAAGGACTGATTAAATTAGCATAAAAGGACCGAGAATGGCAGTCTACATTGAAAATGGCATCAGCGGCCTCTGAATCACTGCCAAATGCTCCTAAATGCTTATGTGCTGCTGTTCCAAAACATAAAGCAGGAGATGGGGAGCTCTTGGTGCCTACTGCTGCCCGCCAAATCACACTAGAGAGCAGGATGCCCAGATGCTTCAACACCCATTTATTGGGTGTAGAAAAAGAAGAGCTGTGTTATCACGGAGGATTTCAGTCCGAATGACATGTGTTGGAAGTTTCAGCTGCCAAGTATTAAATACCCTTGGAATTTTGCAAAATTATAGATGACAATTTTTGAGCTCAGAAAGGGTAGCAAGCAACACAGAACAATTCTGGGTTGGACCTTGTCTTGACAGACAGAGAGAAGCTGGGCTAAGAACTAGAAGTCAGGAGTTGTTTAGGCTCAGTTAATGCAAACCACATAAAGTTCACATCAGTAAGATATTTACTTAGAGTTTCTAAGAATCCAGTTTTACAAAACTAGAATAATTAAGACATGAGTCAGCCTGGAAGAACTGAAATGGTAAAATATGAAAGATTGAACTCTTTTATAATGTTTTATAAATTATCCAAGAGCTAAAAATTTGAAGTCAAGAAAGAAGGCTTAAAAATAGCCAAGTGTACATGGAAAGAGAAAGCACGGATAGCAATTAAAAACCAGTATATGGGGGGGAAAAAAAAGTGGATAGCAGTAAAGATAAATTATGAAATTAAGCAAATTGATGAGGGAAGAAAAAGGATACAAAGAGAAAGCTATAGCCAGCAGAATGTAAGTCAGTGGAAGGAGTTTTTGAGTATCTAAAGAGCAAAAGGAATCTCAATAAAAGTTTTTTTCACTAACTACTTAGACACAGTAGAACTGGCGATAGGAGGTTGAAATATTCAATAAACCTTTCTGTACCCTGGCTGGAGGAAGAGAGAAGGACAAAACAAATAGTATATTTAATTCATGCAATAATGATAAAATGTATCGCCCTTCCACAGCAACTAAAGATGGTGTTAAATTACAGATACTAAAATAGGACTTTTTCAGATCATCATGTCTGAGTGTTTCAGGCTGTGAGCTGAGTATTGTGGTGGATCATTAATGCTGAGTTTAAGCAAATTCTGGAAAATAGGAAGGCTTCGGGAAAAAAGCAGTTGCATCCATATTTAGAAAAAGCAGAAGAGATACCTCAAGTAACCAAAATCAACTGAGAGCATTCCCTGACAAAGTACCAAAATAGCAGATATGGGACCAGATTAATAATGATTTAAAGGAAGGAAATATAATTAATAGTTATTTCTAGGAGAATCTTGTTAGACTAGCTCAGTTTAAATTTTAATGTGATTACAACTTTGGTTGAAGAAGTTATAGTATTTGCAATGTAATAAAACTCCAACATTATTGCATATGGGACCTCACAGCTTGAATAACAAAGCAGAATGTTACAAAATCAATGTCACACATTAAATAGACTGAAACGGAGTTCAGTGGTGTGTCCAAATCTGATCATAGACAGGGAGTCTCCATCAAGAAGGTAGATTCCTTGTTTTTTGGTTTTCTTGCTGTTTCTCCTTTTTAGCAATAATTTAAGGGTCAAAAATGGGGCTCCCCACAGCTGAGACACCACTTTGGGGGCAGGCACTGGTACAGAGAGAAAATGTTGGACCTGGTCAAATAAGAAGTGTTTTGGTATGGCTGAATGTGAAATGACAGGTCTGGGAGCAACACATGCAGGTTGCACTTCCAGGGGAGCTCTGCTTGAGGAAGTAGAAAATTTTGGAAATGGTATTTGTGGTCAGGATAAAAATCACCTGAGCGCAAGCTCCCAGCACTACGGTCAGAAGGGCTAAATCAGTTCCTGCCAGGATTAAAAAAAAGGAACAAGGAATGGGGCCATTTCTACTGTTCTTGGTGCTTGTGTTGTGCTTGCTGGGGTCCTATCTCTAGATCCGGTGCCCAGATTCAAGAAGGATGTAAAAAAATTTGCGTGAGTTCAGAGAGGAGCTCTGAGAATAATTAAAGGATAACTAATAGGAAAAGATTTAAGTAACTTCTAAGAAAGAAGGTTAACTGTGATCAGTTAGATCCTAGCCTGTAAGATCATAGCCTGTAAGTACCTCCACAAGGAAAAGATTTAGGTAATACAGGGCTTTTCAGTCTGGCAGACAAAGGTACAGTGACTAATAAGACCAATGGGTGGTAACTGAAGCAAGGCAAATTCAGACCAAAAAAGAAGGCGCATATTCATAACAGCAAGGATAATTAATCATTTGGAATGATTTACACAGGATTGTGCTAGGTTCTCCATTAATGGAGATTTTTAAATCAAAGTGAAACACTTTTTTGGAAGGGCTGCTCTGCTGCAAGCACAGTTTTTAGTCTTGAAGCACAAATTAATATAAGGAAGTTCTAGGGGCTTGATTATATAGAAAGTAGAGAGACAATCACAACAGTCCATCCTGGCGCTAAAACCGCTCAATTTAGGAATCTACATCAATCATGGGTTTATATGTTTCTTTGTATAACACTTGGAGGAATTCGTTTTGGTTTTGTGAGGAAATTTGGTTTCCTACATATTCACAGGATTCCAGGTGTCAGAGCTTTAAAAACCACAATGCAACAAAGGCAAACATAAGTATTTTCAAAAGCAGAAAAAGTCAAGACTAGTCACAGGATGCAATTCAGTTTTAAAAACATAGCTATTGAGATCAAACACTTGTTACAGCTTTTCATTTTACAGTTTTATTAGTTCAAACCCCTTAGGAATTAATATTCCTCATTGGCCTGATAAAAATTCATAGCAACAAAGTTAATAAAATGTCTCATCACCTGACAAATCTAGTAGGAAGTATTTTAAAAAAATCTGTTTTACAAAGTAATCCCCCAAGCCCTTGTGGCGTAGTCAAAGAGTTAACTTTAAATAAGCAGAGGTAGTGAACTGTCATCCTGTGCCAAAAGATGGCCTGATAGCCTTCAGAAGAAAGTCAGCAGAAAGATGGGAAAATGGCTGTTGAGAAATGAAATGACAAGAGAAAATCTGTGCTTCCAGTTTTCTGAATTTATTTCCTAGATATCTCTTAGTTTTCACCAGTGCTTATCAGTGTGTGTCCTAATTTTAATGCTGTCAGCAAAGGCCAGATGCTACTGTCAGATCCATGTTATCTGTGTTCAGAACTTGCCTTAAATTATGTCTGTCCTCCCTTTTGGTGTTTCCATCCAAGAGCCTTTACCATCAATGGCAGGTGACACCACGTTCCAGCATGGGAATTCTTCCCTCTCTGCTCTGACAGGTATTTGGTGACCTGCGTGGTTGAGATCTTTGTGGAAGAGGCTCGGTCATGTGCTACAGTCAAAAAAAGCTGTGTACAGCATAGCCCAAACCATGATGGCTGATTGCCTTTCAACAGGCACCATGTTTTCTTTAAAGTAAATAAGTTGATGTTTGATCTCTTTGGTCTCTGCCCACAGGTATACTCTTTCCATTGAAGAAGTGAAAGCGAATATTTTTGGATGTTTTTGGAAGAGCTGGCTGAGGAGCTCGATTCATGTTTTGAAGCCAGCTCTAAGGACTTTGAAATAACTTTTAACGAATCACATTTTTTTAAAAGGGAAGGAACCTCTACACTTCGCAAACATTACTGTGAAGCTGCATACCCATATTCACGTGTGCAAGTCCTGCGGGTTTGCAGTCATGCTGAGTCACTCGTCGTGTCACTGGCACCAGGCTGATGGCACAGCTGTGCGCTGCAGAGACGGGTTATGTGACCACCAGAGGTACTTAAGGGCATGTGTTTCCCAAAACAAGTGGACCTTAGAGAACATGGCTCCTTACATCTTGTCTTGCATATGGGGCAATGAAGCACAACAAGCAGAGGGTTTGTGATGTACCAGTCTGTTTCCCCTGGATGTGTTTTTATTTATACCACTCTTAACTGGCAAGCATTACTTTCCGGCTGGGGTTGTGCTGCTCTAGCAGCTCATGCACAGAGGAGGCTCCCAGCAATTTTCAGCCTGAGCTGAAAATTTCTCCCTTGCAGAAAGCAGCGTCTGGCTGAAGAATACCAAAGGATTTCGGCTCTGGTACTATGTATAAATTGCCTTTTCCTGAAGATCATTTTCCTTCATTCTGTGCTGCACTGTAGTGACCCATGAGTATCCAGTATTCTTTATGCATGTTTTTGTAATGCACAAGTGATTGTGTAATTAACTACAACATCTGGGAGTAAAAAAAAAAAAAAACTATACCGAGAAAAAAAGTTGCAAACGGGAAATAACCATGAGCATGAGATCATCTCTATATCACTGCAGACTTTTATTAATGTTTGACTCAAAGGGATCATTTTCTCTAGATTCCTTGGAATCCGCTTCTTTATTTTCATCAATATTCTGACAATATATTAAACCTTTTCATGCGTTTAATTCTAAAGTTTTCTGTTTTCTTTTCCCCCCTTGATTTGTGACCCTTACTTAAAGTAGAAGAGCAGATGCTTTTTCTTTTCACCTCTGCGCAGAGTGTCTCGGATGTGACCCCTGGGTGCATTAACTGGAGCTTGGCATAATTCTCAGCTGGTGCAGAACAGTGCTGTCGGCTCCCTCCCACATCTGCTCCTCCTTGGGTGGAAAGAAGGAGAATAGGAAAAAGCATTTTGGGACAGGGTGGGGCACACCTGTGCTTGGCTAGCCCTCAGCTGGCACGGGGTTTCTCATAGACTAAAGCCATCTGGTATAAATTAGAGCTGTCCTTCCTTGGGTGCAGAAGGGGATCTGTGTCAAGAGGTCTAGATTTTGTGTTATATTAAATTATATGATCTGATGGTAGATGGAGATCATTATAGGAAGAAGGGAGGAGGCAGAACATGTCCTAGAGTAGCATAAAGTTTTGATTTGTGTCAGTTTGGGATGGCCACTTCACTCCTGAGTGGTGAAATCATGGCAAAGCTATGAAGCTCGTCTTACCAAGTGTTTATACCATATGAGGATATGTTTTGCCCGTGCCACAATCTCAGAAAAGACATTAATTTATTTTTCTAATGAGGTGTTGAAATTTCTCCTTGTATATTCTGTATCTCTGTAGATATAGCCCTGCTCTCCTGATTAACAAGGCTTTGTCAACATATGAAAATCTGCTTTGCTACATAATCAAACACATTTGTTAGCCATTTGAAGCGATGAAGAGTTCAGAGCTTTTCGACAGAAAGGCGTACTGTGTGCTTCGGAGCACAGAGGAGACAGTGGTTTGATAGTGGGGCATGTGTGTCTCTGCGAGGTCTCTGCTGACCCCAGCAGCCCGCTCAGCTTTGAATTATTCACTCCAGACCTCCATCGCACAGTGTATGGCTTCTCCGATTGCCTCTGGATGTTCCTGGACCTCTCTGGCTTTTCACACCCTGAGCCATCCTTATCCCCTTGACAGGAGCAAGGCCATGAGGGAGCCATGGGGGAGCTGTAAGGGGAATGGGTGCATCTTGGCACAGCCACAGGTGGACCCCAGCAGGGTCCCCCTGTCCCAGGAACTAACCCTGCTGCTGCTTTTGCTCAGCAGCGTCTACGCTTTCTGCAAGGCAGAGGGCAGTTGTTTGTGACAAAAGCTGTGGCTGGTGCTGGGTCCTCCCATCGTACCAAAGGACGCAGGATTTTCTGCTTCCTGAGCTCCTTTCTTGACCTGAAATGAAAAGACTTTGAGGTGCTGTAACAAGACCGAAAACTAGGAGTTTTTTCTACTTAACTACAGTATCGCTGGAATGACTGAGAAGTGAGCCAGCTCACACACCTGGGGTGGCTGTGATGGACAGGTACCAGCTCTCCAGGAGAGACCAGCAGGGAAGATGAGGGGGCAAGGGCCTTGCAGTCTCATGAAGGAGCAGCCTGGGTACAAGGAGCTCTTCAGTGAGATGGATGATGGGTTGGTGGAGAGCCTGTGGGTCAAGGGAGAAGCCTGTAAGGGGATTATCATGATGGGAGGGTATTACAGATGTCCCATCAGGGTGAACAAATGGATGAAGCCTTCTTTGAAGCACTGGAGGAAGTCTCTGAAGAACAGATCCTGGTTCTCATGGAAGAGTTTAACCTCCCTGACATCTGCTCAAAGGGCATGATGGTGAGACACCAGCGGCCCAGGAGGCTTCTAGAGGGCATCAGGGATAACTTTCTGAAACGAGTACTGGGTGGGCCAAACAGGGTTGACACACAGCTGCATCTGCTATTCACTGACAAGGGAGAACAGGTTGGGGATGTGGGAATCAGCAACAGCCTTGGCTGTAGTCACTATGAAATGGTGTGGTGTGAGATCCTGGGAGGAGAGAGGAAGGAGAGTAGCAGAAAGCAGACCCTGGACTTCAAGGGAGCAGATTTCAGCACATATAGGAAACTGGTAGGTGGGATCCCAGGGGAGACAACTCTGAAGGGCAATGGAGCTGAGATAAGCTGACAGGCCTTCAAGGTCAGTATGGTCCAAGTACAAAAACAGCCCGGCACTCATGAAGACAAGCAGGCGTATCAGGAAACTGCTTGGGTAAGAAGAGAGCTCATGGTGGAGCTCCAGAGCAAAAAGGCATCATACAGGAGGTGGAAGCAGAGATGTGCTATGAAAGAGGAATTTAGAAATACTGCCCAGGCATGTAGACATGGTGTCAGGGAAACCAAGCCTTGCCTAGAGCTAACACTTCCAAGTGACATCAAGGGTAACAGGAAGGGTTTCTATGGCTACATTGGTAGTAAAAGATTGAACAAGAAAAACGTGGGCCCACTGCTGTATGGCAGGGATGGCTTAGTGACAGTGGACACAGACAAGGCTGAGATAGGTGCCTTCTTTGGCTCTTTGCTGAATCTGACCCTTGTGCTACTATCCGTATGCTAATAAAACAGTTGCTATGAAGTAATCTCTCACATTCATGAATTGTTTTATTGTAAAAATGTTTATGGTCACCATTTTTAAGAAGTCTATGTACTTGAGACTGCAACATCTGGAAACATGAGGGTAGGAAGAGGAAAAAATAAAGATTTGTTAGTTTTATTTTTACTACAGTTCTCATTCTCCCGGTGTAGTTAATAATAGGAGTGGACTTAAGTTCAAATTGCAGTTCTATACCAGTAAAAAAATAAAGCACAAGCACACAGTGGCTGCCCAGTGATTGTTGTGAACCTCTCCTGCTTGTGGAGATCTGCTTTCCACTGAAATATTTTATTGGGGGCAGAACACTTACACAACAGCAATTCATTTTCTCTGCCAAGATTCAACCCTCCAGCCATTGGTGACTGCAAGCCCACTGAATTCCTTCCACAGAGTTTGGTGGATTTGAAGCAGGCCCTGCAGCCCTCAGGAATTGAAGTTGGCTTTCCTGAAGAGTTGGATATTCCTCTACCTATCTCTGAGCTTCTGACTTCTATGGAAGCACTGGAGCATCCCGGTTCAAGTACTGTGGGCCAGTCATGGAAAAAAGAGAGGCATGCCCTGGGATAACGCAAGATGCTCCTGTCCTAACTGCAGGGAGTCATCTGCCAAGTCACTGTGCGTCTTGTGCACATCTCCTGGGCTTTGCCAGGTGACTGCAGAGCGCATGCACCGGCGGCCTGGCTTTTATGCCCTGAGTGTTGGAGCTTCAGCATGGGAGAATGGGGGGCCCAGGTCCAAGAAGTCAGGAGAAAGTGAGTTAGTGAGCTAAGGAGGAATTTGAAATGGAGAAGGGAAAATATTTGGCAGATAGGAAGAGACAAAAATTTTCCAGGTGTAAGTGACAGTATGAGAAGCAACGTAGAAATGAGCAGGAAGGAGAAGTACGAGCGGCAGGAAGCCTTGTAAGTTGCTCGCTTTCTAGAGTCCAAGGGATTTGCCTTGCTTTAAAATCTCCCACCATTTTTTGAGGAGTGAGGTCACTTTCTTAGAAAATTTCCTAGGACTATGGCCCAGTGCATGAAAATCCTGTTAAAATATATAGGCTTGCTGCACTAAGCTTGTAATTTTAACAGGTTGGTTGTTTTAACAAGACCTATTTCAGAGTGCAGACCTATTTTCTGAAGTATGTTTTGGATTAGTGCAATGGAAATGCGTTGGTTTTATAGGTCAATTCTCCACTGTAAATTGCTTCTCACTTGTAATGGATTTTTATCCCCTACCAGGTTCAGTCTTTTAACAGGAATTCATTGGATGGACACACAAGTAGTTCAATCTCAAAATAAAAGCTGCTTCATGATGCTAACAGTAAGAGGGGACTTTGCTCTAGTGGCTGGATCCTCAGCATTAGTGGAGCGGTTATTCACGCTGTGTTGCCATCCCAACACCAGTCCTGAGCCAAGCCAGTGGCCGGCAAAACCTTATGGCTGTTCTAAACTACAGTTGTCTAGAGAAGCCCTCAGACAAGGTGCTCTGCATCAGGAGATAGCAGGAATACCATTGTCCATGATGCTTTCTTCCCAATATAGCTGTAATCAAATCTCGTACATCTCTGGGAGCTTCCCCTGTGCTGAGGGGCTCCTCACCTTGCTGCTCACAGCAGCTCTGGGCTGCAGGAACTGGGTTAAGCAAGCCTGAGGGAGCTTCATCCTAAAAATTTAGCTCTGGGTTAATGCAGTCCTTGCTAATATTTCCTAGGACACAGGTGGGTGGGATTCACTTCACCTAAGTCAAATCACACGTGTGTGAGACATCTAGTCTGGGGACATTGCCTGAGCTCCTGCTGCACCGGGAGCCGCAGCAAAGACCCCAGCAGGTGAGTCGCCCTCCTCACCTACCTTCCCCGGCCATGTGTGGTGGCTAGGTCTCAGGTGGAGCTTTACCTTTCTCCTTTGGGAACAAAAGCAATTTGTAGCATTGTCCTTAGTCTGGACATCTAACTCAAAGAAGCCTGATATTATTTGAAAGGAACCTTATCCTCTGCTGATGGCTTTTTGCTAGGGATGGAGGCATCAACCATACAAGGAGTGAATTTTTGTGGCCATGGCAGAAGTGCACCTGTGAATCAGCTGAGGGACGGTATTGTATGGACACATGGTTCACAGGCTCATCCTTTCTCTCTCAAAAACTCTTGTAACATGTATGTTTTCATATGGGTACATTTTATGCAGACACCTTTCAGTTCTGTCTTTAGCCCTTTACATCCTTCTTGCCACATGTCACTAATATCTTCCCACAAATATGGGTACTTGGTGTGAGTGGAATGCTTTCACAGACTAGTGACATTTTTTCTTGAGTACAGAGGCAGGAGGTTGAAACTGTTTATTAAATTAAGACAAAGCAAGCAACCTGCCCACCCCACAAACATAACGTGCTAGTTTTTATTTCTTTGGAGGTAAAACTTTTCAGCTTCTCATTAGCCAACATTCGAAACCTAATTTCCTAGTATTTTTTAAGAATGAAAGAAAAAAATTGATTAAGAACCAGGAAGAAAAGTTTTAATTACAGGTTAAATGAAGCATTCTGCGTTGATGAAAGTAAGCTTTCTGTTCTGGTCAGAAGATTTTTTTCTTTCTCTTCTCTTTTTTGTTTTGGTTTGGCTTCTGAACCAAAAAAATTCAACTGCGCTCTGAGCTCAAGTTTTTATGTTTTGAATGCTAATGGCCACAAGAAGAATAGCTCAAGGTAAGTAAGTTACATTTTCAAAATTAATGAGGTCTGCTAATTGAGTTTATCCAGGTAATAAAATCCATCTAATAAAATGTATCCATCAAATATAATTCTTCCAGTTCTATAAAAAATATATGTTTCTTTGCCTGTATATCATCTGTGTGGAGATAATGAATACCTTGTGACATTGGGGTCATAGGTCAAATCCCAGACCTTATTACAAATCTAGGGAAAATTACTTTTTCACTGACCTATAGTACGACCTAATAGTCTAGGAGGAGTTAAAGGCCAATTGTTCATTCAGCATCACCAAATAATATATATATAAGTGTATATATATATTTAATAACACTGATGCAATGAAAACTTACTGCTGTAGATATGGATTTACAGCACGTCCACAGGGATTTCTCATGCAGATCTCAAGATGTCAAAAAACAACATAACAGCAACACTCTGAAGTGCATGTTTGAAATGAATGATGACAGACCTTGGTGTGTGGGGTAGAGTTTTATTGTTCCTCCAGCGATTTGCCACAGCCCCGGATAGCGCATCTTTAACAACCCTAGATGACAAGCCTGTCTCACGCTTTTAAGGATGCGGGTTAATTGCAGCTACTTTTGCTGGCTGCGGGGAGACAAGGTGTTCGAGGGTGTCTCTCCATGCGGCAGCACCGCCGGTGCTGAAGCCTTTCCAGGAGGTGCCAGCCCTCCCTCGCTGCGGTTTCGGCTGGTGCTGCAGTGTGTGGGGCTGGGCTGCGAAACTGAGCCAGGGAAATGATACAGGTCCTTAGAAGAACCCTTGGAAAGGTGCACCTGGGGTCGTGGGGAGTTTTTCTTGCTCAGCTCTACAGCACAGCCCCTCACACGGCTGCTCCGGGAGGGAAGGAAGGGTGACCCACGTGGTGTGCAGGGCCAGGACCAGGGAGCAGGGCTGGGGGAGCGGCATGGCCCCTGAGGACCCTGTAACATCTCAAAAGTGCACCCTAAAAGGTTACACCAGCCGAAGGTGCGGGCACTTCTAGGAGAGCAGTTTTGATGTGAAGAGGAGGCTGCTGGCTTTTCTGTGGCTGAAGATATTGTCCAGCACCAGTTATTATCAGGCCTTTCGTAAGAGCCTCATGCGGTCAGAATGGGGGAGCCTTAAATAATCACACATGTTTTCCACATTCATTTGCTGCCTCCTTTCGAGGCTCAGCACGCAGGTCATTCACACACGTCTTTTTCGGCGAACTTTTCTCCTGACTCCCTTCCAGCCTGCTGCACAATAACATCTCCCATGTTTCCTTCAATGGCCACGCTGAACAGGATCCTGTGCATTTGAGCCTGCCTTGATTTGCAGGTCTGCTGCCCTATAATGACTGACAAACAGGCCACAGATTACTTCCATTTTATGACTTGAGTTTAGGGAAATTGAGCATCCTAATTAAGCACAGATGTAAGGTTAAAGTGTAGAACAATCTGGACTGGTTTTCATTTAAGTCCCTTTCTGATTCATTTGGTTCCATAAGAGAGTCACAATTAGAAAAAAATATTTTGTCAATGTTGAAAGACATGTGATGTAGAACTGATTGGATTAAATCTGAGTTCATGTGAATTTTGGCAAATTCAATTAGGAGAGGCCCTTGCAAGTACTCTGTGGAAAACCTCCAATGGCTTTGCAAACTGTACTTGGATTTTCCAGTCCATAACGCTGCATGTGTTGACAGCGCGCCATCCCGGCGTAATGTGCGAGCATTACAAACAAGTTTCTTTGCTTTGCAGGAACCGTAAGGTCAGACATGGAGTGAAACTGCAAACCCAGGCTCATTTGAAGATTCCCAGACAGTGCAAAAGACCAGGTGAGCGTGGGTTAAGGGGCAACATGAGGGAAGACCTCAGTGAAGGGCTTCAAAGTGCTTGTGGTGGTACAGAAGTCATAGGCTAGATGGGAGAGCTTTCCGAAGCAGGGGTGGCTTTTTGTGCAATCATTTGTCTCGTGGCTGAGACAAAAGCACCCTAATTTCTGGCTGCAATGTCTGCATGCCACCACGGTGAAAAAGTTTTAATACCTGCGATTAAAATGTCTTATGAAATGTGTTTCTGTCTCTGAAGACGGTGGGTCTGATCCTGCTACTTTTTGACAGTTGTCTGGTTGCTCCTGGCTGTGGTTCATAAGCTTTTTGCAGGGAAAATATTTGCAGAAGTACCCGTGTCAAGCCGAACCTATTTTTTGGGGGGAGCAGGTTTGACTGAGGTTTGTCCAAACCAAACCTTGCTCCCCCAACCTCTCCTCCCCAAGCAGACAGAAAGAAATGCCTCCCTGTTAGAGGTAGTAAGACTGAAACAGTTTGCTTTTATTCTCTGACTTTGTTAAGGATAAAATCCAGCTCCTGGCTTCCCCTATGCTACTCAGGAATGTGCATCAATTTTAATACTGGTAACATATGTCGTCAGCTTATATTATTTTTAATAATCCTTTGTTCTGTCTGTGCTGGCAAAGCACGATCACCAGGACTCCTTTGGCTTGATAACCGTTCTGTACGAACTGACAGAAAAACAAGCACAGCCTTGTTTTTAAAAAGCAGTTGTTTTCCTTCCCTTAGAAATGTAATGTTTTGTTATTGATGCAAAAGGGATTCGCCTTTCTCCAGTCTCTCTCTCTTCTCCAGTCTGGCACTGGATAGCACTGCAGATAAAAACCAAAACAAAACAGTAAAACCAGCACGTTAAAATGGACCCCTGCAATACAGTCAAAATAGAGAGCGAGGAGAAGGCTTGGTGAAAGAACCATGAAACTCATTGGCCGTTTCCCATCTCTCCCTGTGGTGGGGCGCTGTCACGTGTGCTTGATGGGGGTAAAGTCCCCTTTTGCTGTGGCTTTCTAAGAAGCCTCTAGCTGTGCTAGCTTTGCCTAAGCGCTTGAACTGATTTCGGAAGCTTTAGAAATACTTGTTGCTTTTTGATTCGATTTACAGAGCTGCTGCTTCTTTTCTTTTTCTCTTGTAAAATACGAGAGGGGGGGATAGAAGTCACTTCATGCTTCTCCTGCAAACAAAGGAGGCAAAGCCCCCCTCCATGAAACCCCCCTCAAAACAAGCAGCCAAAGACATCTTCGTTGTGACGGAGCAGCTATTTGGGCTGGAGCAGCTGTGGCAGCAGATTTGGCTCCTCCGCGTTGAACACAAGTTTGAGCCCTGCCCAGGTCAACGGCTGAGGCTCCCGAGCAGGCTGGGTCCCTTCCCAACGTTTGTTACCTCGCAGCTCCTTCCGTCCTGTCAGCTTACAGTCAGGGCAAGCTTATACCTTGCCTGCCCCCACAGTCCCCCAAATCAAAGACATTTCTGTTCTCACCTTTTATCAAAATTTTGTATTTGGTGATTCTGCCAGCAGCAAGAGTTGTTTACATTGACCCTTTCCATTGCAGCTCCTTTCATCTGTGCATCTACCAGTACTGGCTCACGGCACTCAATTTTGCACTAAAACATGGCAATTCAGATTGTTGAGATATCTCAGGCTCCTGCTTTTTATTGACAGTTCTCCCTTGCGGCACAGTTTTCCCTCCTGGAATAAACTCTGGGCTCCACTGAGTCAGTAGGAATTTTGCCTTTTCCTTTCATCATGCCAAGATTTTCTCTGTCATCTTTAGACATTGTCATGAATTTGCTCCCCCTTCCACCCTCTCGGCCTGGTCTGAAACTTGCTTCCTATGCTCCTTAAGTGCTCTCTTTCTGTTTCTTCCAATGCCCTTCCCCTTAAACGCCGCACCGTGGTTGAAAGTCCTTGTAGGGAAGCCTGGGGAAATTTTCTCTGGAGAACCTTAAAATAATACATGCAATCTTCTGCAATCTGGTATACCACAGGGCAAAAGAGGAAATTACACTCAGATCTTTTGTACCATTAGAATTGACATAGAGATTAATCCTTCAGACTTAGGTGGAATCTGAGCTGGCTCTTCCACCTCTCTAAGTTTTGAACGTGTAATTATGTCTCTGTGGGGAGAACACGGATAGATTTTATATGACACAATTATTCTTCCCCTTGTCTGGCCATCAAGAACAATGAGGCCAACTTTTTTTGATACTTCTTTGGAAGGGTGCATGCAAATCCCATTAACAAATTAAATGCTATGAGGAAAATCTTCTTGAAGCCTTGCTGTAGTTGTTGGGAAGCCAAGATAGGTCATATTGCAAACCTGAAAAGAAAATGACTAAGCTAGTGATCTCTGTTTTGGAAAGAAACTTTTCCTTGGAGGTGCTTTGAAGGCATGTGGGAGTGTTTATTTGTCTGGTATATGTGAATTATTCGGTTACGTCTTACTGAACTGTGGATTATCAAGTTACTTTTTTATTGAGGGACTTTTTGAAATGCTTTGTAGCCAAACCAATTCATACCGGTATGGTCTTAGTATGTTGTTGTTAAAATAGTGCACAAAATGTTACCCAACTTTATTTTTTTTTTATTTTTCTATAGTGCTATTGTGGGATTTTATAGAACTAGTAAATGTGAAGCCATCACTTGCTTCTTCTTACGATTCAAGGAGATAGATTTTGAAGTTACTTGCCTAAAATGGCAGCAGTGCTACTGGTTCTATCAAAATCAGTTTCTGCATCAGTTGACTGGCTTTTATGAACCTAAATTTTATAGAGTTGGTGGGCTGTAGGACATTATGTCTGAAGCAAGGCTGAGTCATTCAGGAGTACTGACAACATCTACTTTTCGGCACAAACTTAAGCATGTGTCCTGGTTTCAGCTGGGATAGAGTTAATTTTATTTCTAGTGGTCACTGTGTTTGGGATTTGGTATGAAAGGAATGTTGATAATGCATATTGTTTTAGTTGTTGCCAGGTGATGTTTATATTAGTCAAGGACTTTTTTCAGCTTCCCAGAGAAGCTGAGAGGAAGCATGGCCAGAACAAGCTGGCCAATGGCGTATTCCATACCGTAGACATCATGCTCAGTATATAAAAGGTGGTTGGCCAGGACAGGGGAAATCAGTGATCACTGCTCAGGACATGCTGGGCACCGATTCACCAGGTGGTGAGAGTGACTTGTATTGTATCACTTTATTTTGTATATTCTTTTACAAATATTATTGTTATTGTTATTTTCTCTCTCCATTATTGTTCTATTATTATTCTTTATCTTAACCCACGAGGGTTATTTTCTCCTTTCATTTCCCTTCATTTTCTCTCTCTTCTCCCTACCCTTCTGGAGGGGAAGGAGAGAAGTAAGCGAACGGCTGCGTGGTCCTAGCTGCCAGATGGGGTTAAACCATGACGGCAGGTAACTTTAAAGCTTAGAATCATATGGTGACCACTGGTGGGTGGGAGGAGCCCTTGAAGCACAGCTCTGCTAAGCAGTATGTGGGATCATACCTAAGTTAAAAACCTTTCCTCCCTCCCTGTAAGCTATTACATGCCACTGTCTAAATATCTTTTATCTGGCTCTGTATTCCTTCACTGTACAGAACATGGTTTCTGGAAAATGTGCCTTTCAGAGACACTGAGACAGATATCTGTCCAACTTGCAACGGTTTTGTATGGGTATGAAGTCCACAAGCAAAACTTGTCCAGGAGGATGTGATTTCAACCCTGTTTGGAAATGACAGAGGAAACAAAATAACCACTATTATTATCATGAACATACAAAACCTGCACCACAGCTGACATGGCAACAGTTTTCAACACATTTAGTGTTGAATCCTTGTTTATTGGGCTTGTTCACGTACTCAATGCACACAATCCGGCTCCTAGTCATGCATGTCCCAGCCCATAGTGTGACTTGGTGCAATTCAGCTGTACTAATTTCAAATTAATTAGGAAAAAATCCAAATGTCATACTACTCTGCGCATTGCATATGTACATGGAAGCAGCTAATAAGATCCACGCTCCTGCCAGCCAGGAAGGGGAAATTTGCAGCCTTGTTAACACTTTTAAAATGAGAGGGAGAAAAATCTCAACTGGACGTGTGGATCTGTCTTCTTACCACCACAAGGTACATTCTGACTTGTGCCTTTGCAGCCACCCAAAGAAGCAAGACCAAAAGCTCTCCTAAAAATGGCTTGGATTAACTAGTTTGGAGATGTACCAACCTTGTCATTTCCAGGGAACTGGTTAGAAATTTTCCTTCTAAATCGGAAATGACCTGAATGGAAAGAAGATTTTGCCAAACTGTTAGCAAATTATTCATGCCCACCCTCTGTTTTCCTATAGCTCTCCTTTGGCCTGACTCATCTCTTCCTGGAATCACTGGACATCCCTCCCCTGGATTTGCTGGAAGCTTATCTGGTCCTTTGCTTTTTATCTGGAATTTCCGATAAACTTATGTACAATTTCATGAACTAATGTAAAAGTAAACATTTATTGTACAGAGAATAAATAGTGAAAAGCAATACTGTTTTATGTAAATCATTCTGCGGTGGACACTATACACATGATCTAATAAAACTCTTAGGAACACATAAGAGAAACGTGGGGTCCTTCACTTTGGGGTGAATTTCACATGTAAGACCTTTGCTACTCTGAGATCACACTGTGAAACAACCTATTGTGTATGTCTTGCATTGAAAACAAAAGGTAGAACTTCATTGAAATAATCATAAAACTATTTTTCCTATACTAACTACAGCTGTGGGGCATGTTTCTATGGAAACAGTTTTCCTTATGTGCTTCGCTATAGCTAAAGGTCTCAAATGGACCTTCTGTCTACTCATTGCCTGTATAAACTGCAGATTCTGTACAATAATCTCTAACACAGATCAGCTGAATCTCCTGATATGTGTCAGAAAACATTATCAGGAGGCAAACACCAGTTATTGCAGGTTCCCATAAATTTATAGATAATCAGGTCCTTAGTGGCAAGTTGGCATCTTAAGTGTAAGGACTGTATTGAGGAGTTTTGATTAGAGGTCATTGTCCTATCCAAAGCTGTAACACACAGCGATGAATTCTGCTGCTTCACCTTAGCTGTACAAAGATTTATGTTGCTTTGATTTGAATAATTTATGCTGCATACTGCATTCTAGATACCAGAAGCTAAAAACAATTTGTTCTTTGTTGACATAAGGAAAACACTTGCAAAATTGCTGATTAAATGAGCCGCGCACCTTAATATTTTCCTTATTGTAAACCATCTCTGTAGAAAAAGAAGGCATAAGTAGAGATGATATTCTTTCAGTGATACCTGGCTGTAAAGCTAGTCAGTAGATAAAGCCACATAGATCATGAAACAGCTGTTACTTAAAAACACAAGGTAAATTACCCACTTCTTTTGATATCTTAAATTACAAGCTACTAACCCATACTGTGCAAACCGTCTTTCCATTATTCACATTCAGAGATGCTTAAAAGTAAAGGTATACAAACGCAATCACTTTTTATGTCTATGTACAGATAGGAATCTGTGTATGCAGAAGCAGTCAGGGGTGTAGAGACTGATACGTACGTGACTGGATCTTATTCGGTTCAGTAGAAGGCAATAGGTACATTTACATTTATTATAAGAATTGGAAGGGTTTGTTTTCAAACTGTGGGATGTGATCATCAGTAGAGGCTGGGCCACAGCCATGCACATGTTTACCAGAATAAAATTGTGTTATAGCTACTCCTAATAAATGATGAAGATGGCAGGCAATAACTTTTGAGACCATGGTATTGCACAGAAGGGTAAGATTTGTAGTATCCCACTTCAGAGTTAAGCGTGACTCTGAGAGAGCTGCTTGGGATTCTTCTGGAGTCAGCAAAGAAGGACCTTCAGAAAGTGAAAGTGCACTATCCCCCTGGGGCATGCAGCATGGACTGAGATGGGTGAAATAAATGAAACAGGACAAATTTCCCCACAGGGGTGATAGCTTCCTTGTGCAGTATAGGAGAGGAAGCCACACCACTAGCTTTAACTGGACACCTAACTTCTAGGTAAGTAAATTTAAGTGACGTGAATACAGTTCTACTTCTCATTATTCAATACCGTCGATGTTTTTTAATTTTAATTTTAAACTGCGATTTATTTATGCATTTAGTTTAAAATCAACTTCACTTTTCATCAGCTACAGTCTCAGTTTATTCTTTACGCAGTTCAGGCAAAATAAATGGGCAAGACCTATATTTTATGTAATAATTTCCTCTTTCTTGTTCCATTCAGTGGCACAGTGTTCCTTGTACTTTTTTTAGTGGGAGACTTCTTCAGTTTATATTTTACGTATTGCACATAGCTGATAAGTGTACGTCCTATGTGAGTAAATGTACTGAGGTCAACCTGCCCGGGCAGGAGCACTGGATTCAGGTAATGGGATGGCAGAGAGCAGCGAGCAAGGAACGTGCTGTGTGCTCAAACGCAGTGTTTGGGGAACATCTGGGGATTGAGGACAATGTCCTGGTTTAATATTGTGGGGAAACCCGGTGTGCAGTCCACTCACCCAGTCCCTGCTGCTGCCACTGGGTGTTATCAATCAGCCATGCGTTGGGAGGAAAAGTCCACGCTATAGAAATGGCTACAGATTTCCTGAGCTCGCCATTGTTATGACTGTCTATACCAGGGTGGCATGTGCCCAGAATAACTGAGAGTTACTCTAACCATTTTGGGATCAGGTTGTGATCTGTTAAAGGAGCCTATATGTGGAGTAATTCCATTTATTTTTGTGAAATTTCATTGTATCTTTTCCTGGGTACGCAAAAGATGAGTTTTACTTGTTTATTTATCACATCTCTTGCATAAATTTAACTCCATGGCTTTTGCTATTGTTCAAACAACTAGGGCTTTTATTTCCCCCACATGAGCAGTTGGAAATGCATGGAACCCTGAAAGCCGTGTAACAACACACTCAGCATGGGGAAATGCTGCAGAGTGAATGAGAGGCAGTGGATGACGTTGGACTGAATAAGAGGAAACCTGTGGAAAAAAAGGACCCTGCCAAAGATTCATTTTGTTAGAAGGACAGAAGAGACTTAAATGAACAGACAATTAAAAAAAATAAAATCCTGCCTTATTTATGTTTTTGAATCACTACCAGACAATTTTACACAGGTTTATTTGTATCAGCCATCTCAGAATACCTCAAACCAATAAAACATTTCAGAACCACATTACAGGCAAGCTTTATTGAAATTTTAAAAATCTTTTTTCTTCTTTTTTTTTTTTTTTAAATTAAGAATTACTTATTGAGGAGATACAAGTGCAGAAGAATTACAGTCAATCATTAAAAATAAACATACTTATTCCATTGTTGTGTTTCACTTTTTCACTCTCAGGGTCTCAGAGTACAACGCTCTCATCTGCAGACTCCTTCCAGTAACTTGTGCAAAAGATAATTATTAAGGACATATGGCCTAACACTAAAACATTTGCTATCTTGCATTTTTTTTGCAAGGTCTTCCTGTTTTCCTTTTTGTTAACATATCCACATACAACCAAGTGTATTGAAGCTGTAGTTAAGCCCTGTGCACCTGCTTGAGCTTACTTCCCTTCTCTCAATAGTCAAAATAAATCTCTGTTAAGGTTCAATGCGAAGAAAATGAATAAGCAAGGAAAACTGCATTAAAAAGAAGACTCTCTGGAGCTGAGCAAGAGCAGTGGGAGCCAGAAACACCTCTACTCCATAGCCTTCTTTGTCCCTGACAGAGGCTAATTGTGCAGGAAAAGCTTCCAAACCTGAGCGTTGACATCTGCGGGTCCCTGAGCACCAAGTGCTCACTCCTGGTCCTGGAGTGTCTGGTTGCCTGGACCCACACTGATGCCCTGAAGCCTCCTCAGCTATTGAGCTAAGTCTCTTCTGGTTCCCATCACCATTACCACCAGTGTTCCACTAGCATGTTACTGTTCTGCATTTTCCACACCGGTGAAGAGCCGCTCTGTAGAAGTGGTTTGGTTTCATCATTTATTAATGCTCCTTTCCACTACCACGTTAGCATGCTCCGTGCCAGTGTGTGTTTAATCTATGAACACCTGTATCCCAACTTACCCACTGAATCATGTAAGAGTTGTTAGGGCTACCTATTGTAATGTCATCTTCATTAATCAGCCTTTTAATCTTGCCGTATATTGCTGCTAGGGATGAAGAAATGCCTGATTTGGGTTTGGCTTTCACTATAGCTGCTTCCCTCCATACTTTAGGCAGTGCTTTCTGTGGGATGCAGGAACCCGAAAAAAATCCCTTTAAAACCCTATGCCAAATTTTGGTCAATTTGTTCCCTGCTCCATTAATTAAGGTAGTATACTGTTGCAGCCTTGCAGCAACAATGTAGCAGAGCTCAGGGTGAGACCTTACAGGAAGGGAAGGTGATTTTATTTATATTTTTTTAATTTTCCAGCAAAACTGGTCTGCCTGATCTGCATGATCTCAAGCCCCAAGTCTTGGGTCCACACAGACCAGCCAGCGTTCCCAGACTCCCAGTTCCCTGACAGGCAGGACAAGAGGCACAGCCTGGTGACTCCTCTTTACATCTCTTGGTGTTTTAGGCTGGTGGTCATGTTCTGATTTTTTATGTACCCACTTTTAGGAGCTGTTAACGGTTACACTCTTTCCTCTCTTCTTCCTTTGTATCTCATCTCTGGCATCATTATGTTTTATTCTCTCTCCTTTGCCTCTTTTTCTGGGTACTTTCAGGCTCTGGTCCCATTCTGCTCCACTTGTTTTTCTGCTCTCCCTTGTTTTCCAGAACTGTGAACTGCACATACATCTGGCATGACTTCGATGACCTGCGAGTCTAGGTGAAAAACATATATCCCTTCTACCTTTTCTTTCATCTGGTGCTCCCGCGCTCAATCATCTCCATTCATTCTCCATTCAGACTGATTTTAATATTTCTATTACAGATTTCTACACATTCAGGACAACAGATAACTGTAGGAGACCTTGGTGGTCCCCATGAGGGATTTCTACAGTTCTCTGGAAATCTATTCCTTCTTTGATCTTTTTAGTGGAGCTCTGGTGCTTTGGATCACTCTCAAGGTAATCTCTTCCCAGCTGTGCTGGGAGCAGTTATCTGACACTCAGTGAGTCCACTCCAGTCCCTCTGCTTGTTCCTTTGCACCCACTACAACTACTGAAGTCTTTCGGGTGTGTGTTTGCAGCTCTATCAATAATAAGGCTGGCAAATCTTTCGGCTTATTTTCACGTTTCCAATCAGGCTGCATGTCCTTGATGGTTTCTTCTTCTCTCTGCACAAAAGGAGACCGAATATAACAAGTATTTAGCATCAGCAGAAGAGTTGTGATTGTGTTTGGCCTAGAAGATTTGCTGGCAATATGTTTTATTTACTCTTCTCCACAGTCCCACCACCTTGATACTATAAAAGAAACCAATTATTAGCACAACTGCCCCTTTTGTGTTGATGTTACACTGGCAAAGGGTATGTATAGTTAGTTTATTGTTATTAAAATAATTGCCTGTCAGCTGTTGCCATGTCTGGTATCGCTCCACAAGTTTTAGTTTCTCACTTTTAAGAAATTCAAAGTTACACTGCACCTTGCTTTGCGGTAAGGAAACTTTGCTCCCGACTGGCATCACCTGTGTATTTGATAGAATCATAGAGTAGTTTAGGTTGGAAAGATCCTTTAAAAATCATCTAGTCCACCCCCCCTACAAAGAGAAGGGACTTCTTCAACTAGATCAGGGTGCTCAGAGCCTAATCCAACCTGGCCTTGAATGCTTCCAGGGATGGGGCATCTACCACCTCTCCAGGCAACCTGTGCCAGTGTTTCACCACACTCATTGTAAAAAATTTCTTCCTTCTACATTTACACTGTAATCTACCCTCTTTTAATTTAAAACCATTACCCCTTGTCATATTGCAACAGGCCCTGCCAAAAAGTTTGTCCCCATCTTTCCTATAAGATCCCTTTAACTGAAACCTCCCCGGAGTCTTCATATAGTGGAAAACTATTTAAGTATTATACTATGTACTACTGCTGGGTGGCTTCATTTGCCTTAGCACAAGCCATCATTGCTCATTGGATTCACTGGAAGGCATAGCAAGCACAAGCGTAGAGAGCACAGTGTCTAAACAAAGAAAGATATTCCTACAGTTTTCTGGGGGGTAACAGATCCAGTATTCTGTACTTCATGCAGAAACTCTGAGGAACCCTCTCATCTCTTATCTGCTGCCAGGGACATGACAGAAGTAGCTGTACTAGCACAATGGGGGAGCATATTCTGGCTGTGTCTACATTAGCAATTAGCCCATCCCAGCAGAAGCTGGTCTCTAAAGCAAAATGGCGCTGGGAACCCAACACCCGTGTCATGTGTATTTTAAGGGGTTTACTTTGGTCTGTATCTGGTCAGGCCCTAGGAATGAGCTCCCACTACTGATTGGTGTACATCAAGTCAGGTCCTGGTGCACAGCTTCCAGTGATGCCCGATAGTCATCAGATTTATGTGAGAAGCATGGTCCTGGTCTGCAACGAAAAGCTGGTGTAGACCCACAGCTGTGCCTGGTATGGACTGGCTGCCATCCTCTTCTTTGGGAGCAGGGAGGAGAAGGGGAGATGAATTATGACTGGAGGGGATGGAGAGGAGCTGTTTATGTGGGCTATAGCAGATACCAAATTTAAGCACTGACATTAGGAAGCTGATAGCTATAGGCTTCCTGCATGAAGGTATTCTCCGTTAGGAGGAAATTCAGAAAAAAGATCCTAGATTAGATGTTTTGAATAAACCCTTTGAGGGACCTGCTCCTAGCCCTGGGTGAGGTGGTGAGACAGTGAGACTAGCTTCACAAATGAAAAATGTAAGTGTGGTGGTACACTCTGCAGCATGGATGTGCATCCAGGTTCTGAGCCTGGACTTCTAAACGTAAATGGGGACACTAGCACATGAACGCACCAGAAGATTAATTCCCAAGGTCAGGCCTTTGAAAACATCTAGTGAAGAAGGCAGGCAATTACCAAGTATTTCACGTGCGGTGATACATCTAGCTTCATTTCCTGCTGACAAATGTCAGGCGGTTCCACCATGAGCATCTCACTCAGGGCTGGAGCGTACTCTGCTGCTCTGGTTTGGGGGTGGTGGGGACACTGGAGGCTTTCAGTTTTTACATCAGGGATTTATGGCCTGCATGTGCATCAACAGCATGGTTAACAGTGAGCTGTGATTTTTAGGATCATAAGGTAATTCAGGTAGAAAAGTACCTCAGTAGGTCACCTAGTCCAGCTTTAAATGGGGTCAGCTCTGCAGCAGATCCATATGCATTTACAGCTGTATATGTCATGTAATTCCTAGCGAATGTTGATTTTTTTCCTCTGTACAATCCACTTTGTTTAATACTAAGGCTAAGTGTAGATTAAGGAGTCTATATTACTTATTATTTGTAAAAGTGTAATTTTAACAGACTGAGAAAGCATTGCTAATATTCTATAAATAATTTCGCTTGGCAAAGAGATTTTGGATTTTTATATAGTCATTTTGGAAAGACATTACTTTGTGATTCTTTACTTTGAGTACGGTTTCCAGTGGCAGACCTAAATCTGACATCTTCTGTCACACATCTAACTCAGAGACAGAAAAAACCAGTTACTGTTGAGCCTTGTTACTGATTGATTGTCTAATAGAAGAACAAAACCAAAACAATCTTAAGAAATATCTGTTCAAGCACTCCAGCCAAAAACCTTTCTTAAACTACAATTTAGGATTAGCAAATATGCTCATACAATTTTTCTCCCAATGGGCCTGTTTTATTTTAAAATCATTTTAGATGTAATAGAAATGTGAAGTATGCACAATTTACATTTGACATTTCTTTCAATCTATCTATTATATAAGGATGATGTATCTGAATATGAAGAATCTTGAGGCATAGGAAGATTGCCTAGTAATGCACAAAGAGACCACAAAGGGAGTTTTCTTTTCCCTCGTTCACGTTATAATTCTCTGAAGGACAGTATCATTTTTATATCTCCTCCCTCAAGCAGCATGAAGTCTGTGTCCACAGAGCCTGAATATTTGCCATGGGAAAATAAAACAACAAAGAGAAAAAAAGCTAGTTTGAAAAATCTTAGAAAGTAAGGGACAAAAAACACAACCACGTTTAGCGGTTGTTACTAGTAAGTTATTTTTAAAATTAATTACATATGTGTGCTTCTGGAAAAACAATCATAAAAGCTATTACGTCAAAATTTAAATAAGGAAAATTATTCAGAACACTCCAATGCATTTTACTCGTGTATTCATAAAAAGCAGGAATTAGTCAGTCCCAAATGTTTACATATGCATTTGACTGTCCAAACTATGAATATAGTAGCCCTCAACACATACTCCCTGCACATCGTGTTGTGCAGGCACACAAAGTGAGAGCAAGTCTGAGTTAAGGTGCTGGCCCGTGTGATTCAGTGGCTGAGGTCCACGGTCACTCCTCTCTGTCTGAGGGTGGGAGAAGGAGGCAACCTCTGACAGAGGAACAACATTAAACAGCTGGCAATGGCAACTTCTTAAACTGTTCCAGCTAGGTCTGCCAGATTTAATCTGATTATACACCTCTTGCTGAAATGGAAAAAAAAAAAACTCAAACAACCCACCCAATTTATAATTACTTAAACCTACACTCTCGAATGCACTCTCTAATTTGAGGTGCCTCACCTTTTGGTGATTTAGGAGATATGCAGGACACGACTTTTTGAAGAGCATAGTACTTAACAACTTTTTAGAGTTGAAGATAACAGGAATTGACAACACACGCAACGGTTTTAAATCTGGACACGTCTCAAATTAGGGAGGGAACAGAGAGATGTAAACAACTGGCCACTTTTAAAGCCTGGGCTCTTCTCTGTCCAGACACCCCAGTAAAGAATTTGTGCATCTTCTCTACTCTTCAGTGCTCCAGTCTTAAAAAGTGCAGATATTTTTGGATCACTGGTGGTCCAGACCAATCTGGCAAGCAGAACAGATGAGATGGGTCAGTCTGGCAGACAGCAGAGATTATTATTTCCTTGTAATCTGGTAAAACCTTGTTTAGTGAGGGGCAAAGACCCCACAGAGATGCTGTGAAGACACTTTCCTGCATTTTGCTCACGAGAACAAGATGGGATGAACTCTGTGGCCAAAGGCAGGAAAAGAGAAAGAGAAAGAAAAAAAAAATAAAAAAGAGAGAGAAGCTGTTAAACTTATTATCCGTGTTATGGAAAATGCCTAAGGGTCCCAAGGAACATGAAACTGCCAAGCAGTAGACACAACAAAAATAGAAGCAATGCCCTAAACTTTACAGACTGAACAGATAAGGCAGACAAATGAAGAGAAGGCAAAATTTTCTCTTGTAATTCCCATCTTGCAGGTGGGAAACTGAGGCACAGAAAGATTAAAAAGTGACTCAACAGCACGTGGGAAATCCATGGCAAAGCCAGAGTTCTCTGTCAAGTCACAAACCCCAGATATTCTGCGAGCTTCAGCAGCATAATCACCCAACCCTCTTTTGCACCCAGACTCTTCTCCTTCTGCCTTTCACTGGTGTCCTTTATCTGCCCCAAGACTCTCATGTTATTGCAGAGCTGGCCTTCTGATTTCTTTTTTTCTGTACAAAAGCTTATATATACGTAACTATATAACGTGCTTGATGCCACACCTTAGATCAAAGTGTGCCTCCTTTCAAAGGCAAGCGGTTAAACTTCAGGAGGGTTGAGCTGACCCTTCTCCTTCCCTGGCACGACCCTCCCGAATACTTGATCGAGTCATGGGAAGGGCAGTGATGGCTCAGAGAAAGGCCGCCCTGACCTCTGCTAATACTAACAAGTTTCACTCCCCGTGAACGCAGCAAGGATTCATTAGTGCAGGGAGGATCCAAAAATACATAGGATGAAGAAAATTAGGCAAATGAAAGCTGCACTTGATTTTGCCTCCTCTAAAACAGATTCCCAGAGGAGCGCCGTCAGTTTAACTAGTTTAAAAAGCTGCGGTGTCTAGAGGCGATGTACTCAACTGTTCCTCCTTGCACTTTTAGCACCCAGCTCCTTGTCTTTTTCTAGTTGCCAAAAGGCTTTATGCAGGTTTTTTTTTTTTCCCCTACAGCCCAAGACGGGCTCTTTGCACATTTTCCCGAGACCTTTGGCCCCCGTCCCCGGGCTTGCCTCCACGAGCAGCCAGTGAGCCCTCACCAACTCACAGTGATGCAGCTGCGGCAAGCTGCTTTTTGGGTTACCCAAGCCTGGAAAGGCACTCAGGGTCTCCGAAGCCTTTCATATCCCTCCAGTTGCTCTTTAATGCAGAAAGCAGGAGTGTCCCACCATAGTAATCAATTGACGCTCTCCTTGAGCCTGGTCCATATGAGGGTTTCCTTGGAACCTCCCTGCAGCAGGCAGGCGAACCACCGAGAGCTGATAATCTTCTAATTAATAACACGGAGTTAGTGAATAACTCATGCTTTACAAATAAGTCAGCACATGGAGGTCTCAAGACCCCAGTGTATCCAAAGGAAGCCCGAGAGAAACTAATTGACATCTGTGGGGGCTACAAGGTCTGTTGGCTAGCCTTGCAGCTCTCCACAGCTGCTCACGCATACCCAGAGGAACTAAGGGGAGGCTGCAGGCGGCCAATTTTTAAACAAAACCAGAAACCTCCACAGCCTCATCAACGGGTGAATATCTGCGCACGTGGACATGCAGCGAGGGGTGTAAACAGGAGCGCCCGGCATGATTTGGGCATGCAGCAGCCTAAATCCTGCTTGTTTAGCAACATCAAGGACAAAATTTCCCTCTTTAAGGAAAAATACATGAATAAGCACTCCTCTCTTGGACAGTGACTCCCGCCCCCTGCCCCAAAAGGAGCAGCATTACTATGCCATTAAACCTTTTCCTTCCCACAGCTTTTCCTCACTCAGCATTAAATGAGAACCCAGTGCAGCAGAGGGACCTGCAGATGTCAGCCCTGGGCCTCCATTTCCTTGGGGCTGATATCAGGAGACTCAACTATTTCTGAAGGCCACGTCCTTACAGCCGAGCAGCTGAGCCCTCATGAGCAAACCTTGGGCAAAACACTGGCGAGGCACTTCTTGCCGCAGAGGTGAGGGGAAAGTGCAACTGAGAAAAAAAAAGAGAGGATCGGCTGGGAAAATAAGCCCCAAAGCTCCTCCAGTTTGGGGAGAGGAAGGAAAATATTCCATTTTGCTACTTCTGGTGCCAGCAGCCCCATCAGCATCACTCTTCCTACCGGCGCTGGAGGGTGGCCCCATGACTTCCCGGGTGTCCCGGGACCTCTGGGTGCTCCTTGGAGGCCAGCACGGTCCCAGGGCCCTCTGGGGGTGACAGCTGCCCTGTCACAGGCCAGGAAAGGCTGTGTGTAACCTGCAGCCCCGAGCCCCCACCTGCGCCGTTGCTCTCCTCGCAGCGCAAACAGCAGCAGGGCGGCTTAAAATCGGTCGTTTCAAAAGTTGGAGATTTCACATGGCAAGTGCGGGGAAACTTTGAAATGGCAGTAAAACACATGGCAGAGTTTCAGTTTTCCCTGCGTTTCTAAGTCTAGTCAAGTCTAGTCTCCAAGCATTTCTAAATCCAATTCATCTACAGAAAGCCTGCGCGCTTGCGGGTAATTAGCTTGGAAGATCTCTTTGTTGCCTCAGCCTGGCTCTGTATAATACGCTCTGATGAGTCAGAGAATTTAGTTCACTTAGAATGGGGTCATGTTAAGAAACAAGCTTGCAATCCTCAAATTGCCTCTGTCATTGGAAAAAATAAACCTTGCTCTTTCAAACGCTATTTACAGAAGCACAACGCAAGCCCCCGTCACCGTAAGGGTCGTGACCCGCTGTGCGTGGTAGATGCTCCCCGGGGCTGTGTCCTGTCCCATCCACAGGCAGCTCCTAGCATTAAGCAAAGCCAAGGGTAAACTGCAGGCACAATACAAGGGGAAACCACAAGGATGGGATGTTCCAGGAGTAATGAAACACTAGGGAAATTAGGGGTGGGACGTATGTATCTGAGAGAGGTTTCGATGTGCGATTCAAGGGCCGAGCGTATTAAATTAAGTTTGTCGCATCACTTATCCCACTGGTTTTCCTCTGCCAGAGCATGGCTTTCCGACTCCTTCCACTCTTCTTTTTTTGAGCTAGACACAGGGCTGCGTTTCGGTGAAGGGCAGCCAAGTTCAGGCAAAGCTGAGGGTGTCTCCTCTGGGTAAACATCCCTCCCACCGGCACGTCTTTTCGCTCCGTAGGAAGTTGAGGATGTTTGTGGGGGTACAGCAGCCTTGCTGTGGGGCTGGTACCCCAGGGAATGCTGCTGGCTGCACCTCCATGGGCTGCCTCCCAGCAGGCCAGCCCACCGAGGGGGCCGGAGAGTACAGTAGGGAATTAGGAGTCTTTTCATGCTGATGCTCACGAGGTGAAAAGCCGGTAACCCGTTCTTCCCCAAAGAGGGGAAGGAAGAGAGGGCAGAGGAAGGAGGAGAGAGCAGGCCACTTCCTGTACACACACTCCCCCCTCCATGTTATTCTCGCCACCAACCCCTTAGACCCTCATTTGGCAAGGGGCTAAAAAGCGCGTCGGTCTGCTGCCGTGTAACTTGGTTGCACCACTCGCTCACTTCTACCTAGAGCTACTGTTCCCGGGCTTCCCACCTCTCCGAGTCTCACCTACAATAATCCCTATCATAAGCACCTCTGCGTCACCCCCCGCCAGCCCCCCACACAACACGGGGGAAAGCCCTGCCTGCTGCCAGCGGTAGAATGTCTCCATTGTGGCCCCGTGCAGGCGCTGTATATAATCTTTCTCTGCCAATATATGTCTTCGGGAGCTGCCCCCCTCCCCCCCCACTCCCGAAAATAAAACGACTATTCTTTTCTGTTTTAAGTAGATTTCGTGCAATAAAAAACATTTTATTGCTTCCAGTAATTGGTATTTAATTTGCAGGCCTTTACAACTTGCAAAGAACAGACTGCTTTTGCCAGAGAGCTGGTATGTGTGCGCACTTTGTGGATTTTATTCCACTGGCACTTGCTTAGTTGACTGGTGTAAAACGATACAATTATGGTTTTGCAATCAGAAAGGCTGCAGATAAAGACCTGGAGAGACGTTATAAGGTCCTGGGTCCAATTTGAAGCAGCAGGCAAGACAATATAATTTTAGGGGGCGCTGCCAGCCTCAGACATCAAAACTTGACTCCTGTTAAGTGTTTTCCATTTTACTGTCAAAATATCAAAGGCTGTTATTTAAAGCCGGAGTCTCTTAAAGTTGATTTGCTTTTCTCTCCTTCTCCCCCACCTCTTTTTTCCCCTGTAACTGCCCTGCTAAACGCGAGGCGAGGTAACCTGTGAAATGTTAGCCCCCTGTGCTCCCCACCTCGCCGTGCAGGGGGCATTGAAGCCCGCCGCAGCCCTTAACCCCTTTTTGGGGTGAACTCTCGCTGCGGCCGGCCCCATCCCTTCCGACGGCGGCCGGGCGGGGGGTGGCCGGGAC